>CM071635.1:1200000-1691126 GCA_036419045.1 Scirpophaga incertulas | reverse complement strand
CCGAGCTTCTCAAATACAAACCTAATCTTGGGTTGTTACCGGTATGTAAACTGATTGGACATTTTATAGACGAGTGAATATTTCAATTAATTGTTTTCTTATGATATGTGATACATACGTACATAAAAAAGATACTTTTTTTTTGTTTCACTGAGGAAAAATGCATTAAATTGCATACCCCGGCTGCGGTGAGCCGGCAGTTATGTGGGGCTCTCCTCTCTAGAAGGGGGAGGCCTACCCACTAAAAACCTCAGGGATGGCCTTTCTCAGGAATGTAGGCGCCCCCGGGAACGATAATGACTTCCGGGAACCACCTCCACCAACGACAGCGGAGGCGGAGACAGGTCTCGCCCGACCTCTGCGACCAAGACTCGGCGCTCGGAGGCCCACGCGGGGCACTCCGCCAGCGTGTGCTGGGCCGGACCGCTCTGCGTACTGGTGGAACGAGGAGATCGCGCGGCTACGGGTCGTTGTAGTAGCCGCGCGCCGCCAGTACCTCAGGGCCCGGAGAAGACGGCGAGCCTCAGTCGACGAAGTCCTGAGCGCCAGAAGCGCGTACGGAGCCGCCGACGCCAAAGCGCGGTCCTGGAGCGAGCTGCTGGGGGGACTGGAGAGGGACCCATGGGGGCGCCCGTACCGGATGGTACTGGGCAAGCTCCGACCGTGGGTCCCTCCGCTGACGGAGACCCTGGACCCTCTCGTCGTGGGAAGAGCGGTGGACACGCTCTTCCCGAGGGTCCGGGACAGTCCCCCCGCCGCCCCGTCGCCCGGTCCTTGGTCGGACGACCTCCGGGTGACGGAGAGCGAGCTCGCCGGGGCCGTTTCGCGGCTCTCTGCGCGCAACACTGCCCCGGGACCAGATGGGGTCCCGGGAAAGGTGCTAGCGCTGGCGCTCAGGGCGTTCGGGAGCACGGTGAGGCAGCTCTTCACGAGCTGTCTCCGTGAGGGCGTGTTCCCCGTCGACTGGAAGTCGGTCAGGCTGGTGCTCCTCAGGAAGGAGGGAAGGACCGGCGACGTTCCGTCTTCGCTCCGTCCGATCTGCTTGCTGAACGAGGCGGGGAAACTCTTCGAGAGGGTTATCTCCGCTCGTATCGGCGAGCACCTGTCGCGTGCGGGTCCCGACCTATCGGATTGCCAATTTGGATTCCGCCGGAGGCGATCAACGCTGGACGCCGTCCAGCGTGTTCGTTGTCGGAGTCCGCAGTCCGATCGGGAGGGGTGGCGTTGGCGGTGTCGTTAGACATCGTCAACGCCTTCGACACCCTCCCCTGGCAGGCTATTAGGGAGGCGCTCGTATACCACGAGCTGCCTTCCTACCTGCGGGCCGTGGTCGAGAACTATCTGCTCGACAGGACGATCGGCGTGATAGGACGGGACGAGATGGAAAAGTCGAGGAGTCGAATGCGGCGTTCCGCAGGGGTCGGTGTTGGGACTCCTGCTATGAAACCTCGCCTATGACGCGGTCCTTCGCACCAGCCTTCCTCGCGGCGTGAGTGTTGTCTGCTACGCTGACGATACTCTGGTCGTGACGACTGGGGCCGACTTCGGGCCGGTGCTCAGGCTTGCCGAGCTTGGGGCGGCATGTGTCGTGCGGGCGATCCGCCGGCTGGGTTTACAAATAGCGCCTCACAAAACCGAGGCGCTATGGTTCCACGGCCTTCCGAAGTGCCGCGAACCACTCAGCTGCCGGATCCGGGTGGGTGACGCGGTGGTCTTGGTGGGGCCGTACATCAAGTACCTGGGCCTCACCCTGAACCGCCGCTGGAGCTTCGAGGAGCATTTCGTACGGTTAGTCCCCCGAGCCAAAAGGGCGCCGGGCGCATTGCATCGTCTGCTGCCCAATCTCGGGGGACCGCCGCCTGTACGAGGGCGTCGTGCGATCCGTGGCCATGTATGGGGCTCCCGTGTGGTCGCAAGACTGCGCGAGATCCCCCCGCTGCAGAGCTCTGCTACGGAGCCTGCAGCGGATAATGGCCATACGGATTGTACGAGGCGGCGACGGTTCTGGAACGCTCCCCCCCATTCGACATCCTGACCGACATGTACGCGGCGACGTATGCGTCGCGGCGTGTCGATCGGGGGAGCGCCCTGGAATCCGCGCGCGAAGTGCCTGAGCGGGAGTGGCACCGACGGATTGTGGCGGCCTGGCGTGCGCAGCTCGAATTACGGATCTGCGCGCGCCAGCGGGCCGTCGGTGCCGTACTCCCGCACCTCGAAGCTTGGCTCAACGGGAAGGAGGAGGTCACCTACCGATTGACTCAGATACTCACCGGGCACGGCTGCTTCGGTGAGTATCTGTGTCGAATAGGATGGGAGGGATCGACACATTGCCACCACTGCGCATCCGACCTCGACTCGGCCCAGCACACGCTGGCGGAGTGCCCCGCGTGGGCCTCCGAGCGCTGAGTCTTGGTCGCAGAGATCGGGCGAGATCTGTCTTCGTCGGCATTGATTGCGACAATGCTGGCGGACGAGGGAGGTTGGAGGGCTGTGGCCTCCTTCTGTGAAGCAGTGATGCTCCAGAAGGAGGCGGCCGAGCGGGGTCGGGAGATGGCCGATTCCGCTCGAAAGAGGCGGCGCCGGGCTCGGTAGTACAGCCGTGGCGCCGCCGCGGGTCACTGGCGGGCGCGAAGAAGTCGCGACCGCTACGGCGACCCGGGATGGACCACGCCCCTTCCGTGGCCGGGGGGCGTCGTCGGTGGTGGAGACCGGGGGAGGTACTGTAGCCTCCCCCGAGGAGGGCTCCCCTCTAGGAAGGGGAGCGGAGGCTGGGGGTTCCCGGAAGTGGCTTGATGTTCTCGGGGGCTCCCTACTTGCCTGAGGAAGGCCATCTCTGAGGTTTTTAGTGGGTAGGCCTCCTCCTTCTGGGGAGGAGAGCCCCACAACCGCCGGCTTGTCACAGCCAGGGTATGCAATTTAATGCATTTTCTTCAGGGGAAAAAAAGGGCACTAATATGTCCTCTTTTGAAGTACCGCAGGTCGTTCAAAAGTATAATTTACTTGTGATACAATGGTGGTTTAAAGTAAAAATATGTTTGGAGAACGGGCAAACGGCGCTGCACGGGGCGGCCATGTTCGGGCAGATGGGGTGCGTGCGGCTGCTGTGCGCGGCCATGCGGGCGCGCGGCGCGCCGCTGGACGCGCGCAACGCGCACGGCCAGAGCGCCGCGCGCCTCGCCGCCGCCGCGCGCCGCCACGACGTGGCCGCGCACCTCGCGCGCTGCAGCGCCGCTCTGCCTGCGCACGGCAGCAGCGCGCCGTGAGCAACGCGCACGGCCAGAGCGCCGCGCGCCTCGCCGCCGCCGCGCGCCGCCACGACGTGGCCGCGCACCTCGCGCTGCAGCGCCGCTCTGCCTGCGCACGGCAGCAGCGCGCCGTGAGCAACGCGCACGGCCAGAGCGCCGCGCGCCTCGCCGGCCGCGCGCCGCCACGACGTGGCCGCGCACCTCGCGCGCTGCAGCGCCGCTCTGCCTGCGCACGGCAGCAGCGCGCCGTGAGCAACGCGCACGGCCAGAGCGCCGCGCGCCTCGCCGCCGCCGCGCGCCGCCACGACGTGGCCGCGCACCTCGCGCGCTGCAGCGCCGCTCTGCCTGCGCACGGCAGCAGCGCGCCGTGAGCAACGCGCACGGCCAGAGCGCCGCGCGCCTCGCCGCCGCCGCGCGCCGCCACGACGTGGCCGCGCACCTCGCGCGCTGCAGCGCCGCTCTGCCTGCGCACGGCAGCAGCGCGCCGTGAGCAACGCGCACGGCCAGAGCGCCGCGCGCCTCGCCGCCGCCGCGCGCCGCCACGACGTGGCCGCGCACCTCGCGCGCTGCAGCGCCGCTCTGCCTGCGCACGGCAGCAGCGCGCCGTGAGCAACGCGCCGGCCAGAGCGCCGCGCGCCTCGCCGCCGCCGCGCGCCGCCACGACGTGGCCGCGCACCTCGCGCGCTGCAGCGCCGCTCTGCCTGCGCACGGCAGCAGCGCGCCGTGAGCAACGCGCACGGCCAGAGCGCCGCGCGCCTCGCCGCCGCCGCGCGCCGCCACGACGTGGCCGCGCACCTCGCGCGCTGCAGCGCCGCTCTCCCTGCGCACGGCAGCAGCGCGCCGTGAGCAATACTCATCCGACATTGTAGGCCAGTCATTAAAGCCTGAACCCGAAAGAAAAAAAATGCTATAAAAACTTGGTTTCACTATTAAAAACACAGTGTATACTATAAACCAGTAGTTCCCAACCTTTTCAGGACCACCACAATAATTTTAGTGTGTTAGGTATGTTTAACGCCGCGTCCCCTGTTACCGCCTGCGAGCCAGCGCGGCTCCCTTTGTAACGCCGCGTCCCCTGTTACCGCCTGCGAGCCAGCGCGGCTCCCTTTGTAACGCCGCGTCCCCTGTTACCGCCTGCGAGCCAGCGCGGCTCCCTTTGTAACGCCGCGTCCCCTGTTACCGCCTGCGAGCCAGCGCGGCTCCCTTTGTAACGCCGCGTCCCCTGTTGCCGCCTGCGAGCCAGCGCGGCTCCCTTTGTAACGCCGCGTCCCCTGTTACCGCCTCCGAGTCAGCGCGTCTCCCTTTGTAACGCCGCGTCCCCTGTTACCGCCTGCGAGCCAGCGCGGCTCCCTTTGTAACGCCGCGTCCCCTGTTACCGCCTCCGAGTCAGCGCGGCTCCCTTTGTAACGCCGCGTCCCCTGTTGCCGCCTGCGAACCAACGCGGCTCCCTTTGTAACGCCGCGTCCCCTGTTGGCTCCCGCTCTCTTTATCGGCGCGGTATTACAAAAGGGAATTACTTTGACGGCAAAACCAAGAGATTTCGGCGGCAAAGAATCGATTGATGTCGAAAGAACTTACCAGTTCGTAATGTCTATTTATGTTGCAACGTATTACATCATTCAGAACATTGTTTATAATTAAAAAACAATGAATTTGTTAATAACAAGGATGAAAAAAGTAGTAAGAACGCTGCAAATTTATATTTTTTTACCCTTGTTATTAACAAATTTCATTGTATTTTAATTATAAACAATTTTCCGTACATTGCACAACGCTGCAAAATTAATAGAGGTTACGAATTGGTAAGAACAATTTAATTACCAATTTGCAGCGTGTTACTAATTCTTTTTGACAATGTTATAAACAAAAAACACTTTTCACCCCTTTTCAACCGCTTCCGGACACCCCAGAGCGCTGTAAAATCACACGGTAAGGTATTACATCTTCCTTAATGACCCCTCAACATTTTAGCGAGTTAGTAATTTCTTTCGGGTTTCAGGCTTTAATGACTGGCCTATTGTACACCACTCTCTCGCATTCAGTCAACTTGTGCTAAAAACCCATATTATATATTCACACAAGCCACGGGCTACAGCCACAAATGCCACCACGAGAAGTTAGAAGCAGCTACAAAAGTAGCTGAAACGTGCGACAGCCACTTTTTTATTTTTATTATTTATTACTAACAAAAATAATACATGCATCTTAAATTTCTTACAATGGTACTACTAAAAACCTCTCGGGTTTGTTTGTAGTACCAACTATGCTTTCGTGTTAACATGAAGCGAGAATAATTACGTTACAAATCATATATGTATATTCGTACAATTTTTTTATTCTAGAGCCCCCTAGCGAGAAAATGAGTCGTCAACTTTTTTGCGACCATTACTTTTTTTTCTTAGCTCGACCAGGAGAACATATCCAAAATTTAGACCTGGGTTACCTAACACACTAACATGCAGAATTAAATAAGAAAATAGAAATAAAGAGTGATCGACTATTATATGCAAAACATGCATTAACTTATGCATATGCAATATACTGAAGAAGCGTTATTAAAAAATGTACTCATTCATCGGAGTAAGTCGTTTAAAATTCATTACTTGATTTTAAGTTGAAAAAATAGCAGTTTCGACATTCAAATACACATAATATAATATATACCAGTCACTATTTACCTACATACACCTAAAATATAATGCACAAATAACTAAACTATATTAAAAATTTGCCACATCAATATATTATGTATAATAATTCGTTGTTTTATGTATAAAGTGTCTCCTAATAATTTTGTTCTAAATGAATCTATGCAATGAGTAATCTCATATTGTTTTATATTACTATTAGTATTAAATTTTATAATGTCTGGTTAACCTGGTATCATATATATGTAATGCTAACTTTTAAAACTCTTGCAGGGTGATACTAAAAATAAAACTACAGTCTTTTAAACGTTTATTAATGATGCACAAGGATGTTCTTGTCATATTGATAAAATAACAAATATATGTTAAAACTATTTTATATCATATACTATAAACACAGTACTAACAAAATCAATAGCTTTATCACTTGCCTTACTTCACATACAGAATATTATAACTTAACATACACAAATAACTATTTATTACTGTAAATATAACATACATTTTGTTAGTGCCAGCTCGTTTTAATTTTATATTTATTAGTATAACTACACTTCATATTGGTATTTAATAAGGATTTTTATTTATAAAATACATATTTTGTCTCATAAAATAACACCAGTAATTTGTCACTAGTCTGTAACTATTGTTGTTAGAATAACATCTACCTTTTTTATAGAGTAAACATAAGAACAATTGGTTTAGTCATTTTAATATTAATTTGTATGTAATACAGTCAATTAAAATGTAAACAATTTGTTTTGTTTACATTTTATTATGTTATTCGCACTAGATGCTTTAAGGAATTACATATTTTTGTAAGCACAATATGTTGTAATATTAAATCATAAACTTTGTTGTTAGTCCAATGTATTTTGATACCATAACATAATAATTGTTAATTATTAACTTTAAGCGTGATATTTAAACAATGGTATTTATTAAAAATGCAACTAAATTGTTAATGAAAACTGTTTTAGTTGCTTGTGTTCAAATAATCTCCTAGTTATAAGGTCAATTTATGTAAATAATTAGTATACATATAAAAAAAATACAAAATTGTGATTGCAATACTTGTATGCGCTCAAGTTAGATTTAAAATTGTTATATTGTATTGTATTAATATTTGAGCGGGTAGATTTTAACTCAATTCAGTTATTTTGTTAGATAAAAAATATATCTCAGTACAATTGAATCTCGGAAGTTTTGTGAATTAAGATCACATTGTACGATCTACCATACAATACCAGAAATGTTGGAAATTTTTGTTGTTTTTATGGAAAGGATAATAAAGTTGTTTTTTTATGTGTTTTTTGCTTCATTTAATTATTCATTAATTATAAGAGATACTCCTGTCCTACATTATCTCCATGAGATTTTATTAAAAAAAATCTCGTGGTATAAAAATGAATTACGTCGGCACTACATCTATGTCCAATAGACGATGTCTATAGACCAGTGATTCTCAACCTTTTTTTTTTTGTTGCGGCACATATTTAACGATTTCAAAATTTGGCGGCACACAAAGAAAAAGATAAAAATTATTTACTCACTACAACACACTGCATAAATAGTTTGACAAAAATTTTAAATATACGAAATAAACTAATATTACTAGTTTATTAAGGGATTAATTAAAAGCTAATAATAAAAATATTTTCGATGCGAATATTTGAGCTTGATGTTTTTGATAATTTCATTTATATTTAGTCGTAAAAATGACAATGCTACTCTCATATTGTCTTCTACATTTAACAATCTTGTTTTTTTTTTAGTTTTAATGTTGGCTAATGCTGAAAATCCCAATTCACAAATGTAAGACGTGGAAAATTGTAATAATATGTTTAAAGCTTTTTTGGCTAATCGCAACTGATGTTAAACCAAAATGAATTAATTGATTATTTTGAATGTTTTAACATTAAATCTTGATTATTGGAAAACGAAATGAGTTCTTCTTCTTCATTCAAAGTAAAGTCAAATACAGAAGTATCCGTTATGAGCAATGGATTACGAACCCACTGAAATTTCTTAATGTCCAATTTTGGAAAATAATGAATAATTCTCTCCTCTACTGTAGTCTTAAAAATATATTTCTTTTTAAATGAATTTAATAATATTAACATTATTATATATTTGTAAAATTTGGCTAAGAATCAATGCTATAGACCAATTAAATGCTCATCTATTGTGACATCAATAGGTGAAAATTTGATCGCTACTCGAGTTAATTTATGATGCTTTGCGTACACCCAATGTACTAGCGATGTGCCGAGTACGGTTTGACTCGAGTCAGATTCGATTCCTGCTTTGGACTCGCCTACTTGAATACCAATTTATTTTGTTTCGAGGACGCTGGTCTTGATTCCGGTACTCGAGTCCGGAAGAATCAGTTCATACTCGCTAACACGATTCTATTTACATGAGTTCTACTGATTCGAGTCTAGTATTCGAGTTTGGTTAACTCGCTTGTACTGTTTACATAAGCAATGAAGTGGCGCGGGCCTAATACTACAAACAAGTTGGAACCTGCAACTTTTTGTTTTGATATTGTTCTAAAATCGTCCTCTAGTTCTAGACTGGACTAGAATTTCCAGACTTGAATTTCTAGACTCGAGTCTGAGAAATATTAGAATACCAAATATAGAATTCGAGTACTGGGAGCCAATTCTCACTCCTTTGATATAAAGTCGAACTCGATATCTGTCGAAAAACATGGCGGATATCAACTAATCGCGACATTTGGAATTCTCGTGATATCAAATGTGATATTTATCCAGTGATAGCACTCGATATGCAACATATCGAGTCAACGGGTGCTCGACCGTAGCCGATACAAAAATATCGTCTGTGATATTGCTAATTGTCAAAAATATTGTACAAGTTTACTTAGATTAAAATAAGATTCTCTCTCTTGTATTTCTTTTGTATCCTGTTATTGTAATAATAATTTTTTAATTAATTGTGCTTTAATATAAATTTATAATCTAATGAAATATTTTTTTAATTTGTCAAACTGGTTTTTTTTGCATGTTAAAGATGTTTCGTTAATGGTTTAACTAGTTTCTGGTGTTTTGTAAATGCTTTATATATGTTTCTAAAATAAAAAAGAAACTACCTAATTTAAAAGCAAATGATATTCAATGTAATGGGAAACGATAAAATATAGTGTATTAAAATGAATTACTATAAACTTAGAATTAATTATTAGATAAAATTAATTAATTTTTCTTCAATTCCTAATTAATATTCTTTAAACTAACTGAAAAAGAGTATCCAAATATTAGAAAAATGTTCGATGTCATTATTTCGTTCAATAATTTTTCTTATAAATATTTAACAGCCATGGCTTCTAGGCCTTTAGCCAAGTTTGGTTGCGCTCCGTTCGTTTGTGATCGACATGATATCGAATTTTATATCGAATAGACCCGGGAATACAATTTTCTCTGTGAATGGAGATTTATGTGATATTTACGTTCGATAAAAGATGTTTGATATAATATCAAAAATCACATGAATTGAGAAATAGCTGCTTGGGCTCGAATCAGGGAATCGACTCCGGAATACCGTATGAACTAACTCGAATTGACTCGATCCATTAAAACAGCGACTCGGCACATCACTACAATGTACTGCAAAGATTTCATATTTAGTGAATTGTTCTGTCACATCCCGTTGACAATATATGACATGGTTTTCCTAGCGGCTCAGATCTTGGTTCAACATGTCGGCGGCTGCAGTCGCCAAATGACTCGCATGCGGCCGCATACTCGCGGAGGTTTCGGTGCAGCAGAAGAATAAGGCCAGGGGCTGAGCGTACTCGCTCTCTGATATATATGCGGGTACAGGTGGTCGTGTGCCTGTGAAAAAAAAATAATATTATTTACCTTACAAATAATGGCCTCAGATTTAATCAAATCAAATCAAAAATTTATTCTTCAAATAGGATTTTACAATCACTTTTGAATGTCAAAGATGATACGCCATTGGTTCACAAGTCTACGGCGGGAGACCTTGTACTGGAAAGATACAGCAAAGGCAATTTTTTTTCTCCCTGTGTCATTACAGAGTCGTCAGTTGGACGCCGGCTTCAGATACACAGTCCGAACCCTACCTCCGATACAAGTTAAAACAACTAACAAATATATATTTCCGTCACAAGTCATATCGAATTAAACAAATCTGATATGTATATGTCCGGTACAAAACAAAATATTCTTTATTATAGAATCATTAAAATTATATTTCGCAAAATTTACATCCAAGCATGTTTAATCATTCAGGAAATTAAATATCGTAAAAATTACATCCAAGCATTTTTATCAAGAAATCAATGACCTTTTTACATTAGAGTATTTTTAATATGTGCTTTAAAGTCATGAACCATTAAAGCTGTAATATTTTCTGGAAGTGTGTTATAAAAAGTTACACATTTCCCTAAGAACGAACCTCTAGTTTTTTGAAGCCTGTATGTTGGAACGGCAAGTTTATTTTTATTTCTTGTGTTTAAATGATGATTTAAAAAAATTACTTTAAATGTATCATAGTTCTTATAAACATATATTAAATTTTCATAAATATATTGACACGCTAATGTCATTGACGACCTCCATAGTCGAGTGGTTAGTACACCGGTTTCAAGGTGTCGCCATCTCTGAGGTCCCGGGTTCGAATCACGGTGGGGGCAGGTGTTTGTGTGATGAATGCCAGCATTTGTACCTTAGTCATGGTTGTTGATATATATTTCAATAAAAATTATTTATATATGTATAATATATGTCTTTCCGTTACCCTAGATCCGTCATAGCTTACTTTGGGCTAGGCTAATTGGTGTAAGTGTAACAAATATTTATTTATATCCTTAAATAAATCTCTAAGTGATTCTCTCTGTTTTATATTATAGATAGCGCGAATTGCTTTTTTTTGGAGCACGAAAATACTTTCAATATTCGCCGCAGATTCCCACAATAATATGCCATACGTCATAACATAACACTATGAAAAATAACTGAAATAAACCAATCTCTTGCCGTTTCAACGTAAGTCAGTTGTCGTATTTTGTATATAGCATATGAAGCAGAACCAAGTCTGCTTGCCAAGGTCTCAATATGGGGATCCCATTGCAATCTCTAGTCGAGTGTAATACCCAAAAATTTAGTACTGTCAGTGAATTCTACAGTTTCATCATTCATTTTCACAATATTGTTCACAGTTCTTTATTTGTGTTAAGTGATAAGTTATTCATTGTGAATCAGTGCAATACTTTAGATAGTGTACTAATGAAATATAGTGTTATATGTTAAGCCATAGCCGACTCTATCTGGGCCCTGTTAATCAAATTGTTCACTCCGTTAACTAAAAAGAATTACTTGACTATTAAATTTCAGTTAATTAAACAAAAGATATGTTAATTGTTAACATGCAATGAAAACTCAAATGTTATAATTGTTGCGATAATAATACTTTTATATACTGTTGCATTTAATTCTGATCCCTTTGCGCGATTTTGAGCCTCATTATAATGACCATTGTCCAAACCAAATCTCGGACAGTTTATTTTTTTTTACTAAATTACATTTGATTTATTAAGTTAAAAACCTAGTTTTTACGCTCACGCTACATAGGTACCACGCTGATTTTGTCGATACGCCTGAAGACACTGGTGTGGTTTTTGGCACCGCACGTTTTTGGTAATAAGTAATTCATCAAAATCATAATATCTGTTGAGAAAACTCATTGCTAAATATTGACCTCACCCAAGGATATTTACACCGGTCTAGCATTTCTAGCTAGTTCACAAAAGTGCAGGATTGATTGGTGTAAGATGGAACAGAGATGATAGGTACTGTTTATATCAGGGCTTTGAATACCGTTAAAAATTTGGTATCGTTACTTTCATGATCTATGGATAACGTTAAAAGCGGAGGTAACGTTATTCCATATAACGATACTTTTACCGGTAAATGGACTTGTTGTTATTGATTATTTTTCGGTAATTAATAACGTTACCTTGAAGTATCGTTACTTTTTAACGTTATCAAAGCGTTACCGTTACTTTAATGAAGGAAAGAGGTAAAAATATTGTTTGTCTCTTTAAGTCTTTTTCCTTTCTAAGCAGTGAAGCATCCTTGCGTCTGTATTTTGTGATTTTTTACATGCACGGGCTGGCAACAGCGCCTCAAGTAACGAAAAAAGTATCGATAATTTTTAACGTTATTTGTTAACATTTTAATATTGGTAACGATACCAAAATATCGTTACCACACCCAATTACCGTTATTTTTCTTACAGTTAAAATTTTACCGGTATCTCCAGATATCGTTAAAGTATTATCGTTATGAAAATACCGTTACATAACGATACTTTTAATGTGAATTTGGTAACGTTACCAAGCCCTGGTTTATAAATTTGTAAGATAAATTAATAAATATGGCATATTTTTTAACATTCATATTGTTGAAGTAATCATCTGTTGGACATAAATATTATGAATACTGTTCAATGTGTAAAAACTCGTTCAAGAACAATTGTATCTTCACAAAGCCCTAGTTATGTTTTGAATATGAAGGTGTAATCAAAAGAAAAACTCTCACATCATCGAGTTGAACATGTGTAGGTTATGAAATTTTTACCATATTTTTCACAAAAATAGTCTACTTGTTCACTTCTGTCTGTATTGTTCAAGTCATCGACACTGTCATCCATTGTTTCATCAAGTTGGGTGTGTGGAGGAGTCAGGGCCATCATTTCCCAAAATGTTAGCCCGAGAGGCCATATGTCTGTTTTTGTGGTAATTGTTCCGCCGTGTATAACCTCCGGCGCACTCCATGCTTCAGTACCTAAGAGCAAAGAAAAGATATTAAACAAACAACTAGTCAAAAATCGTGAAACTACAGTTTCAATCTGTAATTACTGATCTGTCTTTTGTATTTACTCCACTTAGGCCTAATCAGAACACTATCGCTGCCACAGATCAAGAATCTGCAACAGTCTGTTGCAGATTCTGCGGAGGTTGGGTCCAAATTGGCCATTTATTAAATTATTGTATCTGTTTTGTATATGTGGTTGTGGTCAATAAATCTATTCTATTCTATACCTGGGTATCTCCAACAACTAGCTATTTCTGTCACAAAAAAGTAGTGTTCATATTACTATGTTCCAGAGTAAAAGCTAAAATAGGGAGATTACTGGATACTGTGACTTTTGTTGACACCTTATATCACATGTTGGTATACTGAGGTTTTTGTGATGGTTGCTGTAAATCTCACAGGATCCACATGTACTATAGATGATTGTAACTATTTAACATCAGATGCGCAGTCAGCTTATTTGTTATAATAAGTTTTTTATTACTGACAAAATAGATATTTACAAAATATTTTCACACATCATAATAACGTTGCATTGTCAGCGTGCCCTCCTGACACATAAGCCTCGTACTTTCCAAGTTTTCTTGTCCCTGGCCAGCCTAGTCCATAGAGGGCCAGCAACTTTTTGCAAATCATCAGACCACCTTTTGTGTGTCTGGGAGTCCATTCAATGATATTTGTCAATGACACTAGATGCTGGCAGAGCAGGACCAATCAGTTTAGTGAGGCTTATGTCCACCAGTGTACTGATGTCAGCTGCATGATGAAAACATATTAGGCACAGGATAATAGTTTATTCTACAGAATTAATGTCATTATTTGTAATTTACAACATTTAAAAGGAGTAGATTAATTGACTTTTACTGATACTACTATACTTTTTTATTACATAGGTATCAATGGTTAAAAGGAAATAGGGCATAAGCAACATTTTGGTCAAAAATGAGTTATATATGCCATTGGACTCAAAATTTTCTGCTCTTTCGAATGCGCTTACTCCCATGGCTCTACAATGACTTTTTTGGCGTTTATGCCCAAGCAAAAAAAAAAACATTTTCATTGTGTTATTTTCGCTAACAAACGAAAATTCTGGTCTTTAAAACTACTTTAAATAACGTCAAATCACTAAAACTAAGTAACTGTTCCATTTCTATCTGATTTTATAGCTGTTTACTTTTCAAAATATCTTAATAAACGCCGGAAATACGTCAGTGTTTCTAAAATTTAAAAGTTTAAACTTCTCTCCTGAACATTTCATTTTTTGTTGCTTATCCCCTATTTCCTTTTAACCATCGATATGCAACTATAATTATATGAAAATCAACCCTCAAGGTAACAAATTACCACGATAAGAATATTGAAGTCAATAGTTACTCCTTGCTTCCATACCATTGAATCTTATCTTATTCTAATATATAAGTAGTAGATAAAGTAGCTAGATCCTAAGCAAGTTATTACCGAAATAAACAGCCTTGCCAGCTCTCTCCTGGTCGAACACACCGTTCTCATCTAACGGCACAGTGACGCCAAAGTCACACAGTTTGCAAATTTGAAAGTCCCCATTAACTAGAATATTGTAAGATTTCATGTCTCCATGCAAGATTTGAATCTTTGTGTGAATGTAATCAAGAGCTTTTGATATGTCTAAGGCAACCTAGAATGAAAAATTAAAGAAAATGTTAAATTATTGCAACTTAGATTAATTAAATAGAGATGCAAATACTGTGGACACTCCAAAAACAATTATGAACAATGTTATTTCCATAACAATTGACATGCCTGAATAGGAGCTAAAGTGCACATTCCTCAATATTTGAAACCTATATATTCTATATACCCTATATATATATATATATATTAATGTTACATAAATAAATGAGTACTTAATAATCCTACCAAAAACATAAATATAAAAAAGAAGCCAAGTTCAATACAAAAATTATGCTTGGCTCACCGCAAAAGGAATGGAGATCTAAATGAATGCCTATGTTCTATGCAAAATCGAAATATGTGTTTATAGGAATATTTTTGATTTTTTTCTATGCTTAACACAATTACTGACCTGATTCAAAATTTCATCAGTCAGTCAACACTAAAATTTACGACTTTTTAACCTTCATATTTTTATAACCGTTTGAGCTAGCTGCATGAAATTTGGGCTTCTACATGTACTTATGAATATAATTATACACCCGTAGTTTTATGTGTTTACGTTAAAGAGGTTTTGAGTTATGGAAGGCTCAAAAGTGGCACCAAGTGGTTTGTGTAATATTACACTCGTTGCTAACTAGCTAATTCCTTTACTTGAACTTGGCTTGACAAGCTGCCGTGTATTTAGATGACTTGACTAATGGATAAATACAATTATAATCAACATTGATAGATTTTTTAAAGAGTACTGGATGGCATTCTCATTGGGAGATATAAAATTTTTTAGTTTCTTGTATTTCATATGAAGTTATCTGATGCTTGTACTGAGAAGAAAAACTTAATGTAACCTGCATACATCTGCAAAGAAATTTGAGTAGTGGACCAATACATAGTCAGGCTATTTGATGAAACCCTAATCATCCTAGCCATAGGCATAAGAGTTGCAATAATGATGATAATTATATCCTGCTGGTGACACTATACAGTGAAGAAGCACCTATCTGTGATGATGACCAATTGCTAAAAATTTTAACTCTATTGCAGTACTCTGTAAAGTTCGGTTCGATAATTGGTTATTTCTGAATTAGCATTTTAGAGAAACTTTAAGTTCCTCTTTATTGTTCTTGAAGTGAACTTAGAACTTTTGTATCCCTTTTTAACTTATCATATTACCATTCAATAATTAGCTGAATGAATGCTCAAATCATACATTCAGCTTCAGGCACTTATTCATCATAAATCATTAATTCCATATATTTACAATAACTATAGTAAAATAATATTCATTCTAAATAAAATACAACTCAAAACAGAACGTAAGAACTTTCAATACAAAGTAAGTAATACCTTTAGAATCTGTTTTGTAGTAAAAGGTTCTGGATTATCTTCTACTTTTTTTTCAATCATGTCTCCAAGAGATAAGTCACATGCTTCCATTCCCAAATACAATATTTTCGTTTTGCTGAAAGCTCTGAATCCTACTATGTTTGGATGAGACATGCGCTGTAAGAGATCTGCTTCTTGCTTAAGGCGTTCAGTGTATACTTTGCATGGTTTTACTCTCTTATTTAACATTTTGAGTGCCCATGGAGAACGGATTTGTCCCGCGCGAGGGGATCGAATCAATTGCATAACATTTACACCTGAAATTCAACAACGCATACACTAAGATCTAATGATACAGATTACACGAAAGTAGAAAGGTCATAAATAAATTATGAATGATTTTGAAATTTCCTGGTCCAGTAGACAAACTAAAACTAATGACTTTCCCTTTCGATTGATTAACATGAAATATATAGGAGTGACTCCACAATGTTGAATTATTTTAACACATAGTTGTTAGATATAGAAACGATTTGGATAACGAATCTAACGCAAGCGATACTTTGTCTAAGAGCAGAGTTCCAAATATCAATAACAACCAAACAAGTCGTAACCACGGTAGACGTAATTCCACCGAAACTGAATACCTACGTAAAAAAGCTATTAAATAAAGCAGAAATATCATACATATTTCTGCTTTATTTAATAGCTTTACACTTTTCTATAATTGACTTGTTTCGATCTAATTGATAGTTAAAAGTTTATATTCACTAATTAGACTAACATGACACACTAACCTAATTTTATTTGGCGAAAATGATTTATATTTAATTAATGATTAAACAATTTGTTAAACTTACCAGTTCCATAACCGAGTCTGTTCAAAAACGGTGATGGAGGAATTGTCAAGACGTCACTGTTTGCTTTTAAGCACTTTGTTGGAGTACTTAGATCAGCCATTGTTTTAGTTTACTGAAAAATATTAAGATAAACTCAATAGATAGATATTACGATTTTGTCAAGGAAGAAGAAGAAATAAAAACAATAAAAGTTGATATCAACGGTTCTGAAACAACTTTTAATTTGAATTTTATATTGTCTTACTTTTGAAGAAGCAAAGGGCTTTAACCATACTTATTAGATCTATTGTATTTTTTTATAATTAAATCCCTATTACAATCATTTAATGTATTGCGTATGCATTCTGATTTTTTTTCCATCACCCATTATTTTGAACCACTTTGTTAAGAACTTATTTTATATTTGAAGTTTATGTCATCTCTGTCACTATAAAAAATAAATCAGTCGCTAATCAATTGTTTATTGAGTTTTTTCTTTAATATTAAAAATAATTAAAGTCGGGTCAATTTAATAGGCCACATTTGACATTTGTTCATAGTGAGGTGACCTGCTTAAACACTCCGATTATGGTGAAATAATCGATATTTACTTTAAACATATGTGAATCGAATACTGTTATTATGGAAAATAACTTTTTTTATGAGATAGGGGGGCAAACGAGCAAATGGATCACTTGATGGTAAGTAATTATCGCTGCCCGCAACAACAGACGTGTTGCCGGCCTTTTAAATGGGAATACGCTCTTTTTTATAGGTACTGTAATAATATATTTTACGAGTTTAATTGCCTTAACATTTTTTAACATCAATTATTTCTCTGTTTATGAAGTTATTATTGTTTTTTATTATAAAACAAAAGAATAACATGTTTTATTTTAATAAAAATTTGATTATTCATTCATGGTGAAAAATCCCTTCACAAGTAATGATTGCATGAATTCGATTTTTTGAGGAATATCACTAACGTTCAGACTTCACTGAACGCAACATTGTAACAACGGTCATTTGTCCATTTCAAAACTAAAAAAATGTTGAATATTTTATGTGCGCCATTACAAGGTTAGTTGAGGAATTTTAATGAAATGTCAAATGTGGCCTATTAAATTGACCCGACTGTAAATATGCCGAAACCACCTGCACAATCTGGGCTAAAGCTCCACACACTTAGTACTATATTAGCATTATGCAAGTAATACTACATAATTGAAATGTGTTGATTATTTCCACTTTCATTCTTGTTTTATTACAAGAATATAGCAAAATTTACATCAGAATAAGCATGTAAAATTTGATTTCATTGAATTACCTACAATAATAAAACACAACATCTAGTGCTTTGTCATCTATGAGTGGATCTATTGAATAAATTATGTGAAATCATGCAGTATAGTAACCAATAGTTCATGTTTGAATTACATATAAATGTTAGATAATATTATAGGTATTTATTTGTTCTACTTTAATGTTAGATTTTGTCGGTTCATGGCTAGTGTATAAAATTATAATGGGGAATTATTAATCGGGAGAACGTAAGCCAATTATACTGCCAATTGGTAGCGAGTTATCGGAAACTTTCTCTCAGTTTCATGTTATGTCGTAAATTAGAAAAATACTTTTATTGGATTGGTTATGGAATCACTTAAATATTACATCCACTAATATTGGCATACTACGGTGAAAGACACTAGTGGGGTAAATAAAAGTGGAGTATAAAATGCTATTGGAAATATCCTTAATTTACAGACACATTATAAATGAGCGGTGGTGTCGACAACTAAACTGGCAGATTACATAGAGTGAAGGTTAATTGCAGTTCATATATATGTATATACAACTGGCAATATTTAAGCTGATCGGTGTTATGCAAAATTATTGCATTACTAAATCTGTATGTATTGTATTGCAGATACACCTTGTCTAAATTTATATATTTTGTTACCAATAAGTAAAAGTAAAAAAAGTTTTCATGTACTTAGTTCATGTAACGCAATATTTCGTCGTTTTGGAACCATAACTTATTTGGAAACTTGGAATTTCAAAAGACTTATTATTTCAATAAGTCATTATAGATAATAACAGAATATCGGGCTGTTAGGTATATGTTTCGCCTCACTTCACTAGCACAATAGGGTTGTTACTTTTATTACATAGATTAAACAGACGTTGAATATAGATAAAACATTTACAAAAATATGCTTAAATCAGAAATGCACAAAGATTTGTACAACAAAGAACTTCACACATCAATATTTATTTTATTGACAAGTGATTATTATGACATCTCAATATATTTTAAATAATATACTTAAATCGTTAGTTTAATGTTTGACATTGACTTATTTATAATACAATATGTAATCTATATGATTTCGGCCGAGGGAATCTGCCGCTTTTTATACCGAAGATCCACCAACTTGTTCTCTAATTGGTCTGTGGATCCACCGCTTTTTATCCGCGAGATCTGCATTTTATACCGAAAAAATATTAATAAGTAGTGTTGTGTAAGGAAAAGTGATTTATTACAAAGTTTAAGTGACAATCTACCAGTGCAAATGTTATCCAGTTGTAATCATAATAAAACATCCAAAAACAATCAATAAAACAAAAGTAAATGTAATATTAATCCGAATACCGTCAATTAAATTTATTGGTAAAAAAGCTGCAAAGAGTGAAAGTGCTACCCAATATAATATCTTAAAACAAATATTATTATAGTCTCTTTAGTGGAATAGTGAAATAATAAAAAAACCGCTAGAAATTTGAAGTTTCAGCAAATATTTTTTATTTACATACACCAAGCGACATCTTGTGTTGAGTAGCAACATTAACAGCCGAGGATCAAAGCCTACCCTTTTAGGGTATGCTTTACTACGAGTATACATTACTAAGTAGTTAGCTTGCTGTGAAAATAGATGGCGCTATAACACACTTTATGCAAACTAACATTGAAATAGAAAATAAAATATAATTAATAAATATTGAATTAAAAAATATTGGTAACATGTCTTCAGACTGTGCTCGATGCCGTAAAAAACTTCCAAAAAGGGAATTTCTCAAATGTCTGCAGTGTAATTAAATAGTACCTATGATCTTGAGTGCGCTAATGTTTCTAGCCAACGATTTAATAATACTATGACATTAGAACATAAACAGGAGTGGAAATGCCCAAGCCTGTGCCCAACGGTGCCAATTACTGGAAATGAAAACACACCAGTAAGATCTGTAGACCATAAAAATATTATTAATAAATACCAATGCAAATCGCGGAAAAATGATTTTATAACCTTCCGAAAACGTTCCGATTCCCAAAAGAATGTTAGTATCACCTCTGAAAACACTACTTTTACTGAATTAACTTTACAAAGTTTGAGTGAAGTAATTACACAGCGATTACAAGAAAATAACAAAATTATATCACAAATACAAAACATTATACAGATAGAAGTAAAAGAAGTCATAAAAATTTTAAGGGAAGAATGCGAACAAGAAATGAATACCTTAAGTAAACAAAATGAAACTAGACAGTTAGAAATTCGGGAACTCGATAAAAAAATTGATAACCTACAGAAACAAAATTATGAGACAACAAAAAATTACATCTACAGGGGAAAATAAATATTCCGGAAGCGATTGCAAAAAAGTTGTACTGTACGGTTTAAATGAATATCATAAAGAGCCCGACAGTAACTTGCACGACCGAGTACAGGGAGTTTTTTGGGACTTATTGGGCGTGGACATTACTGGATATGTTGATGACATTTATAGAATAGGTCGTTATAACAACAATGGGAACCGACCCCTTGTAATCGAATTTATATGTAAAAGAATGGTAAAACACATAGTTGAAAGTAGTTACTGCTTCTTGCCTATCAGTCTCAGAATTTTTAGACAAAACCGGGTGGTTTTGTCTTAAAACGGAAAGTAAAAAAATGGTTGCCTGTAAAGTCGGTTTTACGGGCGAAGATTTTACGTGACAACGTCTTTTTCTCGGTAGAATATTTATTGATATGAATATAATTAAATTGCACAATAGGAACAAGGAATTGAATGAAAAAACTCAGTTTCTCAACTTTTGTGTCAATCTAACAATTAATCAATCAATCATAGTTTACGATAATGAAATATCAGTGTACAATTATTTACCTTTATTGTTGTAGTTGTTGTAAATGACGAATCTAAGCACTCCACATTTTCACTACAGACACCGCTGACGATACTTTAACCACACGTGTGAACTTGTATTATGACGCTTTCTTGTTTTTCCAACGCCAAGAACGTTCGAGAAAGACAAAGACAGAGACACAAGCATGCGCCGATTCAATGCGCCTAATTCTCTAGTGCTGCGCGCGCGGCAGACCGATCATAGTTGAGTGGGAGAGAGACGCAAGGCATTCGGCGGGCCTCTCTCTCGTTCGGTGACTCATCGTAACGTTACCGAGCGTTACACTTTTTCATAAGTGACTCCCAGCCGCAACCTAATTTAAGACGTTGTCACGTCAAAAGGAAAAGTAAGTATCATCATCACTTAGCCAATCATAGTCCACTGCTGGACATAGGCCTCTCCCAATTTGCGCTACAACACCCGGTCCTCCGCCTTCCGCATCCAGTCCCCTCCAGCGACCTTTTTCAGGTCGTCAGTCCACCTGGCGGGGGGGCGTCCTACTTTTACGGCTGCCGTAAGTAAGTATGCGCGAGAAAATGTTATTGGCACGAAGAAAAGGTCTACATGCGGTACTGAGACAGAACCAGTTATACATCGAAGGAAAAAGAATCGATTTTAATGAAAATATTAATATAAATGATACTTTGTCGGAAAATGACACTAAAGAAAAAAATAACCTCAACCGATCCAGCTTAAATCATGATTCCTTTCGTAAATAAAGATCATTCATTTAAATTATTATAACAAAACATGCAGAGTATGTATAATATACAGGACACATTGGAAGCGTTTTTGGACGAGAATCCTACTTATGATGCCTTGTGTATGTCGGAAACTTGGTTGACAGAAAAAAAGATAAAGTTATTACGGTTTAATGGTTATTTGATTGCAACATACTTTTGCAGAAAGAGCCACACGGGAGGAGGACTTTGTATATTGACACGGGAAGATACTGAATATAAAGCCTTAAATAATATTACAAAAATGTAGATTGAATATGTATTAGAAGTAACTGCGATTGAGCTTTGTAAACATGAAATTTTAATTTTAGTAATGTATTGGAATGGAAGAGAGGAAGGCGTATTTTATAGTCGACTAGCTTTCTGCCCGCGGCTTCGCCTGCGTGGATTGCGGAATTGGCTCTATAGAGGGTTAAGGGTCATAGCTTTTGCCCACGGCTACATATGCGCGGAAGTCGGTTTATGACGCGAAGATTTTATCGTGCTTCCCGTGGGACTATCCGTTTTTTCGAGACGAAAAATACCGCAAAACCTTGCTCAAGAATCACTCTATCTATTGATGAAAACCGCATGAAAATCTGTGCAGTAGTTTTTGAGCGAAGCCTTTATTGCGCATCCCGTGGGATCTGTCAATTTTTCCGGGATAAAAAGTACCTTATGTTACTCGGGGATAATGTAGCTTTCCAAAGGTGAAAGAATTTTTGAAATCGGTCCAGTAGTTTCGGAGCCTATTCATTACAAACAAACAAACAAATCTTTCCTCTTTATAATATTAGTATAGAAGTATAGATTACGAACAATTTTAAATTATATTAATAAGAAATACTCAAAATTTAAATTTATTATAGGCGGAGATTTCAATATAGATATAATGAAGAAAAACAAAATATCTTGCGAATATCTTGATTTAATGTTGGAATACAAACTAATTCAGCGTATTAATAAACCGACTCGCATAAATTCATGCTTGGATCATATATTTACAAACTTTAAAAATGAATGTTTATATAGCGGTGTAATAGAGTTTGGATTTTCAGATCACGCTGGCACGGAAATATTTATAAAAAAAAAACAAATACAGTGGTACCTCGACATACGAGTGCCCCAACATACGAGTTTTTCGAGATACGAGCCGACGAGCAAGTGATTTTATGCTTTTAGTTACGAGCGAAATTCGAAATACGAGTCCGGTTCGGTTCGGTAGTAACACGCAGTCGCGCCAACACGATTAGTTAGCAGCGTGCTTTTGTGAAAACGTGAAAAAAAAACACCCAGAAAAAGTAAGTAGTAACAGGTCGTGCATCTGACCTTTTTAATGACACTTGCTAATGTGGTGTATGTGAGTATTACATTCTAGTGGCAACATTGGTCAGGCCTGTTTAAAAAGAAAAGATATATGTGACGGTCTGGATAGGCTGTATTCGCTCCGCCAGTGCCGTAAAAAGAAGTGTCTGTCGCGTCCAAGCTTATAAACTAATAATTAAGTCTATTTGTCTGAATTGTCTGTCTGTCTGATTAGTCATAAATAAAGTGATTGTCTAACTTTACTGAATTGATATTTATCATCGACCATCGAACACAAAAGCTAACTCATTTCTTCTGAGAGGGAGGAAGAAACAAACCTCCTTGGACATGTTTTTTTCTAAACGGCCTACAGGTGAAAGCGAGAATAATGTAACGAAACGCACAATGGCCCAATCGTGAGGCTAAGTGCGGTGGAGCCCAGCCAAACTAACTAACTATTAACTAATGTAACGAAAAAGGCAAAGACCAGTGAGGATATCTAATTTATTTCTTTACATTCTCTTTTTTGTTTTTGTCCAATAAATATTTGATATTTACAAATACGTTTTTATTATTCAAAACTGGGGTGACATTTTGGAGGTTCGAGCGGATTAATGATAGTTCAATTGTTTTGTATGGGGAAATTTGCTTCGAGATACAAGTAATTCAAGATACACGCAAGATTGCGGAACGAATTAAACTCTTATGTCGAGGTAGCACTGTACAGACAAAACATGCAGTCTGGTATGTTGAGAAAAGGTTGTTTAAAACAAACAAATTAAATAACAAAATTCAAATCACAACTACAATTACTAAATTGGAACGAACTACTTAAACCATGTAATGATATTAATGAAAACTATATTTCATGACAAATTAACAAGGATATTAAATCAGTGCCTACCAAAATATAAATTTAAACTAGGGGCTTTTACAAAAAAATATTGCTTAACTAAAAAGATTACTAAAAATACTTGTCACAAAAACTAATAATCCAATTTTAATACAACATTTACGAATTTACCAGATGATATTAAAAAAAAACTGATACTCTATTCAAAAAAACACCAATATATCAAGAAAATGCATAATTCAAATAATAAAGTAAAAACCATGTGGAATATTATAAATGAAAAAACAAATAAAACATGTAGAAAATCAAAATGTAACATTGAATTAAAAATAGATAATAAAATAATTTCTGAGCCTAAGCAAATTGCTAACACATTTAAAATAATTAAAAGATTAAAAAATAAAAAAAGCTATGGAATAGATGAGTTGCCGCCAAGTTTAATAAGAGATTGTGTAGAAGAATTAACAGTACCGTTCACTGTATTAATAAATCAGTCTTTTAATGAAGGTACCTTTCCGAGTAAACTAAAAAATACACTAGTGAAACCTATTTACAAGAAAAACGACAAAAGTGATGCGAATAACTATCGACCAATAGCTTTTTCACCCACAGCATCTAAAGTTTTTGAAAAAGCAATGTGTGATCGAGTAAATAAATAAATTTTGTGTAAAATATGAGATATTTGACGACTCCCAAAATGGATTCCGAAAAAACCGTTCCACAACATTAGCTGTATACAAATACATCAAAAAAATAATTACACTATTGGATAAAAAAACAATATGGTGTAGGAGACTTGTTGGATATGACGAGGGCATATGACAGGGTTCAACATAATATACTTTTAAGTAAATTGTACGGTATTGGTATCCGTGGATCCGCTCATAAATGGTTCGCGTCATACCTAAGAGATCGGCAACAGTTCGTGGAAATTGAGTACTTCGATAGGGTGACTAGGAGCATTACTCATGTACGGTCCGAATGTCAAATAGTGAACGCATCAATACCACAGGGAAGTGTAGTCGGCTGCTTCTTGTTTTTGGTATATACAAATGACCTCCCAAAAATTATGGATGAGCCATGTATTTTATTCGCCGACGACATCTCATTACTTCGACTTACAATGACATTAATGTCAATGAAAAATTAGATTCATTACTCTCTAAAACATAAATAAATTTTCGTTAAATTTATGCATAAATTTTCGAAAAACAAAAATTATGACGTTACATCCACCTCAAAAACCAACACTGAATATAAATTATTGTTTTAATGGTCATAATTTGGAGTGTGTTGAGGAATTTACGTTACTGGGTACAGTTATAGATAAACACATAAATTGGAAGGCACGTATACAATAAATCAAATTCAAACTTAGTAGTTTTGCGTACGCTACGAGAGATAAAAAAGGCAACTGACATAAAAACATCATTAGCCTCGTACTAGGCTTATGCACATGCTTGGCTGTGCTGCGGACTGGTGTTGTGGGGTGGCAGTACGGACGCACCGGCACTGTTCACCATGCAAAAGAGGTTGATCCGTATTATAGCCAATATCGAGCAGACTGATAGCTGCAGACCATACTTTCACAAATACCAAATACTTACCCTACCATGTATGTACATACTTATTAGAAATGTGCAAGTTTGTACGCAAGTATATTTTTTTTTTCCCACGGGGGATGGTAGGGAATCCTCATAGGGGGCGCGCCACCACAGTGGTCGCTATGACAACCCCCTGGTGCTTGGACGACCTCGCACAGGATACCACCCGCAACCGGTCTACGGCTGATGGTTATGTTGGACTCTAGCAGAAGGCCAGCCTACCAACTAAACACTACCTACAGCCTTTGGTCGGGCGGAAGGCCTGGGACCCTATCGGCTTGAACTAACGCTCCCGCCCTCCAGAACGGGGGCGGTGCTTAGACAGTATAAATGTTTTTATGAAACGCGCGGAGATGTTCCATCAAAATATTCATTGCGAACGAAATGTAAAAATAAATTAGTATTACCAAGTACCCGTCTTAAAATCAATAATTCGAATACTTATAATATTTCCATTTAATTATATAATAAACTACCTGACATATTGACTTCTGAGGAAAATGATGACATATTTACAAATAAATTGAAACAATTATTAATTATGAAATGCTATTACGATATAAATGAATTCTTTGGTGATAATTTTAAATAAAATAATAATTTTAATTTAATAAAACTACTTGACATTCAAATATTTAATCAATTACGCTATTAGGCTTTAGTTATTAGGAAAGTGTTACTTTTAATTAGGTAGGTATTAAGAAAGTGCTTCCTCTCTTCTAATTGTTGCGTGCCCGACAGGGTTCATAATGATTCGTTTTTTTTTTACCAAATAACATCTTGTTGTAACATTGTGGTTATGCAATAAAATGAATTGAATTGAATTGAATTGAGTCTACCTGCTGGACATAGGTCTCCAAGGATCACAACAGGGGGTTTTATCTCTTCTCTCAGCTCTCTCTCTCAGGGGGGGATCTCTTTCAGCGCACTGGCATAGGCCCGGATTGTGTGGTGAGTAACATAGGATACTACTATATATTATTAGCACAGTGACTTATGTCACTTGTTGGTATATGTATTGATCTTATGTCACATACTGGCAACATTGACCGTAATTTTTGTGGGAGTTTTAGATTTGCTGGATGTATTATATGCGATAATATAAAAAAGGTGAGGTTCGCTTGGGTGTCGTTAAGTGTGGTTTGGAACCGATTTCTCCATACATACTGTATACATCATACAATTGCAATATTTCTACTTGTCCCATTAGACCCCATACATACTGTATACATCATACAACTGCGATACTCCTACTTGTAATATCCCATACATACTGCACAAATTAATTTTATTATAGTTTTATTGACATTTTTTCATAGAATTTGTATTAATTTTTTTTTATGAACTCCTACGATTCACAATTAATTAATCATAAAAACATTATTTATTCATTTATTATTGTAAATGAAAAATGTATGTATGTATGTAAAAATTTAATATCCTTTCCCCTTAATCGAGAAAGACTAACTAGAAAATGTCTAGTCCCTTACATTTAATTCAAGATTAAATTTAATAATTTAACTTTCGAGAAATGCAAAAATGTAAAGTTTTCCTTTTTGACGTGCAACGTCTTTGAAATTGTGCCGAAACATACGGATACCAGGTTTAAAAAGTGGACCGTAACGAAAAGGCCTATATAATCGTACCTTAATAATTAAAAAACTATTAGTCCTAGAAACAAAAATGTGGTGTGAATATTTCACTTTTTTTCTTACTTTGTGGCTAAATACAAAGTCGCAAAATACATAGGTTTAGCAACAAACAAAAATATATTTAGTCACAAGAAAACCTTTAATATTAAATCCATCTTAAGAAAAATGTTAATTATAATTAGTTATGTAGTCACCTCTCTAAATCATTAGAGATTGTCACTCGTTTGTCCCAGATAAAACTAACAAACGCATCTTATGCATATTAACAACATCCACTCAACGTACTCATAATGTTAGCTTCATTTGCGAAACTCGTGGGAATTTATTAAAGGAAGTCAATAAAACAACTTATTTACTGCAGACGTTTCGATCGTTTCTTACACCTCTGCCAAACTCACGGAACTCTATAATTGTTGTATATTATACAGAGATTCCTTTATATTGTATATTTTTAGTGATAAATAAAATTTTATTAAGATCTCGGCTTATGAGATCATCTGTACTATGTTTCGCTCCTCATGAAATTCCCAAAGATTTTCATTCATACATCTAACTTTATCATTATATTTTTTAAATTTATCAAACCTGAATAAGTTTTTGTAAGTCGCATATCCGCGACTACTTGCCGATGTAGCCGATGACTCGACCGATGCGCCAAACGTGTCGACTTTTTCTACGTTCTCTTTCAGTAAACCCAGATGATAACATTACGAGGTCAAAGGTATGTTTTGTATTTTTCTGAAAAATCTTCGCCTCCAAGACCGCCTTCTACATGTGTTGTTAATTTAGTAGAAAATAAAACTATGGTTTCGCATGTGCAGCCATAATAAAGCCCTTTGCTGTTAATTATCATAATTTACCAAGACCGTAGTAGAAGGCGAATGCCAACGCATTTAGCGCCTTAATTGTGTGTGAAAATGGGAAATCAAGGCTGCGGAAACAGGGATGGGTGCTCAGTGTCGAATTTAATCGCCGGCGCTGGGGAAGGCTACGCTGCGGCTGCGCACGCGCACGCGCACGGCGGCACTCGCCAGTGGCCAGTGGCCAGTGACCAGTGACCAGTGAGCGCAGGCGCGTCGCGAGCGGCTGACGTGATGTTCTGATCTACGCAACATGTCTCGCCACCACACTTTCAGGTAAGGTCGGAGACATTATATTTAAAATTTGAATATTTAACAAAATTATGAGTTAATTATATTTATCGTCCTGTGTAGGTATTTTTATCAGATTGTGCGGATAAATTAAGTGACAAATCGAGAATATTTATTCTAAAGTGACAAATAAGTAATGAAAAACAAATGTGAAGTTGCTAATTTATGTATTTAGGTTAACGCGTTCCTGAATATTATAGTAAACATTCTATTTAAAATTATACTTTGCAACACCAGAAGAATTACATCGAAACTATATAAAACTAATTCTTTTTCATCTCATGATTTGACCAGAAATTCACTAAACTACTTGAAATTTCTATTAATGTGTATTTAATTTTTTTAACAATTGTATCCGTTCCAAGTCTGTAGGTAAGTTGAACGCACGCACATCTCTTATTACTTTTAATAGTGAAATCAAAGATTCCCGCAGATTATAAATAGTTTTCTAAATACAAAGAAGGATAAAATTTATTTATTAAAAGAAGGATTAATTTATTCGTTGGAGAAAGACTCCCACAAAAATTAAAATATGTTTTACAAAGTAACAACCATATTTTCTTGTACAACATAATACGTGTAATTTATTTAATATGTGCTTATTTAATTGCCTTCAATTATCCTATTAATGGAAACGTTTGTTTTGAAGTTGACCGGCACCCATTACGTGTTGTGTGTTATAAGGCGGCGGTTGAATAATACACAGACATAAATATTGTGAAATGCATCGATTAAATTTTTAAATGCGCAGTTTCGTGTTACCGAACCGAATGTCAAGAAGCGAAGGATCAAACTTGGCATACTACCCTAAAAACTGAGTTTGATTCTTTGAATTAAATGAACTCATTTGCAAAAACAAAAACTAATATAATATACGCGAAAGTTTTATATGAATTGTTGTATGATGGTTTCACGTAAAAACTATTGAATCGATTTTAATGAAATTTTGCAATAATGTAGCGTTATACTGTAGTAATATATGCAGGCGTGCGCTGCCAAAACCGCTAGAGTTATACATATCCTATATGTGTCATAGAAATCTTAAATAGTCATACAAAAAAGACCGCCACAGTATATCTTATGTGTAATAGCCAAAGTTGTGAACTATTGAACAACCGCGCAAACGAAGTCGTGGGCACCAGGAGACTTATTTTTGAATTACGTATGCGACTTCAAAATCACCGATGTGACTAATAAACACCGATTTTCGATAATTCTTATTTTTGAGACTACCTAGGTCACGGATGTGATTTCATTACGAGTGCCCTCACCCACTCGTAATCAAGTCATAGTTGTGGAAATGATATCTGTGTTTTGTTTAGAGAACATATTCACAAGAGTCTGAAGTTGACATGTTGATTTTTCAGTTAAGCCGGCAATAACCGGCAGCGGCTACATTCTGCGTGGAACCGAATCCTTAAATATGTGTGTACTTTATCTATGTTGGCAGCTCTGCGATCGACTTTCAAAAATTGGATGTTTAGGAATCCGTGACCTCAAAGTCATCGCTGACTATTTAGTCAGCGGTGATTTCGAAGTCGCATACGTAATTCAAAAATAGGTCTCCAGACCAGCTAATACCTTCCACTACACGGCGATCTTGAGTGTCCGAGCCATTAGAAGGCGCGCTCAACCTGCGTCGAATCTTTTGTTGTTTGTGTCCTAACGACCACGGAATGGCGCCGGGGTCGCTAACAGACAAGGCATCGAACCTTCCGTTCGCGCGTCTTCCACAAACACACGGTAAAGCTGAACATAGCCATCTTCGGCTTCAGCATAGATCCCTCACAAAACACACAGCTAGTATAACTAAAATCTGTATTATTTGTAAATGAAAAGAAACATAAATCGTAGCAGCCTGGATCCATTTCTATGGCGACAAATCAAAGATATCCAAAGATAACGTCATTATAAAGGACTAGCTGACCCGTGCCCACTTTCGTTGGGCATAATATTAATAATCCCCGAAGCGAGCACGAACGCGATCCGAATTAAACCCGAAGCCATCGCGCGCCGTCCGCTGCCTGTTTTTTTCTCCGATTCACTTTGCAAAACGGACTACCACGTAAAAACCTTTTTATTTTTCGGTTTTTTATATAACCTATGACACTCAGCAATAACGTGGCCTTCTATTGCTGAAAGAATTTTTAAAATCGGTTCAGTAGATCCTGAGATTACCCCTTACAATTTAACAAATATACAAACACACAAACTTTACTTCTTTATAATATTAGTATAGATAATTGTTTTTGACTATTATGGGATTCTATAGCTTGGTCAACACTAATATGAAATGCGTATGTCAAGATGTATGTGTGGAGTGACAAGAAAGGATATTGTGAGGAATGAATATATCAGGAGAAGTCTGAAACTAGTCGCTATTGTTGAAAAATTGAGTGAAAAGAGATTTTCCTGGTATGGTCACATATTGAGAAGAGAGAATGATCATGTTACTAGAAAAGCAGATGGGCGTGTAGGTAGAGGAAGACAGAACAAAAGATGGATGGACTGTGTGAAGGATGATATGTTAAAGAAGAAAGCGAGTGTCGAAATGGTGAGGGGAAGAGGAATACATGTTACGCCGACCCCAAATGAAATCGGGAACAGTACTAGAGAAAGGAAGGATACAAACAAGGGGCAAGCGCATTGGCGCAATAAATTTTATTTAAATACTAGCTTTCCGCCCGCGGCTTCGCCCGCGTTATATTCGAATTTCCCACAGGAAGGATATGTTTTAACAATACTGCCATACAACCTTTCACCCCCTCCTTTCAACCTTTTACAACCCTTTTCTGCTTTAAAAGGTAGCCTCTGTCCTTTCTCAGCCTCTAGACTATCTGTGTACCAAATTTCATTTAAATCGGTTCAGTAGTTTTAACAATATTTCCATACAACCAATAATCCCTCCTTTCAACCTTTTACAACCCTTTACAACCTTTTTTGCATGAAAAAGTAGCCTATGTCCTTTCTCAGGCTCCAGACTATCTGTGTACCAAATTTCATTTAAATCGGTTCAGTAGTTTTGGTGTGAAAGCGGAACAGACAGACAGACAGACAGAGTTACTTTCGCATTTATAATATTAGTATGTATGTATGTATAGTATGGCACAAAACAATGAGTTTTTCCACAAATACTATTTTCACAGTACTTTTGATTAAAATTTCACCGTCTTCAATTTTCACAGATGACACTCCAGTTTTATTTATTTGAGTTCATTAAAATGACGATAACTTTTTTTTTAATGAACCGATTTTGATGAAACAAATAATAAAAATATTATTCTGAGTTAAAACAAAGCAAATAGTGAAAGTTTCAAGCAAATCGGTTCAGTACTTTCGGAGATAAACGTGAACATACATACAGACAGACAGACAAAAAATTCCAAAAAATTTTTTTTGCTTTCTAATAATCTATTTAAGTGCCCCTCTATCCATTTCAGTCAAAAATACTAAATGTACAGACAAAATATTTTTACTGTCTTATTATATGTATAGATAGTGAGAGAACGAAAACATTGTTCTTCGTTCCGATTCTAGGTTTCGCTAGTGCAACACTATTTCCGTTCCATGCTTGCTATATAATCTGTTGCATTAACTTATTATCACACAGCTCATTAATGTTCGTATAATGAGATTCAAATTCAAATTCCTGCTCGAGTCTCGTTCGTTCTGTAATATGGCCCTAAAGTATGTACTTGCAAAGCGTGTCAGTTTATGAAGGTCAAATGGCATGGATTTTGACTTCGGGAGGTGATTTTTATTATATCCTACAGTGGTTATTTTGGTGGTTGTTTTTGTGGTGCTATTCATTATTTTCCATAAAAATGTTTTTATTCATGTTCCTAGTAACGTTTAAGAAGTTAATTTAAAGATATACTCCTTAATTAAAAAAAATAAGGGAACATTTAAACGTCATTTCACGTTTCACGGTTCAACATTTGTTTCATTATAAATTCTGTATTCTGTTTTTACATTCGACGTGAACTAAATTATGACGAACAAGTATCATACGATGTGTATATAGTAATTAATATATAAGGTAAAATTTTATTTACAATAATGTAAATAACGATTGAACACAGAATACAAATAAATTAATAGTACTTACGAGATATTCGAGAAGACTCACCCGAATTTCTGAATAATATGTTTCATTGTATTCTCATGATTAATTGTTTTGACGATATCAAGTGCCTGTAAATGCCTATTATCAATAACAGTATTCGAATGTTCAATATTATTACACAGGTACTGTTTATAATCTGTGTAATGTGACATTGACATAATGTAGAATGGTAGCGTTATCTATTGTATCTCTCAATCTGTCATTCAGAGAATGGCCTAAAGGACTAGAATCCAAGCCAGTAAAGCATCTCTCTCGTCATTCAGAGAAAATACATTATTCAGTAAACTGGCGTAAATGAAAGTACCTATAATAATAAATAACATTAAAATAATATCACAGCTAAAAAGTTTTTCATACGGTAAATATCGATAAAGCTTTCACAAACAAAACAATATCAAGTATGTGTATAACTGATATATAATTGCATGAATAAATACAAAGGAGATTGCCCATTTTTGTATGGACCGTCGTTGCGTAATAAAAGATTTTGTATGACAGTGAAATTTTGATATATAATAGGAATGATATCTTACTTTCAAGGAAAATAAAAATTATCCAATTATTATGTGGGGGTTTTTTATTATCACATTTATAGTTCAGTGTTGAGGTTATAATTGAGACAAATTGTTCATAGAAAAAAAACAAACAAAAAACAGTTCTTATGTAATATTAATTTATTGAATATGACATACTAAAATAGAATTTCCTACGTCGTGGCTTATACCGCAGTTAAATCTAGCTAAATGGCTTAATCTGCAATTTAGCGACTCGATATTAATGAAGACCGCTAAGAAACAAATTATAGAAAATGCTACACATAACTATTATTTTTAATGACAGATCCATATGTTTACTCTGTAACCACATTTTTTTGCATTAATCCACGATTTAACGATGTCCTGGCTGTTAGGGTCCTGACCTAATAGGACTTTAAATTAAAACTAGTGGACTGTAATAACTAATATATATTGGTTCTGAATAATAATATAACAATTAACTGCTGATTTGAAGTGTCGTCGTCCGCGATCAATGCGCAAGAGTGACTTGACCGTTTCGCACACCGGAAGATGAGCTAAATTAAACCGCAGATGAGTTAAATCTAGCTCAATCCGCAGATAAGCGACTCTGTTTTAATAAAAACCATAAAGGTACAGAGAAAATCCTACAAATAAAATTGGAACTACTAATGAATTACTAATGAAATATATGATATTTTTTACCCTGTAACAACTTTTTTACATTAAACCACGGTTCGACGTCTTAGACATTTATTTTATTAATAAACACGAATTAACGTTAATCCACTCAGTGAATGGATTGAAAGATGATGAAGTGAAATCCGCTTAGTGAAAAAGATTATGTGTTAACGTTAAATCGCGTTTGTTATTGCTATCGCTAAACTAATGTTAATACATTGGATTAATGTTAAAACGCATTTTTTAAAAAGGAGCTGATATTACCAAATTCATTAAAATTGTGTAGTGGTAACACTAATCATACGGATATTAGTAATAAAACATTATTTTTATCGCAAATTGGAAAAAAAAATGTAGTACTAATTAAATACAAACTGAAAACCCCACATACGATTTTAATAAATTGAAGTGGGAATACTTAAAAAAATACTTAATGATTTATGAGCATATTTTGCTTACCTTACTCTTTCATATTAAAGCGAAACGATTTTGGGCATTCTCCTTTAAAGGAAAAATATACTTTTTCATAAAGGGTATTTTTATTAAAGATCCATCAAAATAGGATAAAGATATTAATGTTGGCAGTATATCGAAGCCCTTTTCCTGTAGAAATAAAAACCAAATCTCGTTATGAACAATGCCGCCATTTCGAAATGTCCCTATTGATTTAGACAGTTCATAGTGATCTAATTACGTGGTGACACTCCGGAGGCAAAGGGATGCAAGCCACTTCCTGACTATGAACGTAGCTAGAAAGATTCGTAATTTACATATATGATCTAAGCACAATTTACTCTCAACTTGTTATAATGTGCACATAATGCTCTCTTATATTGATTACTTTAACTAAACATTAATTTAAAAACATAAATCTCTACTTGTTTGTAAGTATGGATGTTTGTGAAACTTAACAGTAATATATCTTGTACATCAGAATAACACATAAGCTATAATTTATAAAGCTAGTCGAAATACTAATCCTGCGTAGACGAAGTCGCGGGCACCAGTTAGCAATTCGTATGTAAATCCCTATACATTGTTTATTGCCGGCTTTCATTATAGACGTGTTGCGACAAACAGGTTTGTACTATTTGAATGTTGTTTAACAATTTGAAGATGGTTACCGCAGGACTCGTTGGTTTTGTAGTTACGAGGGGTGCTGTGCTCTTATTGTCGTAACAGCACGCGAGCGATTACATTGTATGACGTTTGACCATGATGGATTGTAGCACGCACAATACATAATTTAATACAGTTTATTTATTAATTGATAACGTTAAATACCTGTTAAATAAACTCGACAAAATCATTACGGGGGTTTTTAACTATCTCTACAATATTTTTCTCTTTATTTACTACGAGTAAACATATTTCGTACTTACTAAGAGTAAAATTATAATCGTTGGCGAACAATTTTGCGTCACATAAAATATGTCCTCTCCCTTCTTTCAAACTGTTTCAAAATTTGTTTAATTGTTAACATGACATCAATAGGTCAAATAACAAATGGTAGAGTCAGCCTCAGTAAGATGCTAAAAGACATCCAGTTTCCATGTCTGACGAAAGGATAAAATAGTACGAACTCCTGGTCAATACATACATTCATACAGAAGCCATACAGATTTTTATACACTTTCACTGCTGCATGTAGATTGTCAAGGAGATTGGTTAAAATGATTTGATGTTCTGGAAAGTTATCAATTTCTAAGTTGGTGCTAAATTGAATTATAATAAAATCAAAAATAAAATGACAATATTGACAATTATCTCCAATTGACATCACATAAATTCTTTGAGTGAAATATGAAATTATCATTATTATTAATTACTTAATAACACTACTTTATGGAATCTTTACATGTCCACAGACATACTGTTAACTATAATATTTACAATAATAGAACATAACATTATCAATAACATAAGAAATTCCGTAAAAAATAATTACTGTTACTAATTAATAATTAATACTTATTACTGACTAGCGGACCCGACAGACTTCGTCCTGTCAAAAAGATTTGTAAAGTGGCAGATTTTTGTTTCTACTTGAAATGACATATGATGACATAAAATTTGTTTGACAGAACTAACGTCACTTTTTTTGTCCTCGATTGTTTTGCCGAAGGTTCAAATTGGCTTTTAAGTATTAATACAAATTATTTGTATATGGAAGTATAGAAAGATGTTGATTTTACATTTTATCAAGATTTTTTTTTAATTTTCTCTACGTGCATACCTTCTCTGGACTTCTACGAATAATTCAAGACCAAAATTAGCCAAATTGGTCGAGGCGTTGTTGAGTTATGCGCTTACCAACACATTTTGCGATTCATTTTTATATATAAGATTAATAATTACTAGATTGGATTATTCGATTCAAATAAATTGTGAGTTTCATTAGAAAATCAAAAATGTCACTTTTGGGTTGAAATAAAATTCAAAAATTACAATTAGATGTCTAACTAACTTCTCGTTGTTCTTCGCTGTTGAACGTAAATATCTTGTATAAATGTATTCAAATGACGATGCAGGATACTTAAATCACGAAATAGTGTCAAGAATTATGCGGTGTGAAAGACGATGAAAAATCGAGATGGGAATGTGGAGGAAAGACGATTAAGGAAATATATATAGATTAAGGAATATATATATATTCGTGGCAGAAAATTCCTAAAAAACGCACTGTTTTCTAGGAATTTTCTGCCACGCACTACTAAACTGTGGAATGAATTGTCGCCTGCAGTATTTCGAAACATTAAAAAAAGAAGGTAATTATGAAGGGGTCTATTAAGGGAAAATTAGGTCAAGAGTATCCGTAACCAACGGGCGTGCATGAAATTATTAATGAAAGTATGTTTGGATGGATTGGAAAGTGGAGAACTGTGATCTCTGCCTACCCCTACGGGAAAGAGGCATAAGTATACATATGTATGCAACATCATATCTTAAGTTTTAGCATAAATGTATGTCAAAGAAAAAGTAGGTGAACTTCAGTCAGCAAACATTACGCTATGTAGTCGCAGTTGGGTGCCACAACCTGCCATTGGCTTCACGGATGAGTACGTAACATTATGTCAACTTGTATGCGCGTTCGTGTTGTGATTGTGACAATAACTTGTAAATGTTTTTGTGGTGTCATAGCTTTTCAATAGGATTTTAGGAATCCAATGTGCTAGTGTATCATACAGAGCCTTTAGAACAATTATAGTGTAGACATTTTCTTTGAAATGGTGAATCGGTTCAACTTGATCAAAATGGTCCAAAAATTTTATTCACTTTTTAAAAGTCCATAACTTGCAAACTAATTGACGAATCCTTTCTGGATCTATACATAAGTACTGTAGCCAGTGTTTAAGGGGTATAATGGGGTTTCCTTAGTAAAGTCAAGGGGTGATGAGTTTAAATAGGTTGGGATAGATTAAGCAGTGCTAAACTAACCTTTTCAATTCGAAACCTCATCATCCAGTTTGTGCAATTTGTTGTTGGATTAATTCCATGCGTAGCGTGGCGCGTATCTTTATAAGTTGTAGCCTATGTGTTTTTTTGATGTATAAGCTATATGTTATATAAATTTAATCAAAATCCATTCAATAGTTTCAAAGTGAAGGAGAAACAAATTCATAAAGGTTTTGACTCTTCTTTCACCACCCCAATTTTTAATAGTAATTTCCCTAGAAATAATTATACGGCAAGTCAACATTTGTTAGCTAGCTATATATAAATATTTATTTTAGATTAGATTTCCGCCTGCGACTTCGCCCGCGTTACACCAGACATTTCCGATAGGAAAGATATTTACTGTGGTAAAATTTTAAATATTAGACTTTATCCTATGTTCCTCTTCGGGACACTATGTATCCCCATATCAAATTTCATTAAAATCCATTGAGTAGTTTTTGCGTGAAGAGTAACAAACATTCATCCATACAAACGTTCTCGTTTATAATACTCGTATTACTCGTAGTAGGGATGTTTATTATTTCTAATGTTGTACACTGGGCGTCAAAAATAAGTAGTACAGTTTTAAAATTGCAATATCTCCTAAACTACAGAAGCTAGACCTTTGAAATAAAAAGAAATTAATAGAGAATTTAATTTCATTTAATAAAAACTTCATGCATAATATCGTCTTTTAAACATTGACTGAAAAAAACATAATGAATAAAAACACTCTATTTTTAAACTGTTGTCTTACTTTTGATTTTTAATGTTTTCACATTTATTGCTGATAAATCAAATGCAATCCAAAAGCAAAGGTGTCTACAGCGAGTAAACTTTACTAATCATGCCTCTTTCACCTGAAGAATGTGCAAGAATCATAACTTTTCTCGAAGTGCGCATCAGTATGCGTCGTACTGCAAGAACGGTGGGTGTAACACTAAGAACGATCCAGCAAGTTAAGCGAAGGTACGAAGAGACTGGAAACCATCTAAGGAGACCAGGTAATGGCAGACCCAGGTGCACTAGTACCCCTCCACGGGAAGGAGGAGGTCACCTACCGACTGACTCAGATACTCACCGGGCACGGCTGCTTCGGTGAGTATCTGTGTCGAATAGGACGGGAGGGATCGACACATTGCCACCACTGCGCATCCGACCTCGACTCGGCCCAGCACACGCTGGCGGAGTGTCCCGCGTGGGCCTCCGAGCACCGAGTCTTGGTCGCAGAGATCGGGCGAGATCTGTCTCCGCCGGCATTGATTGCGGCAATGCTGGCGGACGAGGGAGGTTGGAGGGCTGTGGCCTCCTTCTGTGAAGCAGTGATGCTCCAGAAGGAGGCCGCCGAGCGGGGTCGGGAGATGGCCGATCCTGCTCGAAGAAGGCGGCGCCGGGCTCGGTAGCACAGCTGCGGCGCCGCCACAGGTCGCCGGCGGGCGCGAGGAAGTCGCGACTGCTACGGCGACCCGGGATGGACCACGCCCCTGCCGTGGCCGGGGGGCGTCGTCGGTGGAGGAGACCGGGGGAGGTAGTAGCCTCCCCCGAAGAGGGCTCCCCTCTAGGCAGGGGAGCGGAGGCTGGGGGTTCCCGGAAGTGGCTTGATGTTCCCGGGGGCTCCCTACATGCCTGAGGAAGGCCATCCCTGAGGTTTTTAGTGGGTAGGCCTCCCCCTTCTGGGGAGGAGAGCCCCACATAACCGCCGGCTCGGCACAGCCGGGGTATGCAATTTAATGCATTTTCTTCAGGGGAACAAAAAAAAAAAAAAAGGTGCACTAGTACCCGAGAAAACCGTGTTATTATTTCTACTGTGTTAAGAAATCGTCACCTTAATGCTGTTGAGGTCCAGCAACAGCTTCTTCAAACCCGAAGAGACTCCATTAGTGAGAGTACAGTGAGAAGAAGACTTGCTGAAGCCAACTTGAAGTCCTACAGGCCAGCAAATGGCCCCAAACTTCAGACAATCGAGTAGCAAGACTACGCTACGCCCGTCAACACGTACAGTGGGGCGAAGATGAATGGAAAAAGGTTTTGTTCACAAATGAGTCTCGATACTCTTTATTCACTTCCGATGGCAGGCGAAGAGTATACAGGCGACCTGGTGAGCGATACATTCAAGGTTGCATCTCGTTAAGAGTCCAATACGGCGGGGGCTCTGTACACGTATGGGCTGGCATCTCTTCGTAGGGTCGTACAGAGCTAGTGGTCATAGAAAATGGTACTCTGACTGGTGAAAGATATGCTTCAGAGATCCTCAACGAGTATGCAGGGCCAGATTTAGTAAATATGGGTGATGGAGCGATACTAATGTATGATAACGTCCGGCCACACACCGCTCTCCTCATACAAGAGTACATTCAGGAGGTTGGCATCAGCTTGATGGCTTGGCCATCAAGAAGCCCTGATCTTAACCCGATTGAACACGCCTGGGATGAGCTTGGGAGGCTAGTCAGAAGGCGCAGACTACCCCCCGTCACCCTCAGGGCTCTAAAACAGGCCCTGATAGAAGAATGGGAGATATTCCCCAACACCGCCTCCGAAACTTAGTGTTCAGCATGCCAAACCGGCTCCAAGCTGTCATCAGAGCCCGAGGCGGCAACACAAGTTACTAAAGTACGAACACGACCCAAAACGTAAAAATTAAGCTCTTGACAGTTCCTTCAAAATGGATAACTTTTTTAGTTTTTTCTTAATTGTAAGTGTAAAACTTTACTAATGCTAAATAAAATATAATTTTTAGAAAACTTTGTTAAATTTACTATAAAATGGTTTTTATTTAAAAACTCTAACTTCTATAGTTTAAGAGTAATTGCAATTTGAAAAGTGTACTACTTATTTTGACGCCTAGTATATATTGGTACTCTCTTAACCACCGTAACTAGTAAAAAATACCTAATAGCATTAATTTATTTATTAAGGCACATTAAACAGATTACTATCATTATAAAACATAAACAAATATAAATACTTATAGACTAGATAATAACCGAAGACAAATGCGCACATATATGTAGGCCAGAATACAATAGTATTACGAGAAAAAAAATGTAACTACATACACAAAAATTCAAAACGAACGACACAATTCTACAAACAAAAACATTCACCAATAGTCAAAGAAACATACACAATTACAAACAAATATTTAAATTAAAAACAAACAAATAAAGAACAGTGGTAATTAAAATTTACAGCTTTGAACTATTTAATTAAAATCTAACTTAAGGACGGCTGACCTAAAACTGACCAACCTAGCATCAAAGACATCAAGTTCATCATAGGTCTCTCTCTCATCTCATTATACAATCTGCACATTCGGGTAATGGGATTATAATATGAGGTATTGTTTCTATAAGCCTGCAGACGGAATGCTTGTGGTTTTCGACAAACAATGCGCGTGTTCAAATTAAGGGCTGCGAGAAGCGACGGAGTCTATTGCGGCAAGTAAAATTTTGTGGAGATATATTAGGTCTGTTTGCTTACGCCTATGTTCAAGTGATGTGCATTAGAATTTCTCCAATCTCTCGTTATAGGTGGATAGAGTGCGGCCGAGTCCAAACTTGTAACTGAACAATCTTAAGAACCTTTTCTGAACACGTTTACACGAGCATAAAGCATTAAATAAATAAATTCTTATGTCCAGTGCGGCGTTTTCAGCGAGACGATGATGAAAACATGATTTGAATGTTTTAATTAAGCAGATTATAGTGATAATGTATCCGATATCAATATAGCTACAGTAACTGTTTACGATTTCGCATGAGCTGGCCATTTGCAAAACACCAAAGAATTTCGGAGCCATAACGAGCTTAATTGCGATATGAATCAGTTAAAAATTCACGCCGAATGCACAAGTCAGAAAGCAACCGGAGTCAAAGTTAATCCGCTGAATGAAGGAATGCTTACGCAATCTCGTGCGCACTCGATTAATCTTTCCGCGGAGTTTGAGATATTTCTAAGCATGTTCAATGGTCCGAATAACCCGCCATTTCGGCCCATAGGAGGAAAGTTAATTCTGTAACTTTAGGACCATATATTCCGTTACGTAACTGCAAACCCATAACCTGTTCTAAGAATCAATTTAAAATAACAAAGTCAATAGAGATAAAGTAAAAATCAAATTATATTTCAAAACTTGGTTAGTTATTAATAAGAATCACGGCATTTAAATTAACAAAATACACTATCGGATATATTCAAATATTATGTGTGATTCTTACTTTAATATTGTTAATGCTAAAGTAAGTATGTCCGTCTGTCTGTGACGGCAAAATTACTGAATCAATTGCAATGAAATTTGATACACAAATAGTTTAGGGCATAGTTGTTTTTAATGCAAAAAAGGAGCTGTAAGTGGTGAAATAAGGGATGATATTTAGCATTTCGTATTTTTCGTACAAGTTAATACAACAATCAAAGTTTACAAAAAAAGTATACTTAACCAAAAGGGGGTCAAATCCCGTATTTTTTATGAAAGTATTGTTTGAATAGTCTCAAAAGTCTGAATTTGTGTTTATATAATAATACTAGCGGACCCGACAGACTTCGTCCTGTCAAAAAGATTTGTACAGTGGCAGTTTTTTGTTCCTAATTATTTTATAGATAATGTCGCATAGCCAACCAAATCGTCTAAATGACCTATTACATTTTGTGGCTATTCAATTTTGGAACGTGACATTAAATCCTCCAACGATGTATTCTGTGCTCCAACGCACGCACGCACACTGTTTTGATAGATATGATTGAATTTCAACTATATGTAGCGTTAATAAAGCGCAAATTGACTCTTTGATGTTAGGAACACACCTTCATTGCTTAGACAACAGTGAGTGCTTGCAATATGAACTTTATACAATAACAATAAAGCTCCATTCGACTGTACGTTTTAGTTAGAAAACGTTTGCATGGGAAAATAAAAGGGCTGTTTTTAGGGTATTTCCGATAATTATTCGAATTTTCCTCATTGTAAAAACCCTCTTTGAACTTCAACGAACATTAATAAAAAAGAATTGGCCAAATTGGTCCAGGCGTTGTTGAGTTATGAGCTTACCAACACATTTTGCGATTCATTTTTATATATAAGAAGATTGTTTTCTTGCGGAAAAATCTAACAAAAATTGGCCGCGTTTTACATTTGTCATTTCGTAAAAGGAGACACAAATTGTCTATGTTCGACAATTTATTATCGGGGGAAAATATTAATCTGGTATAATGCGGACGAAGCCGCGCATGGAAACTAGTTAAACTCTACATAAATAAATTCACGAGCTAATGTATAGTATTAACATTTTTAATATCCTTACTAACATTATAAGCGCGAGGGTTTGTAAGTGTGGATGGACTGTTTGTTAATATTTCATTTAAAAACTGCTAAATGGATTTAATGAAACTTTACTATAATGTAGCTTATACATAAGAATAATACATAGGCTACAATTTATAAAGATATTGTGTGAATTGTCTAAAGTATGTTGTAATTAAGTAAATTTATAATCTGTAAAAAAGTGAAAGTTACGAGTGGCGCCATCTGCCGATTTGTGTGGCGGTGACCTCGTCGTTGTCAAATTGACGTTTATCTCCTTCTTGATAAACTATTCATGTTGAACGCTTATAAGAAAATGTAAGAACATAAAATAAAGGTAATGTAATAAACTTTGTTATTTCTCAATCCAACAACCTCAATAGGAATAGTAGATTGTTAACCGAGGGCGGAAAGAATCAATTCCCGAGGTATTTAGGCTATAGTCCGAGAAGGAATTGATTCTTTTACCCGTGTTAAACACTCTACTTTTCACTTCGAATATATGAGGAAAATAAAACATTGGTTGTTTATTTAATCTATTTATTGATAATATATGATAATATCAGTAGACCATCAGTAGGCAGAACACAATTTGCCTCGTCTTTAATTGAATCTGGTGGTCCCGCCAATTTATGTCGACTGTTTAAATTTTAAATATGGAACTCACCGCGTGTTTGTTGCGGCTTATTCCGTTTGCGCTAAGTTCACACTGGCTGTTTAGAAACTCACATGGCCGCAGCATTTTTTTTTTATAGTTCACAGCTGACAGTTCGTAGCTGACATTCGTAGTTCTATTTTTAAAGTTCATTCCGGCCCTTGGGTGGGAAGTAAATTGTATGAGTTTTTCCCTCCCTATGTCGGGAAGCAGCATTTTCCACCCAATAATCAGATCAAAACAACATAACTTTCCGAGTATGAGAAATGAAAAGTAAATAGGAAAACATCTATTGGCGTGCGCTGCCAAAACCTGATTCGAATCCTGCGCAGACGAAGTCGCGGGCACCACCTACTAATGATGGAAAAAACCTATCTTTGTTGAGTATCCGGATCGGTACAAAGATTCGAATCAGTAAGGTGCTTCATTTGCATCATTTGTATGAGTGACTCTGAATCGATTAAATCGGTTCAGACTCACTGATACAAATATTCTGATATCTGATCTGATATATGATACAAATACACTGATATAAATATTGCTATTGAAACATTTGTATCAGTGACTCTGAGTCAATCGTGAAACCGAGATGCAATTGAGCGACGTGACCCGAAGTGCTCCGACTCTGAACTATTTACTTATCTCAATCATGCGAGCGCCGCATGCCGATTGAAACCGAGATGCAATTGAGCGAATGATTTATTTGAAGCGCTGTTAAAGATTTGAATCAGTGAATCACTTGGAAGAAACAACTCACTGTGTCGTTTCTGTAGATTGATACATCTCTACCACCTACTCGGATATAAAGCTAGTTAAACTATACATAAAAAAGTCCACGAGCTTATGCATAATATTAACATTTATCATATTTACAATATGTCTTTCTTGATTCCGTGTTGTGGATGAATTTTTAATAACTTGAGCGTTCATTTGAATTATGCGATTTCGATTACGTTCGATCGAAATGATTACAAAGAGAGAACAGTTATTTCATTTAGTTTAGGCCTAAATATCACAATAGAAAAGGCTGGTGACGCAATATTTAATGCTTCGTTTAGTCGTTTCCGAAATCGGTCGCCGGTGCTGCTTGATCAGGCGAATTGGTTCGTGATAATTTAATACTAATTTCCTTTATTTCAGCGAGTGCATTTACAATTTATGTAATTTTAATGTCTGGGCTGTTATCGAATAGGTATCGAACATTCGATTTATAGTCGTCGCTTCGCCACACGGGAGGAGGAAAGAGAGAGAAACCAGGTTTTTTCCCCAAAACATCAGAGCCCCCTAGCGGCGATTTTTGTCGTTAACTTTTTCTAAATCTTATATTCGTGATCAGCTCGTTAAGGAGAACAATACTATCGATTTGGAGTCGATCGCCGCTCGCCAAACTGCCATATAACCTGTCCATTTACTTACTTTTATCCGAGTTTTTCCTTTACTCGTGCCACATGACATTGCTTTTTGCCAAATTTCATGATTCTAAGTCAATAGAAATTACCCTATAAGTTATGATTACCTTGCAAATGTCAATATAAATGGAACATAAATGGCCATATCTTTTTATTGCGTAGAGATAGGAGACCTGAGTATGTTATACTAATTTCAGTTTGATATCTCGACGCGTTTCTGAGATGAGAGAAAAAGGGTCTTGACAGACGCACGGACGGACGGACGGCCAAGAAAGTGATCTTATAAGGTTCCGTTTTTACCTTTGGAGGTACGGAACCCTAAAAACAGTAAAAAGCATCCATAAAAAAATAACAGAATTATAAATAAATTATAAATTTGTTAAAATAAAATAAACTTAAAAGGTACCTGTTTTTTAGATACAATTGTGTACATTATCCATACTAATATTATAAATGGGAAAGTGTGTCTGTCTGTTTGTCCGTATTTCACGGCAAAACGGAGCGACGAATTGACGTGATTTACGTGGAGATAGTTGAAGGGATGGAGAGTAGCATAGGCTCTTTTTATCCTTTTTATCCCGGAAATATCGACAGATCCCACGGGATGCGCAAAAAGGCTTCGCTCAAAAACTACTGCACAGTATTTGTCATCTCAGAAAAACCGATAGTCACATGGGAACCGCGATAAATCCTTCGCGCCATAAACCGACTTCCGCGCATATGTAGCCGTGGGCAAAAGCTATCCCGAAATCCACGCAGGCGAAGCTGCGGGCAGAAAGCTAGTAATTTATAGAGATATACGCCACCCTAACATAAGTTACTCGAAATACTAATCCTGCGCAGACGAAGTCGCAGCCACTGGCTAGTAAATAAGAAATCTGCTCCAAATCGGCAACGTGCCCAGAAGGCTGGCAGCATTACCACATTATGTGGCAATACTGATCCGCTGTCCCAGATATAATCCAGCTCTCCTATCACGAGTCGACTTGACCTGAGGCTGCATTTTTTAAAACCTCTGTTTTTTTTATAAGATGGGGTAGCAAACGTAAGCAATAACCGCTGCCCATAGACACCCGCATCACCAGAGAAGTCACAGATGCGTTGCCGGCCTTTATGTGCAATGTATTTTATTTATTTATTTCAGTAATCCAACAGCGTTACAATAAATATATGTTACAAATATTTTTATACATAGTAAGGCCAAAAACGGATTAGAAATTTAGATAACAATTATGACTAAAAGAGAACTACATTTCGTACTACAATACTATATAAGTCGGTTCCCATATATTAATTAATTACAAAATAAAGTTTTAACATGTTATTTTCTAGGTGTGCATATGTTTGTGTCGTATGTGCTTGTTTTGTGTGTATGCTTTCATCTTCGTATTTCATTGATTAAGGCTGACTTATAACTTCAAGGTGATATTTTTTTTATTTTATATTTTAAGATATTTCGAGATAAATAAAAAAGGTCTAATTCAGAATATTGGCTGTTATAAGCTTGGGTAGCTCGGCTTAAGACAGAGTTTTTAGCGTACCTCGTGTGCGAGTGGGGAACGTGGAAGAGTGGAGGAGTAGTTAATGTTTTCTAATAGTTCAGGGCTGTCTATTTTCCCTGATAGGATGTCATACAAAAGTACAATGTCATATTGTTTACGGCGAAGTGACAGTGGTTCTAAATTAAAATAAAAACATGCTTCTGAGTAGGAATCAAAACTTCTAAATGATTTAAAGCTGAGGAATTTTACAAACTTCTTTTGAATGGATTCCAATCTGTCTACGTTGATACTATAGCATGGAGAACATATACTGCGGGCATGTTCTAGTATGCTCCGCACATAGGCAAAGTATATGACTTTAATACAACTGATATATTTATATTAAAGTCTTATACTTTGCTATGTGCGGAGCATAGTAGAACATGCCTGCAGTATATGGTCTCCATGCTATAGTATCTACGTAGACAGATTGGAATGTGTATGTGTGCCTTCTATGTTCAAAAATATATTTTTGCGACGACACGTTTAGCGCAGTGGTCGAGTAATTGGCTTCTACGCAACACGTCGCGGGTTCAATTCCCGCACGGCATAGATATTTTGTATGACCTACAAAAATTTGTTCTGGTCTGGGTGTTTGTGCATGAAAGATTTCGATATATGTGACTGCACCCACGACACAGGATAAAAATCCTAGTGTGCGTCGACGTTTTAAAAAAAAAACTATTTCAGGATATGAGAGATAATTACATTTCTGAAACCTAGGGGATATCTTACGGCTTTTTCTAGGAGGTAGACTCTGTACCAGGGTCGTCTGCATGGGTACCTCCGTCTTACCTATTTCCGCCGCCAAACAGCAGGGTTCGCTTTGCTGTGTTCCGGCGTGAAGGGTAAGATAGGCAGCGAAATTACTGGATACTGTGACTTTACATCTTATGTCACAAGTTGGCAACGTGCACTGTGGTTCTTATGAGGTTTGCAGATTGCTGCGAATCTCGTGGGAACCACATGTACTATAGGCGACTGTTACCACTTACCATCAGGTGGGCAGCCTGCTTGTTTGTCAACTTTAGCAATAAAAAAAAAATAACGGCAATCTCTTTTAATATGTAAGGTTAGTCTGTGATTCTATAGATTATTTTTTAAAGGAGCACTTGATCCTGTATTTGAAGCTTATAAAAGTTTGTAAGAACTTGAGAAAGCCTCCGCTTGATGAAGCAAACGATAATTAATAGACGCTTACAACGCCCTTTGAGACTTGTGACATCGACACAAGGCTAGACATGTCTTGTGGTTGTCAAATCAAAGAAATTAATGGGAAATACTTAGTAGCTAGAACAATAAAAAGAAATGCTAGTGAAACGTAATGACTCAGTAATGCGCAATGTGTGACGCAGTGGATGAATGGGTTGGTTTTTATCAATTGCAAAGTTGCGTACAAAAAAAAATTAAAACCAGAAAAAAAATAAAGTATAATCTTGGGGTCAGGTGACAAGGCGAGTATCAACTAATATTGTCAATAACCTCATCAGTTTATTAAATGTTATTTGTGCTGTATTTTTGTATTAACGATTTTATGAGATAAATAATAATAATAATAAATGAAATAGGAGACTTTGAGAAGGCACCCTACCTTCTCAAAGTCTCCTCAAAGTCTCAGGTTACAGATCGGAGTTTCTTTCAAAGCCCGGTTCTCATTACCAGCAAAATCGAAATGCAAAATCAAAATTTTCAACCTGTAAGAATAATAGTTTCTGTGCATCTAACTGGGTGTAGTCTTTAGCTGCATTTCTCATTGTGCAGATAGAGAATTCGCTTAATTTCGCTTAAATAGCGCTGGATCTGTATCCCCGCGCACGCCTTATAAACGACCGTGTCTTATAAAGACTCGTGATTTAGAAAGACCTCCTAATATTTTTATTGTAATATTGTTTAATTGTGTACAATAAAGAATATATATCTTCGTACACGAGCATCCTTAAAATTTCCTCAGATAGCTTGTGGTCCCAGGTCAATAAACAGTCCATAATTTTAATTTTAGCCTCGTGGAGTTGAGCTTGTTTTAAATTACAGTTATTAACTAGTCTATTATAAATGCGTCGACACAGAAATGGGTTTTTAAAGCGTTGGGCAAAAGTCGTATTAGTTGAAGGTACAGGTTCCTTAAATACTCTCCTGGCGAACCAATTTTTAAATACAGGCATTTTCGATGTATACTTCATAATCATGTGATGGAGCCCTCTGCTCCAAACTTTTTTGTCACCTTTTGCCACATTTTTCGGTTTATACCTGATGTAAATAATCTATAAATAAATTAATTTTTGTTCGATAGCCAGTTTACTGTTCCATTTTCATCTTAAACTTGTCTATCTTCTTTCATCCAACAAAAACCGACCTCTTGTCATTACGAATCAGTCAAGTTTTTAAACGTCAAAATAATCCCAACTAATATTATAAATGCGAAAGTAGGAAAGGAAAGGAAAGCGTAACAGACAGACAGACAGAGCTGTCTGTCTGTCTTGTTACGCTTTCCCGCTTAAACCTCGCAACTGATTTTGATGATATTTGGTACAGACAATCTTTAGACCCTGAGACAGAACATAGGCTACTTTTTATTTTTGATTTCTCAATTTTAAAAGATAAACCATGAAACTTTATATTTAAGCATTTAATAAAAAATCATTAAACATTTGTTCTAGCATTTTTGAAATTTCGACCAGCTAGAGGGTGAAATAAGGGTTGAAAGTTGGTATGCTAGTTCGTCAAATATCACGTCATAAGAAACAAAAAATTGTTTGTTCTAGCATATTGAAATTTTTACCAGTGTGGGGGTGAAATAGGGGTTGAATCGAAGATATGACCATGAATCTGGGTACTTTAGATATAAAGGACCAGCCCCCCTAGACAAAATGCCTTTTTATTTGCATTTTCTATAATAGATAACATAAAAAATGTATGGAACTGACATTTCCAGTAGATACGTCACGTGACTTGATGGCGCTGATAGAAAACTCGCAGACAAGATGCTAACTGTGTTTCAACTCTATCGCTCGTCTGTGTTCTATTTTGACAGTAGAAGAGTTCTATACAAATTCATAGACAAAATGTAGTTTGTGACGTAAAAAATAGATACGGTTCTATTCTATTTCTACTAAACAAAGCGATTGCTCATACCCAATAGATTGGTGATAGATTGTTTGTTTTGTTTTAAAATAGTGTGTTTTGAAGTTCCTCCTAATGGCATTTTTTCTCTTTAAGCAAAGGAACTTAAGGCGAAACACGGTAGATTATTTTCTATTTCTATTCTATTTTCTACTGTCACGGTAGACACAGCCATTCTATCAGTAGATACACTTTGTCTAGCATTTTTCGATAGAAAACGCTTAGTCTATTATAATAGTAGAAATAGAATAGAAAAGACGCGCGTGCTTTTTGTCTAAATCTACAGGATTGACAAAAACTAATTTCACCGCGGGCTGAAGCTAGCATAAAATAAAAGGAGTTTCTTACACCTGATATTGTAGATATTGAATGCCTACATCCTATAACTTGCAAAATTTTATAAACATTTATAATACATTATTTACTTTATACCTATGAATAAACTTAAGGACACTGACACATGCAGAGTCTGCGAACAAGAGCGTGGAAACACCAATACACCTCTTGTGCTACTGTGAACCGCTGATTCACAAAAGAAACAGACACCTGGGAAACACATCCTTGACCCAGATGAAATAAAAACAATCCGAACTGGGAACATCCTATCTTTCTTGGTCAGTGCCCGTTAAGGGAGCTACTGTAGTGGCCTACATAGAACCTACATAGGAGGCTGGTCACAAAGATCTTAATAGGTCGCAGTGATGCACATCAGCCCCGACTTACTTGAAATAATAATAATATACCTATGAATAATTTTATGTCTTTTATAGGTAGATAGATATAAGTAATAGGTACTTACTATCAGTGTATGTTGATATCCATTATCGTGGACCCCCGTTTTCATTTCGTGGACCCCCAAATTTTTGTTTCGCTGTGTAGACCCCCTGTCACTGTGTCATGTCATAAAGTATTAACAATCACAATACGTCTGCAGTAAGTTAAGGTAAAAAAAAAACAACTGGGTTAGTTACATGTCTGTGTCTGGCCACATGCGTCTATATATGGAAATCCAAAATGCTGATCTTTAATGAGCACGTTAAGCAGTACAACTTTCACTGTGAACCAACTCTGAACAAACAAACAGAAATTTTGTAGATTCACGAAAAAAATTTCGAAATCCGGAATAATTCTCCTGGGGGGCAATCGCACTAACAAGTCGCAGCTGAAACGAAACCAAATCGTTCCACTCAACCCATCCGAGAGCTAGAATATCACGTCATCGAACAGATGACGTGATATTGTGGCGTTCGGATTGGTTAAGCCGAACGGTTCGGTTGCGTTTCGCTTGCGATTTATTAGTGCGATCGCCCCTCTGGACAATAATATTGGGAGAAAAACTATAAAATAGTCATTTTCTATGGAGATTTTAAAAAACATCAGATTATACTATACTTTTAAGGCTTTCTATTATTTGTTTAATTACCAGCAGAGTCAATTAACTTTACACTAAGTAATAACGTAGTTTTGAAGGCAAGAAAATTAATTACTTATCACAAAATTAGTCAACTAGCTTTCTGCCCGCGGCTTCGCCCGCGTGGATTTCGGGATTGGGTCTATAGAGGGTTAAGGATCATAGCTTTTGCCCACGGCTACATATGCGCGGAAGTCGGTTTATGGCGCGAAGGATTTATCGCGCTTCCCATGGGACTATCGGTTTTTCCGAGATAAAAAACACCGCAAAACCTTGCTCAAGAATCACTCTATCTATTGATGAAAACCGCATGAAAATCTGTGCAGTAGTTTTTGAGCGAAGCCTTTATTGCGCATCTGTCGATTTTTCCGGGATAAAAAGTAGCCTATGCTACTCTCCATCCCTTCAAATATCTCCACGTAAATCACGCCAATTCGTCGCTCCGTTTTGCCGTGAAAGACGGACAAACAGACAGACACACTTGCCCATTTATAATATTAGTATGGATAATGTACCTAATTGTAACTAAAAAACAGGTACCTTTTAAGTTTATTTTATTTTAACATATTTTTGGGATTCAATTATAACCAAAACTTACTTTAATAATAAATTGGTGTGAGTGAAAAGACATATTTATTTACTTTATAGTTAAATAAGTATTATTATTGAATTAACTTAAAGTTTTAAGCACTTATAAAAATTATTAACATTTGTTCTAGCATTTTTGAAGTTTCGGCCAGCTAGGGGGGGGGTGAAATAAGGGCTGAAAGTTAGTATGATAGTTCGTCAAATATCACGTCATAAGAAAACATAAAAATCGTTTGTTCTAGCATTTTGAATTTTTTACCAGTGTGGGGATGAAATAGGGGTGGAATTGAAGATAAGAGAAGAGACCATGAATCTTGGTACCTTAGACATAAGGAACCAGGATTGACAAAAACTAATTTCACGCGGGCGAAGCCGCGGGCCGAAGCTAGTTAATTTTTTTTTTATTTTATGTACTATATGTACAAGAACACTTATAGTTTATATAAATAAAGTGCTTATAGTTAGTTAACATTATAACAGGCATATACATAGTTGTTTTAGAAGACGTTATGATAAAAAACGTTAATAGTTTTAATAGTTTGGTTGATAAACGAAAATGGCATTATTGACATCGATAGAGAAATATGTAGTTAGAGCTATCGGATACGGCGGTCGTTTTTTCCTGTGTAACGCGCAATTTAGCTTTCATATAATACTGCGTGGGAGGATGAATTTTAAACAGATCTGTTACTTCATATGCTTTAAATAGCGGATGCACAACGTTAACTATTGATGATACAATATATCATTGCATTAACCTACACCTTATAAGGTACGAAGTTTCCGTCGAGGATTCCACGGGCTTCCAAAACATGGCTAGCGTGCGAGGACGTAATGAAGTTACCTGGAGACCTATTTTTGAATTACGAATGCGATTTCGAAATCACCGCTGACTAAATAGTCAGCGGTGACTTCAGAGGTCACGGATTCCTAAACATCCAATTTTTGAAAGTCGATCGCAGAGCTGCCAACATAGATAAAGTACACACATAAATGTAAGAGTTCGGTTCTACGCAGAATGTAGCCGCTGCCGGTTATTGCCGGCTTAACCATCATGGCATATAACAATACATAGATAACATTTCCACAAGTATGATTACGAGTGGGTGAGGGCACTCGTAATGAAATCACATCCGTGACTAAGGTAGTCACATCAGTGATATTCAAAAATAAGAATTATTGAAAATCGGTGATTATTAGTCACATCGGTGATTTCGAAGTCGCATTCGTAATTCAAAAATAGGTCTCCTGATTTTAATGGTAAGATCTTGCCAAGCATTACAATAGTTTCGTTTGATTTATTATTTCCTAGCACATAATTAGCTGCGGTTATTAAATTATTTTATTAAAATTTTTATGTACACCAAAATAATGACAATATAACATAATATATCGTCATGAGAACCATAATAATGTCGATAAATATTTTTGATAGAAATATATAAAACTAACGACTAAACTTAGCCTTAGCCTTGGCCATAAGGGTCCTACGGCTTGAATGGAGGAGGGGTGACCGCACCCTCAGGAGATGACACAGTCAGCGCTGCCCTACAAAAAGGACATATACGCTTGAAGAAGGCACGGTACACCAAAGTGGCTTCAGCCTTTATGGATGAAACCTTTTTTTTTTGTTCACCTGAGGATGCATTAAGTTGCATACCCCGGCTGTGGCGAGCCGGCGGTTATGTGGGGCTCCCCTCCGCAGAAGGAGGAAGCCTACCCACTAAAAACCTCAGGGATGGCCTTCCTCAGGCATGTAGGGAGCCCCGGGAATACCAAGCTACTTCCGGGAACCCCCAGCCTCCGCTCCCCCGCCGATACAGGAGACCCTCTTCGGGGGAGGCTACAATACTTCCCCCGATCTCCACCACCGACGACGCCCCCGGCCACGGAAGGGTCCCTCCCGGGTCGCCGTATCCGCGGGCGCGATTTCCTCGCACCCGCTGGCGACCCGCGGTGGCGCTGCAGCTGTGCTACCGAGCCCGGCGCCGCCTCCTTCGAGCGGGATCGGCCATCTCCTGACCCCGCTCGGCGGCCTCCTTCTGGAGCATCACTGCTTCACAAAAGGAGGCTACAGCCCTCCAACCCGCCCGATCTCTGCGACCAAGACTCGGCGCTCGGTAGCCCGAGCGGGGCACACCGCGAGCGTGTGCTGGGCCGAGTCGAGGTCGGTTATGGATGAAACCTACTCATGAAAACGCAGCAAGCTGCGGAGAATGCACGACTGAGGAGGTGGCAGCGCAGATGCCGCCTCTCGCAAGGCTTGTAGAGCTCGTGTTATCTGATAGGGTAGGATAGAGCGTGTCTAGTCTAGTCTTTTTCTGAACTGACTGCGGATCGGGGCGTATAGTTAACCGCCTGCCTCACTAATGGATGTGGATGCTCATCAACGGCGGTGAAGAACCGCTTGGAGCATTCTAAAAAGTGTTCTTGTATAGTGGTTATTAAATCGCGATGTATATCGCTATTCCGAACATAATATTTTATGGGAGATTGTCCATCCTGCGTAACAAGACGTTCTGTGTTCTTTGAATAAAGGATAGAAATATATGTTTGCATTCACGACTAAGGTACAAATACTCGCATTCCATTCATCACACAAACATCAGCCAGCCATCTGTAGCCTGTACTGAACTCACGGTAGGCAAGATAATAACGACCAGACATATCATGCTTGAGTGACTCTCCAAAGAGGCGGCAGGCCTGACAGATATTGATGGTAGCGTCCTTCAAGGTTTACCTATAGTTGTTCATCATTATCTCGTCTGCAATATCACAGCACGTAACCAGTTCAACGAAGTCACAACAGGTCTGTTGAGGTCTGATAAGACCTTTCGCGCTCCTGCTCATCGCTATTTCCTTGTGGTCTTAACGCTAAGCAGCCATGGTTTACGCGAGTTCTCGGTTGCCATGTATAGTCTGATTATTAATTCACTGGAGTAAACTGACAGATGCTAATGTCACATTGTAAAATTGTGCTGCCATATTTATCGTACTAGTGAAGTGACCTGCAAATATAATTGGATAAATTGAATAAATCGATAAGGACTTCACCCTTCGTTGTTATTCAGATCACTCATACAAAGTCAGTAACAACGTTAATTAAAAAAAAGTACTCAATTAATTATAATATAGGTACATGAATTCTATCAGATACAAAAAAATGAAATTTACTCACTTGCTAGCGTTCCCGAACTATGCGTTCAGTTAATCAGTAAATCAATTTTTTGAGCTGTAATTATTCGAACATTGGAAGTACTTTAATTATTGCAATATTTTTAAAGAAAAATACAGATTTAACCACTGTGTAATAGTAGTTATTGTATTTCATTTTAGACAAAACATATTTCTTTAAATTATTTATTGTTGTAATGGATATAACCACAACAATTTTACTTCAAGTTTTTTTTTATTATTTATTGCTGGTTATTACTGGTTACTGGTACAGATGGAGAAGCTGTGTGGATCATGTAATAAACTTAGAAAATAAAATGTTTAATCTCGACCATATGATGGACAATATTACGGACCGTTTTATAATAAGTGTCACTGACAGCGACGACGATAGTGATAAAATTATGTCTGACGATGACGAATAAAAATCTATCCATTGAATATTTTTGTTTCATTTCATATATATGATTCGAGTAATTACGCCATTTCAAAGTTATCACCTATTTGCCCTAAAGGTACCATGCTAATATTATTACATCGATTAAACAAAATTGGATTAAGATTTCTTAATAAAGTAAATAAAATGAGTAATGTGATTTGAGGACGGAATGAAATTGAATGAATGAGTTGATTTCAATATTCTAGTCACAACACTATTTTCTGTTCATCATAAAGTGGTAACACCGTAAACGTCAGTTTACTCCAGTGAATTAATGATTAGACTTTAGAGTAAATCCTTTGTCAACTGCCACACGATGCACCCCAAATCTGTGATTAAGGAAGTAATTCCTAAAATTACACACTAAACGGTTGTGGAGGGTCTTGGCATTTGAAAAGCCACGATTACCAGACTTTCGTGGAATATACAGCCTCATAACAGACGAGAGTGGGTGGAGCATGTTGTAAGCAGCTGTCGGTTATTGTTATATGATTATTATAAAAGATTTCGGTTACATCATTTGAATTAGAAATATAAAGACATTTATTTAAATTTAGTGATATTTTATTAAGTTATTTAGAATTTATTAGACATAATCGCTCTATTGCTGACTTTGAGCCACAGAAAATGTAAGTCACGATTTACGTTTTGTTTCGTAATTTTAATGCTCAAAATTAAATATATTATGTATATTGTATTTATTACCCGACTGCGCGATGCAGAGATAATGTGTTTATTGATCTATGGATGTACGTTTTTTTTTATAGGATAGGGCAGCAAACGAGCAAACGGATCACCTGATGGTAAGCGATAACCGTTGCCCATGGACACCCGCAACACCAGAGGAGTCACAGATGCGTTGCCGGCCTTTTACGTGACACTCAGAGACCAAACGTGTGGGTCCATTTTGATGGTTCTTGGGTGTTATCGCACGCATACAATAATGTTAAAATTAAATTTGAATGATGACCTCCGTAGTCAGGGGTTAGTATACCGGTTTCAAGGTCCCGAGTGTTTCGAGTCCCGATGGCAGATTTTTGCGTGATGAATGCAAACATTTATATATAAAAATATTTATATATGTATGTCTTATCCGTTACCGTAGATCAGAGGTTCTCAAACTATTAGTATCGTAGAGCCTTTGCCATGTTTTTCGATTTTGGGTAGACCCCCTACTTACCTTTTTTTTTTTTTGTTCCCCTGAGGAAAATGCATTAAATTGCATACCCCGGCTGTGGCGAGCCGGGGTTATGTGGGGCTCTCCTCCCCAGAAGGGGGAGGCCTACCCACTAAAAACCTCAGGGATGGCCTTCCTCAGGCATGTAGGGAGCCCCCGGGAACACAAAGGCCACTTCCGGGAATCCCCAGCCTCCGCTCCCCTCTCTAGAGGGGAGCCCTCCTCGGGGGAAGCTACCACCTCCCCCGGTCCCCTCCACCGACCCCCTACTTACCTGATATTAAATTCCTACATCCTACAGTTTACAATATGTTAGGGGGCGTTCAAGTATTACGTAACGCAATTTGGGGGGGGGGGGTCTCGGTAAAATGTTACGATGCGTTATAGGGACAGGAGCGGGTCTTTCTTACAACACCGTATGTAACATTGTTTCTTTTTTTATAACAAACTAGCTTTTGCCCGCGACTTCATTCACGTGGACTTCAGGTTCGTCCCGTCTAGTCTCGTAATAAGTAAGAAATACGGTAACTAAGCACTGCAGAGCCCTAATCATAGGCCGATAGGTAGCTACTGCAAGCGTTTGCAATGTAAGCGCAAAAAATGTGTTTTTTTTACGACCTCACATTAGAAACCTCAAAAATTGTAGCCTATGTGTTATTCTGATGTATAAGCTATATTGTGGTAAAGTTTCATTCAAATCCATTCAGTAGTTTTTACGTGAAAGAGTAACAAACATCCATACATCCATACTTACAAACTTTCGCCTTTATAATAGTAGTAGGATTGGCAACCCTTTTCGTTTACGTTTTACGGGGAATCCCTCGATTGTATTAGTATGGTCGTCATTTTTAATTTTTTCACGCAAGTTGTTTAACGTTACGGTGCGTTACAGGGGGGGGGGGTCAAACATCTTCAACAATTGCGTTACGTAATACTTGAACGCTCTCTTATACACATTTATAATATTTTTACTTCATAGGTACTTTTATAATCTTTTATACTTTTATAAAAAAAATTATGTCTTTTTATTAGAAGAAGATAGTATAATGTAAGTAAATTGGTACTATCAATGTATGTTGAGATCCATTATCGTGGACCCCCGTTTTCATTTTATGGACCCCCAAATTTTTTTATCGTTGACGTAGACCTCTTGCAGGTTGTCATAGACCCCTAGGGGTCGATATAGACCACTAGGAATTACTGCCCTAGATCACACAAGCCTTACAGAGCTTACTTTGGGCTAGGCTAATTGGTGTGGTTGGAGGGCTGTGGTCTCCTTCTGTGAAGCGGTGATGCTCCAGAAGGAGGCCGCCGAGCGGGATCGGGAGATGGCCGATCCCGCTCGAAGAAGACGGCCTCGGGCCAGATAGCCTGGCCTGAGGCGCCGCCACGGGTCGCTGGCGGGCGCGACGCAGTTCGTGCCCGTGGAGTCGACCCGGGAGGGACCTCACCCCCGGATGGCCGGGGGGTGACGTCGTAGGAGGTTGGAGGGGAGGAGGCGGCAAGATCACTCCTCCCCGAGAAGGGCTCCCCTTACGCACCCAGGGGTGCAAAGGCCGGGGGTCCTCAGTTGCGACACTCGATCCTGAGGGCCCCCTACAACGCCAGAGGATGGCCATCGCTAAAAAAAAAAAAAAGGCTAATTGGTGTGAGTGTAAGAAATATATATGTTATTTATTAAAAAACAATAAAGTAAAATGTTACAAAACATATATACTCGTTATATATTATACATCTTATAGATTAATTAGACATAAAAAACATCTATGTTAGGGAATCGCTTTTAAAGTAAAAGATTGAAATTAAAACAAGATTGACGCTGTTTTAAGTATTTTAATAAAAAACTCAATGTCACAACAGCGAGCTGACTATATAAGTGAAATATTCACACCACATTTTTGTTTCTAAGACTTATAGTTTTTTAATAATTAAGGTACGATGATATAGACCTTTTCGTTACGGTCCACTTTTTAAACCTGGTACTCGTATGTTTTGGCGCGATTTTAAAGACGTTTCACGTCAAAAAAAAACATTTGATTCTATTTAAAGCCACTGCATTAAAGCAATGACTTCGTGGCTTGACTTTATATTATTTAGGTGCATATTAAATTACAATTCAGCAGACGTGTGCCAACCTTACATATATAAAAATAGCAAAATGGTCGAGCAATGCATCCAAGATTGATTTGATTATGTACACCGCTAATTTGGTCAAATTCGAAACGGAGCTGATAGTTTCCGTAAACCTTTAAGCTCCGGCATCGTTTGCATAGATTTGCATTGATGACAGACAGAGTCTAACGTCTAAATGTACCTAATCATTTGGCGTAAAATATTACCGAATGTTTTATAAGCAAACTCGTTGTGTACAAACAAGAAGTAGATGTCGCACTAGCTCGTCGATACCATTCAAATTCAGTCAATTGGTGTTTTTCATTAAAAATCATCCCTTCTTTATTCAAGTCGTAGGGCCCTTATGGCCAAGGCACAGGCTGAGTTTAGTCGGCAGGTCACGTGGTCAGACCGCTCTGGCCGCGCGGAGTCCGACATAACCTCCGTGACTATTACCGTTGCGGGGGTATCCTGGGCACGTTTCGTGCTCCTTGTGAGGACTCGCAGCCTCTCTCTCCTGAGAGAAAAAAAGTAAAATTATTTAGTCGGATAATAACAGTGAAAATGTGAAGACGTGGCCGTGGTTTCCTTGCTCTGATGCTATATTATTATAGATAATTTACGACGACTAAATACTTTAAAATTAAATCAATAATTCATACATTAATAATATTATAATAATCATATATAATAATAATGAAATTAATTATATGTATTATAAATTTCATAATATAATGATACACTACATGTGTATCATTATAGGTACCAATTTTTATAAATCAAAAAGATAAACCATTAATTTATAAATTACATGTTATCATCGTTATATACAGGGTTACAGGATTTTTATTACACATGTAAACATGCAATAATAATGATAATAAGACCCACAAAATAAACAAAATTTAATTTAGAAGCCTAAAAATCGGCAATCTTCAATAAAAAAATTAAAAGTCGCATATCTCGAAATGGCTTATGTTTAGGTTAGGGTGTTTCATAGTGACATAAGTCACAAATGATGTACCCCACGCCTTTAACGGATCTAGCACGACTTTTCCGTAACCTGTATACATATATATATATATATACAAATATATATATATAATTTGAGCGTTGTATGAATATAAATGTTTGACGGGAGATGTGTGGCCCGGGTCGTCGCGCTCGCCGACGAACGCGGTGCGAGGGTGATATGCGCGGATGTTGTGTGGGGCGACGCGGTTGTTAGCCGGCGGGAGGGATTCGTTAGCGATCATGGGGTGCTGGGGTTGGGCGGGTGTTATGTACATGTAGTCGACAGTGGTACTGGGTTTTAGATTATTTGTATAAGTCATCCTCTCAAACCAAATCTAAATCATTTCAAAAGTAGGACTGTTGCTTTGCCCGAATGGTGTGCATAATATTAGTAATGCCAAAAAATATTATATGAAAATAAAATAAATAATATATATAGCTAGCTTATATACTTGTGTTGTGCTATCTAAATGTGCTAGCTAAGTATATAAATATATACTTAGCTAGCGCTCTTTCCGTCGCGTTCATTCGATATATAGTTGATATCTTTAATAATTAATAACCAGGACCGGAAGCACAAAAATGTAGAGTTTAACCAATTGTAGAGTTTAACTCAGATATTTAAACAAACTACGGTTTTTATAATGTATCGCAAAAAATGGCTTTATAAAATTTACACGTTTCTAAAAATCTCAAATGGTTGGCTTCATGAAATGATTACAAATCTATTAACTAGACTTAATTATAATTTTTTAACATGTTTAGCGCAGCGGTCGAATGATCCCACATCGGAAGAAATTTTTATAGGTCATAATATCGATGGCGAGTGCGGGAATCGACGCAGCGATCGAGTCGGCTAAACGTGTCGTCAAAGGAGTCTGTGAAAGAATTTTGAGAAAATGCTCAAATATATATCTGTCAAATTTTTCACTTTTTGAAGTGAAAACTTCTTTAGCGGCGCTGAGCACTTTTTGTATGGGTAAACACTTCCAAACTCGCGTCAGGGTCACGTGATGCTGATCTAAAAAGCGTAAGATCTAGGGGAAGGGAGAGGAACTAGTATCTCCCACTCTTTCTACCGTGCCTGAGTGTGCTGCTCCGTTTAGGCGGCACAGGGCGCTTGCGCGAATGTCTGTCATATTTGTGTACGATAGCGCAATAAATAAACATTGTATTCTACCTCATAAATTATAGTACTTTTGTAGTTAAAATTAAACACAACGTTAATATTGAAGTTTTCACTTCTGCCGGCACTCCCGGAGTGCTACCGGTGTTTTTTTTTCTCTCAGGAGAATCAGAGAAGCCTCGCAAGGAGCACGAAACGTGCCCAGGGTACCACCGCAGCGGCAAGTGCGATTCCACACCGACCGGAGCGGTCCGAGCGGTGCAACCTACCGACTAACCTCAACCTTAGAACCTCTGTGAAGCAGTGATGCTCCAGAAGGAGGCCGCCGAGCGGGGTCGGGAGATGGCCGATCCCGCTCGAAGGAGGCGGCGCCGGGCTCGGTAGCACAGCTGCGGCGCCGCCGCGGGTCGCCGGCGGGCGCGAGGAAGTCGCGACCGCTACGGCGACCCGGGATGGACCACGCCCCTTCCGTGGCCGGGGGGCGTCGTCGGTGGAGGAGACCGGCGGAGGTAGTGTAGCCACCCCCGAGGAGGGCTCCCCTGTATCGACGGAGGAGCGGAGGCTGGGGCTCCCGGAAGTAGCTTGGTAAGTTCCCGGGGGCTCCCTTCATGCCTGAGGAAGGCCATCCCTGAGGTTTTTAGTGGGTAGGCCTCCCCTTCTGGGGAGGAGAGCCCCACATAACCGCCGGCTCGCTACAGCCGGGGTATGCAATTTAATGCATTTTCCCCAGGGGAACAAAAAAAAAAAAAACAAAAAAAGGCTAAGAACCAAGCAGGAAAATCGTGATAAATTTCCACTGTAGCAATCCACTACACTGGTCTTCTGCTGCAAAACTGAATAACAGCATTTACCGCTCCGGTGAAGTGCAGTAAACACTTATCAGAAATAATTGTAACTTTATGATTTAATAATTAATATCATTCGATTTAATTCTATCCAGTAGTAGACTTAAACGAATCTATTGTATAACTTTTTATCTAATTACTAAATAGTAACAAATAATTATTTTAATTAAAATTTTATAACAATAATTAAAATATTTACTCAGTGTCATGTATACAACGAAAACTATAGCAAACTTATGGCGGAGGCACAGATCAGCTGGTTGCGCCCACCCAACCACGTCCGATCGTTAATTAACATAATGGTCCAGTTTCTCACGCGATTTGTATTGATTTATCGCGGTTTGCTCAATATTATTATTCTTAATTAAGCCTCTGTTGACTGCGAACGTGGCGGCCGGGTTATGTTTCTTCTTCCGTATTCCGACGACCCGAAATGGCGTTTATGGCTGTGACATCACAATAGCCTTTCTACTTCCTATCCATTTGTGATCTTTTTCTACGTATCCGATAGAGATTTGTGTGCGCGCGCTGTGTTTCATTGAACGCTATAATATTATAAACTACGATTTTTAATTCGAGTCAGTAAAATGACAAGTGCAACTGTCACTGATACAAAAAAGGGTGCCACTACAACCCACTACAATAGTGATGTTCGGCAACCAATAGATTAGACATTTAGTCATGCTTTATTTTATTAGGTATCAAAGCGTTTTTTTATGGTAAATATGTAATACATACCATATTAAATAATATGATTTGTGATGATACTGGAAATGTCATTTTACTGACTCGAATTAAAAATCGAACTTTAAACCTCCTAATTAATGAAGTTAGTCGAAAAAAAGTCTGGGTGGGGCTGTGCCGGGGCACACGTCCGTTGGTTTCAACGTGAAACGTCTATGTTAGGGAATCGCTTATAAAGTAAAAGATTGAGATAAAAACAAGATTGACGGTGTTTTAAGTATTTTAATAAAAAACTCAATGTCACAACAGCGAGCTGGCTATATAAGTGAAATATTCACACCACATTTTTGTTTCTAAGACTAATAGTTTTTTAATTATTAAGGTACGATGATATAGACCTTTTCGTTACGGTCCACTTTTTAAACCTGGTACCCGTATATTTCGCCGCGATTTTAAAGACGTTTCACGTCAAAACGTATCTTTGTTGAGATTAGATCATTTGTATCCGGATCAGTACAAAGCTTCGAATTAGTAAAGTGCCTCATTTGCTTTAATTGGTTTCAGTGATTCTGAACTGATTAAATCGGTTCCCAGTCAATGATACAAATATTCTGACATCTGATATATGATACAAATACAATTGATATTGATTCATTTGTGTCAGTGACTCTGATGCAATTGAGCGACGTGATCCGAAGCGCTCTGACTCTGAACTATTTACTTATCTCAATAATGCGAGCGCTGCGTACCGATTGAAACGCGAATGATTCATTTGAAGCACTGTTAGAGATTTGAATCAGTGAATCTTTTGGAAGAAATGACTCACTAAGTCGTTTCTGTAAAGATTGGCACATCTCTACTCCTAATATTATAATCGCGAAAGTTTTTATGGACGGACATTTGTCGCTCTTTCACGTTGAAAATATTGCATGGATTTTAATGACCTCTATTTTTAATAATAAATCTTATAACATAAGAATAACAGATAGGCTACAATATATAAAGATTTTGAGTGAATTCTCCAAAATATGAAGACAAGTGCCCTGCGCAGACGAAGTAGCTGGCATCAGCTAGTGAGGTTGTATTTGTTTGCAGTAATTTATTAAGTGAGTAAAAACAAGTAGCTATCAGAATACACTTGTATCATACTGAGGTTTGCAACTCGGCCGAAAACTGATTCTACGATTATTTCGAGCTTTCTTTGTATCGGTTTAATATTAACTGTTCTAATGTAGTTCCAATGTTCAGACTCCATAAAACTAGCTGTTCGTTCTAGGGGAAATGTATATCTATGTTTAACAAGCTTCCGCAAAGTGTCATTGATTTGCCTTTATATAAATTTAAAATCCATATCAAAAAGACACTCATGAGTAAAGGTTATTATAAAGTAAGTGACTATCTAAATGATCACACTATTTGGGAATAGGGACACTATTCATAGAGCCATGTTTGGTAACAACATTATTTATAATATTGTATTATTTTATATGTGTATGTAAACATACATACGACTGTAATCGTATTAGGTATGATTGTATCTTATACTATATTGTATTTTTATATTATATTATTATAATTATTAACATTGAAAAGAGGAGATAAAAAATAGACCTTCAGAGTTTCTTGCCTGTTCTTCTCGAGAAGGCTCTCCCAATTTCCGAACAGGTGTCGAGTCAATATATTTTTTCTTTTTTTTTTCCTTATTCGTACGTACGGACAAGGTTTTTGTTTTTTTTTTTTATTATTTTGATTTTTTTTTTTAATTCTTGTTCTGAGACTAACAGTAATTATGTTATTTATTTTTATTAAATTCGTTTTATATACATTGAAATAAAATGTGATTTAGTACTATTTGTATCAATAAGTTTTCTCATTATTTTAGCGAAAAGTAAAGAAAATTTGTTTTTTTTTTTTTCTAAACAAATAATCAAATATTCCTTACAGTTACTTAGTTACAACAATGAGACCAACCCAAGGCTTGTGTTATGGGATCTAGGATAACGGGTAGATATGTACAATATAAATATTTTTGATACTATAGATAAATATTTGATGATATAGGTAGAAATGCATCATAACTAGTGCTCGGAATAGGTAGTTTAATTTCATGTACTTGCAGAAGGAAAGTCAATGTAAGCGTAGCATTGATAAGCCTAAAATCAACGTGATTTCCGGGACCTTACGTAATGCAATGCAATGGAACTTATGTCATTTTATATAATCATCAAAATTACACTTATTGTTTATTTGTAGGTTTAACTAAACAATAATCCTATTATTAATAAATGCTTTATAAAACTGTTTTAGTTGCAAAAGAAGGTTAGCATATCTAAATATATAAAAGAAGAAACTGACTGACTGACATATCAACGCACAGCCCAAACCGCTGGTCCTAGAGATTACAAATTTGGCACGTAGGTTCCTTATAAGGTGTAGGGGTGCACTAAGGAAGGATTTTTCAAAATTCATCCCTTAAGGGGGTGAAATGGGGGTCCAAAGTTTGTATGGAGAAACAAGATTTGTTTGAATATTTTATTCGAAACTTCGCAGGAGTACTCCTAACAATAAATGAGTAAACACGTCTTTCAGGATTTTTGAAAATTCAACCCCTAAAAGGGGGAAATGGGGTGTCAAAGTCTGAAAATCGACAATGGGTATTGTTTCTATGGTTTATCGGGTCGCTGATTACGAAAACAACAATGATTTTAAAATCCAACGTGGCGGACGTGAAATAACATCTCCCCTGTCGAAGCCTCTTTATGTAGACGGTTAAAAAATACGATTAGTACGCGGGCGAAGCCGCGGGCACAAGCTAGTTTCAAATAAAATACAATTTTCTGTTTTTATTTGCTATTCGTTTCTTTACGCTTTTATTGTAAAATTTTATGTTTACAACTTATTACAACAATAAGCTAAAAGATGAAAGTTCAATATAATATTTTTACAATCTCTGTAAATAGTAAGTTCCCAGGCATATCCATTCTATTTCGTGTGTAAGTCGGGGCTGATATGCATCACTGCGACCTATTAAGATCTATTGTGACCAGCCTCCTATGTAGGTTCTATGTAGGCCCTACAGTAGCTCCCTTAACTGGGCACTGACCAAGAAAGATAGGATGTTCCCAGTTCGGATTGTTTTTATTTCATCTGGGTCAAGGATGTGTTTCCCCAGGTGTCTGTTTCTTTTGTGAATCAGCGGTTCACAGTAGCACAAGAGGTGTATTGGTGTTTCACGCTCTTGTTCGCAGACTCTGCATGTGTCAGTGTCCTTTAGTTTCATGTTGTAAAGGTGTCTATTCAACTTGCAGTGACCGGTCAAAGCCCTAACCATCACGCTCAAGTTACTCCTGTTAAGCTTTAATAGCTCGTCAGTGCGTTTGCGAGAGTATGGTTCGATTAGTGCTTTTGAGTGTGTCATCCCGGACGTACTGTGCCAGTCTGCTTTCGCCTCGTTTTTAGGTATTGCATGGCCTGGTTCTTTGAGATACCACAGATAGGCTCTGGGCCGAACTGTATTCCTTGAGCCCCAGCCCTGGCTAGTTCATCGGCCTTCTCATTGCCGGTTATTCCAGAATGACCTGGCACCCATTTGAGAGTGATCTTGTTCTTTTCTCCCAGGTCATTGAGTTTTTTCACACAGTCTTTTACTAGCTTTGATTTAAGTGTGATATTGTTTATTGCTAGTAAAGCCAGGCATATCCATACTATTGATGTAACAAAATCGCAAGTGGTACATACAATTAAAGTACCTATTCCGAGCACTAATTATAACACAAATATATGTCCCCACCGAGATTCGAACCCGAGACCTCAAAGATGGCGACACCTTGAAACCGGTGTATTAATAATTCAACGGCGGAGGTGCCAATTGTTTGTGAGTCAAGGAAACACATTCTCCGTAGAAACGGATTCCTACAAACCTAACTATAAAAGTACTAAATATTTCTTGGCATGTATTTAAGTGTAAGAAGCCACGCTCAGTACATGCAAGATATCGCATTGTTAAATCATGCCGCAGTTTGTTAGAAGTACCTACCTGCTAACCGCTTGGGCTTCCGTCGAGTTCCGGCGATTTGCGGCGATTGAGGCTGACGGGTCTTCCTCCTCAGACAATGTTTTTACGCCGTAATTGGAAAACGACTCGCGCAGTTACCTTTGTAATTTGCATCATACGAGTATGCGGTATAAACAGACGTTAATTTTATTATTTTGCGGTTTAAATAGACATTATTTTTATTATTTTCCAGTTTAAAAAGACGTTACATTTATTATTTTGCGGTGCAGAAATACGTTATTTTTATTATTTTGCGGTTTAAATAGACGTTATATTTATTATTTTGCGGTTTAAATGACGTTATTTTTATTATTTTGCGGTTTAAATAGACGTCTTCATATTAAAAAGATGTATAGTGTTTTTAATGATCTTGCATCGTTAAGCTCATGCTACGGGGCTTAGTAAAGTTTAATACAACAATGCTGTAACAATGCTGTAATGTGCTTTGGGGTTTCTCAATACAAGTAGCATTCCGTATACACTCACAGGTAGGCTGGAAAAAATCTATACTAATATAATAAAGCTGAAGAGTTTGTTTGTTTGTTTGTTTGTTTGAACGCGCTAATCTCCGAAACTACTGGTGCGATTTGAATAATTCTTTTTTTGTTGGATAGTCCATTTATCGAGGAAGGCTATAGGCTAAATAACATTACGCTATGACCAATAGGAGCAAAGACAGAGCGTAAATGTGTAAAAAACGGGGAAAATTATTCATTTTTGAAGGCTTTCTTTGCGTGCGCTGCGAAAACGGTTCAAGATACACAAAAAATATGTATGAAAGAATTATTCCTCTATACATGATCTAAAAAAAAGTCCGCGACGGCATATGTCTATCTTTTAGGTTTAGTCACAATGACCGTTTTTATGGTACAAATTTGGTCGAAATAATTTGTTTAAGTTGTATCAACATAATATACTAAAAATTCTGCGGAAACTCGACCATTCCGAAAATCCCGCAAGAACGGAACTATGTGGGAAAAACCAAAAATCTGCCGGAAGTCACTATTCCACGCGGACGAAGTCGCGGGCAAAAGCTAGTCTCTAATATAGATAAGACCACCTTTGTCATCAACATTATGTAACTTGTATGTAATTGAATAATTATGGCAATAAATAAAAAATATAAGTACAAAAATACTCGAAGATAAGCTAAAACAATTAAACAAAAAAGTTAAATTTTCATTATTTAAAAAACCATAAGCGTCTTATTAAAATAACGAATAATACATATTGTAAAAAACATAGCATCTTTCGTTTTATTTCTCGCAAAATAATGAGCCGTTTTAGAGAGCTGTATACAATAGACATATTTCAATAGTTTGTTTTAAACTTTCGAAATATATATTTTCTTATCAATTGTGTGTTAAATTGATCTATTATAATTTCAAACCATACAATTGATCATTAACTAGACAGGCGTTTGATGCTCCTGAATAATTAATTACAACGGTTTTAATGTTAATTTTACTACGATTTTTTAAATACACGTTTAGTGCACCTGTCGAGTGATCGGCTTCTACGCAGCGAGTCGCGGGTTCGATTCCCGCACGAGACATATATTTTGTATGACTACCCCTATTATATAACTCCTACATTTCCTCAATACTTACGCTGTAGATTTGACTTACTGCCACCTTCTGCCCGGCCTCATCGTGCCTGTGTGGCCTACCCTATTTTAAATCTACCTCTTTCGAACTCCAACTCCCTCTCCTTCACTGTTCGTGCTGCTAGATTGTGGAATGAGCTGCCAGCCAGTGTTCGAGATTGTCAATCCATTGCTTCTTTTAAGCGCAATCTAAAGCAACACTACCTACATATGTAGTTTGTCTTAGACTACATTCTGCACTTGATCATATTATATATATATGTGTGTGTATGTATGTATATTTATGATTATGGTGTATCAAATTAATTAATCATATCTATTTTAATATTGTATGTAGTATACATATGACGCTACTATTATTTATATTATAAAAGCAACAAATATATTATAAATACTGTGCCTGCATTCTTTTTAAAATTTCACAAAACCATCTAGGGTTGGCTGGAAGAAATCTCTCTGAGAGATAAGACCACCTTTGGACCATCGGCCTTTGAACTTAGTACCTCCTATATTTTTAATTTTTACTGTAATATTGTTTAATTGCATACAATAAAGAGTTTATGTATAATCTTAAGCCACCGCCTACTATTAGAAACAATAAGACACGCACTACGCTGTGCCGTGAAAAATACTTCCTGTCCAATGATATTTCGCTATACAAAATTCATATTGCTTATTTTATCCTCTGGAGACTGGTAATCCTCATGGATGCCATCGGAGCCAAATGCCGTGGTGATTATGTCGGACAGACTAAGACGGCGCGACCGAAATAACCTACCGAGTAAACTCAGCCCGAGCCTTAGTCATAAAGGTCCTACGGCGTGGATGGAAGAAACCTTTGCTTACTAATGAAACTCAGCCTTATAGCCTTGGTCCTAATAACCTTGTGACTGGAAGTGAGAGCGACCACGCCTCAGGAAAGGGTGCGGTGCGCGAAATGCAAACGCATTTCGAAATTCCCCAATAACAACTAACAAAATATAAATTCATTTAGGAATAGACTTATATTAATATAGTTTAATCTAATTACGTTTTTCTCCTCCCTTTTTGTCTGGTCCATTCTATTGTGGAATGGAATGCACTCCTTCTAAAAGTGAGAAACTCCCCCAGCAGGCTTAGCTTTAAAAATAAATAGCGCATACTTTTCTTTGAGGGAAGTCTTAGGTTATAAAATGTAATATTTAAGCTATTATGTAGTAGTTTTTATATGTGTATTAGGATTTTTTTATAAATTATATATATAAGTTTCTTTTGTGTATGTATTAACATCTGTTACTGCCTTTTGTACATCAACCTCTTTATATCTCTGCATCACCTGAAAATTGATTGGTAGAGAATGCCTAAGGCATTAGTCAGGTTTGTACTAAATTGTACCTACATGAAGTTTAAATCAATAAATAAATAGTTTGGTCAATTCTTAACGATATACTCAATTTATATAGTAATCAATTTTAAATTCATACATACATACACTCACGCCTTTTTCCCATGGGGGTTACGTCTTTTCACTTGCTACGGTCTTTACATATCTCTTTCGCTTCATCTACTTTCATAACATTCCTCATACATGCTCGACGATTGCGGGTACTTCTGACCTGGCCTTTTTTGATGACACATTTTAAATTCAATTATTATATATAAGTCAAATCAAATCAATCAAATCAAAAATGTATTCTTCAAATACCTAGGATTTTACAATCACTTTTGAATGTCAAAGATGTTACGCCATTGGTTCACAAGTCTACGGCGGGAGACCTTGTACTGGAAAGAACCAGCAAGAAATCCAGCAAAGGCAATTTTTTTTTTCTCCCTGTATCATTACAGAGTCGTCAGTTGGAAGCCGGCTTCAGATACACAGTCTGAACCCAGCCTCCGATACAAGTTAAAACAACTAACCAATATATATTTCCGTCACAACAGTCATATCGCATTAAACAAATCTGATATGTATATGTCCGGCTCAAAACAAAAATATTATTTATTATATTATTGTTAAGAATAATTTGATCACTCATTTTATATAATATATAAGTAAGAACTGTAAGGCTTGTGTTATGGTAACGCATATACATACATATATTTTATAATACATACTTATATCAATATTTATGTCCCTACATTTGCCCCTACCGGAACTCGAATCCGGGACCTCGGACATGGCGACACCTTGAGACCAGTGTACTAACCTTTCAGCTTGAATATGAATAAAAAACTTAATTATGTTAGGATAGCTTATTATTATTAGATTAATTAATTTTATTGTATAAATAAAGTATTAAAATTAAGTGTATTGTTAAATGGTTGTATGAAGGTATAAATTAGGATAGTTATTAGATAAGTAAGTGCTGCGCAACTCACGTTAATATTAAGTCACGGAATAGTATTATAAGATAACTAGCGGACCCGACAGACTTCGTTCTGTCAAAAAGATTTGTAAAGTGGCAGTCAACCAAATTGAAAAAAAGGTCCAAATGAATTGTTACATTTTGTGACTTCAATTTTGGAACTTGACATTAAATCCTCCAAAGGTGTATTCTGTGCTCTAACGTACACACGCACACTGTTTTGATAGCTATGTTGAATCTCAACTGTATGTTGCGTTAATAAAGCTCAAATTCACTCTTTGATGTGAGGAATACAAACACCTAAAACACCTACAATAACCAATACATCTACATCGCTTAGACAACAGTGAGTGCTTGCAATATGAATTATACAATAACAATAAAGCTCAAATTAACTGTACGTTTTAGTTAGAAAACGTTTGTATGGGAAAAAAGGGCTGTTTTTCGTTTCCGATAATTTTATTTATTTATAACTAGCTGACCCGGTGAACTTCGTACCGCCTAATTATAATTATGTTCTGATCGAATCAGATTTGTCCGAGTCGCCTAGTACTTCCACCATATCATCATGTCCTGGCGAGCCAAGTGTTCCCAAGTAGATGGAAATAAAGAGTTACTAATACATTTCGCTTTTTTATTATTTTTAAAGGCTTATAACCTGGTCTATATGGACAAAACACATGGAACGTTCGGATACACGGGTTCTTTTTACATGAGATGACACAAAACAATATAATAAAAATATTTTGAGAGTTAGTAACACTGTAAGGTTGGCACCCATCAAATATGTCAACACATTAATTATTTTTATATTTTGAAATTTAAATACACGATGTTATAGGCAAAGTTGATATTATGTTGTCGATTCAAAAGTCTTGTTTTAATGCGTTCTTCAATTCGAGTGGAACTGAGAGTAGGTACAAATACCGTCAAATGTTTGACAGAAAGTAAGTGATCAACTTTTATATGGGAAAATGAAATTGTCGTCTTACTCTATCTTACTCGCAATTTTTCCTTATATGCTCACCGTTTAGACCTACCCTGGACTACGACAAACATTTTAAAACCAAAATCAGCTCAATCGGCCCAGCCGTTCTCGAGTTTTAAGCAGACTAACGAACAACAATTCATTTTTATTTATATAGATATGACGCTGTACGTACAGTAAGTAGTAGATCCAAACGAGGACAGTTTAAAAAAGGCACGGACTACGAGTCCGTGGAGTAGACATATATATATATAAAAAAAAGAATAAAAAACTTACTTTTTATGAGTACATAGGTTGTAACGATAAGTTTTTGTTTCTGTGTTTTTTTATTTACTCGAACCATTCTCATTTTAATAAAATTAGCTGCAGCTATGCATTAGTACTTACTCATTTAAACAAAAAAATAAAATTGCCGTGTGGGCAAATGTATAAATTTTTATAACAAGATTCTACATAGTGTAGCTGAATTGCCTCTTCATTAGTTAAAAAGACGTTAATGAGTAAGGGCTATTAAAAAGTCAATTATTATTTAAATGATGCCAATGCTTGGTGTTGATTTTAAGATATTACATTCTAAATTGTAAATATTTGTTTTCTCGTATAAATTGTAAACACATATGTACATTGTATGATAACGACATAATTTATTGTAAATGTTGTTATTACTTTTGATAAAGCTGATAAGTTTCTTGCGCCCATTCTTCTTATCAGCTAAAAAATACGTCCTGAATGGGTGGTAGGGGAAAAAAATTGGACGATTCAAAAGAGCTTTCTATAAAGTCATATTTGAATACAGTTAATTTTGATCAACAGTTTAATAGAACGACACTATGATATTCATATGACATCTTCTAAATGACCAGCACGTGTGGTTCCCTGACACAATTCCAATATCTATTTGTTGACCAAGGGATGCGTCTTGTCAGGTCATATGCATATGTGTGAAAATACAGTTATCGGTATATAATCATACATACATTACAAGTTAAATAAAAGCAAGTAAGCGACTTACACCACTTTCAAAATAAACGGTCCAATTATGAATTCGTTAAGATTGAGAAACAGTGAGAAAAAACATATTTAGGGTTCCTACGCTTATTGAGGACAAGGGACAAGGCCGATTTGTTTCATATTTCCATGTGAGTTGATCTGCAATAAGTATTGTCTTCGAGTGTATAGTTTCATAATATAACGTAACAATGAACTTCGCCGTATGCAAACTGCAAACGTTATAATTTTGTTTGATAAATAAATCTATTGTATGCCTTTTGTTCCGCGACTGAAAGACCATTAATTATTATTAGTGATTATGAAATATGACAACATTACATAAACAAGTGATTGTGGTAAATATAATCAGGATGCAATTTCATGTTTGCACTTCTGACTAGAGACAATCAGTACGGAATCACGTGCAGATATTACGTGGACGGTTTCATCACAAGATGTTGGCAGAATCAAGATTGAGAATATAAGTCTTATAGTATACCTTTATTAGTAATAGCTGACCCGTGCCCACTTTCGTTGGGCATAATATTAATAATCCCTGAAGCGAGCACGAACGCGATCCGAATTAAACCCGAAGCCATCGCGCGCCGTCCGCTGCCTGTTTTTTTCTCCGATTCACTTTGCAAAACGGACTACCACGTAAAAACCTTTTTATTTTTCGGTTTTTTATATAGCCTATGACACTCAGCAATAACGTGGCCTTCTATTGCTGAAAGAATTTTTAAAATCGGTTCAGTAGATCCTGAGATTACCCTTACAATTTAACAAATATACAAACACACAAACTTTACTTCTTTATAATCTTAATATATATTTCTTGTGTGCGTGTGTATGTGACTGAACTCCTCCTAAACGACTGGACCAATTTTGATGAAATTTTTTGTGTGTATTCCAGGGGGCTTGAGAATGGTTTAGATTCACAATACGGTCATATAGATATTGCTTTTCAGCTAAATTATTTATTTAAAAACATTTGAGACAACGTGAGACAACGTGACATTTGAGACATTTGACAGGACAACGTCTGTTAGGCCAGCTAGTATTAGTAGGTATAGATTTTCAAACTGTAGGTTGGGGATTCGCAGAGCGGCAGGTGGAGACGGCAAGGACATAAAGGTTGCTCGTCTAGTGACCCTGCTGCGAAGGCAGCGTCGCGGCCGGCCATGGAAGTGCCTCTCTACCTGGGGGATTGTCCTAGTGTTCTCGGACAATCCCCCGTCTTGGCGATGGCTCACCCAACTAGGTCGAGCTAGCCCGTGGGCGTGTGGCGGTAGAACCGCGAAAGCGCAACCCGCCACGCGCCCCGATATGGGCTCAGAGGACACCCACCGGGGGGTTTTAGTGGGTAGGCGGGTCTTCTCAGACCGGAGAGCCCCACACACGTCACGGTGCATAAGGAGCATTTCCCTTAGTTAAAGTATTTTGTACTTTTATCCTACTTTATCCTACCTTGATCCTATTGTGCGTTTTATTATCGACGTTTCCAATACAGATGGAGCACATGAACTAAATATTATAACAAATCACCTATAATTATTTTCTTTATTTCTTTGTTCTAGGTTATTCGCGATTTACTTAGCGGCAACTCTAATAACATCGGAAAGCACCAGTAAGTGCATTAGCAGCTCCATGGGCGAAGACGACAACGCTTAGATCATCTTACGACCTCTCAGGAGAGGGCAGTGCTCTTTTAGGGATTCGCCATGATGCACCGAAGACTTACAACATCAAGGGAAGCCCCAACCCATCTCTCGTCAAAAGTGAGAGACTATCCCCCTCAAGAACATCACCCAACTTTTTAGAAGATAGAAAATCAAATAGACATAATGAAATAACAGCTTCATATCAAATTACTTCGCTGAAACCTAATGAATCAACAACAAGTAGCAATCAGTTCGATAACTTCAAAATTCTTACCGTAAGCAATAGCAACACTAGAACTCCTTATATGTATGGATTTAAAACTAACACAAGAGATAGCAATAACAGAACGGGGCCATTAACATCAAATGACAGAACGATAATAGTACATACCAGCCCTTTAAATGAACATATTAAAAGTTTACGAAAGAGGATTACACCGATCGCCAAATTTGTATCAACGACTACTGAGGCTTCTAATGTTATAACTATACAGCCTACGTGGAAAATGTATACAAATATTGAAAGGAAACCGTTGACCACGATGCTTCTAAAATCTGATCAAAGTAGTGACCGCAGTGAAGAGCTAGAGAAATCTGAAACAGTTACGATAAAAGTTACCTTAGAAGATAAGAACGTAAAAATGACGCCAGGTGATTACCTTCAAGGCGATAGGCAACATAAAACACAAGTTACTAGAGATGTTGCCAACATCTTGCTTCATAGCTCGCCAATTACAGAAAAAGTTAAAAGTACCGTAACGGAGTCAAAGAAGGAAAGAGACAATATAACTGAACTAGCATCCAGTACTGAGCGAACAACAGCTCACACTGAAGAACGTTTGTCATCTAAACGCGCAGGGTTTTTAGATGCAAGTGTAAAGAGAACTGTAACTGAGGCAGCTAATACTTCTCAATATGCAGATAGGGTAACAACTACAGAAAAGCAATCAACTATAACGAAGACTGAAATGAACGAACAGAATGTGACAAATAAAGTTTATGCAATAACACCGCCAAGCCAGTTGGTAAGTTTATCAAAATAAGACTATATATTATTTTTACAACTAATTTTAACGCTCAATTTCCATTTTTATATTTTTTACAGGTCCAAGGTGTTATTGAAAAAGAAAACAATGTAAACAATTCTATGAAACTTACAGAAGATAAATATGACACTACTTTAGATGATTCTTTCAGCGTCAAACCAATAAGTCCTAAAGGTGCTTTATACACGGTGAATCCTAATTATAAGAAAATGAAGAAAATCGAAGTACAATCATTAAGACCATTCGTCAGAGATCCTGATGACAACAGCTGGAGAAACGAGAGTCTGAGTTTATTAGGAATAGTGTTCAAAGCGAAAAATGCATCGAAACCTTTTACACAAGTTTTAAAAAATAAAACTGAGGCGGAACTGAACAACTTATCCGACAAAGATGACAAAAACGAAGTGTCAGACCTAAGGGAGCGACTTGAGAAAATTGCAGAGGTTAGAAAGTCACGGAAGAAGAAAATTAATAAGTTTGGTGATACAGTATATAGTGATTATGAGGAGGCTACGTCTAGTGAGGTTACGAATAAGCCAAAAATCAATACAGTTCCACAAACTGTGATTACAACACAAGGGTTAGCAGTGGCTTCAACCAGCCCATCTATTACAACTGACCACAGTACAACTCCTACATCTATGCGTAAAAATGATTCTGTGACGACCAAAAAACCTAGGAAATTCAACAAATTCCTTGAATACTATGACACTACTGACGAATATGATGCAGATTACATTTTGCAACCTAAGATTGACCTGAAGAAATTCACGACTAGATTTGAAGGTAGGGCAACCGCGAGTACTCCGCGGTCAGTACTGACGACGTATGCAACCAAATCAACCAACGGCTACAAATTCCCGGAGAGAAAGCCCACTGTGCAGTACTTCCCACCTTTGCCGCCAAATCAAAAAGCGACAATCAAAGAAAACACCGACTTTCTCCAGAAAAAAGTAAATTTGGTTGACATAATCCCACCAATGCCGCAAATTCAGAACGTTACCTTGAAGGAAAACACCGATTTTTTCCAGAAGAAAATGAGCATTTTACTGCCACCTTCGACGGGAAATCAACAAGTCAGCGTAAAAGAAAACCCAACGTTTTTCCAGAAGAATGTGAATTTGAACGATTACGTCGCGGAACCCGTTGATATAATGCGACTGTCTTTGAGTTCGCGGCCAACAACTACGCCGCAGAGCAGGCTGGCAGAGAGCGGACAACCCAGCTACTTAGACAGCGCCTATTACGTCACACATCCGCCACGGATCGCCGAGCCCAGTAACAGGCACTCGGCGCATCATGATGAAATCTACAACCGGGCGACATATGTCATCAATCACTTTAAGCACTTAATGGACGAGGCGGCGAAGAACGATGACGACAAACAAGACTACCTCCCCTCTTTCACGGAGCCGCCGCTCAGAGGCGTCACCCTTAATGAAGCGGCAAAGAGCCACCCAGCCCCAGTTGACGAGTACGATTACGCTGGAAACATCAGAAAAGATATACTGAATAAGTTCGTGGACAATTTTAACCAGAACAGTGAAAGGTTTAAGGTCGATTTTCCTATTCTGTACAATAACAGCATAGTCCACAGGATGGCCGAGGACAGTGGGGCGGTTTTGGCGTCTTCGACTGCTTTTTTGAAGAGATTGTATGAAACCCCCCCGCCTAACGCTTACCAGCTAAAAGCGTGCGAGCCCAACTGCGATATGAAAGTAGAACTTTCGCCTGAATATGAACTTCACTACTACGTGCCAGAACAAGAGGAGACCGAAGTTCTGGAGGCGAAGCAAGCGACTGTACCCTATCCGTATAGGTATCCCATATTATAGTAATAACTTGTGGTAATACTTCTATGGTTATGGATCCGCCGCCCTCCTATTTCTTCGCGTAACTTTCGTTACTTGTGAGAAGGTCGCGGACAAATGTTCAAGAATTTATTTGACTTACCCATTAGATATTAGAATGTTATAGGCTGATGGTGAAATTCTGTTGCGGTGAATTAATTTGCATTAATTAATGCAAAAAGAAATTGTATCATCAACAACTTTCTATATGAAATGATGCGTCTCTTCACTAATACAACTATTGATTTTTCAACAAAAATTAAGTAGTTATTCGCTTTTTTTTAACTATCTTTTTACGTAAACGAGTAATAAAAGTAGGAGTGATTGATCTACTTCTAAAATAATTAAGATATTTATAATATTATTAGTTTGTTGTGTTATTATTAAATTATGCTTAGGATACAATTGTAGGGTCATTTTTTAAAATAAAAATGCCTAAGCAAGTGATAGTATGCGCCATCTGTCGACGAGTAGCAAAACTAATGTTGTCGTTGTTTGATAAAACCACCAGTAGATGTCGCTATTATTGCTTTTTAAACATTAACCTTTAGTCCAATTACGTGTCGTTTTGTACGTTGGACCAAAACCTTTTGCCAAAGATATAATCACTAACAATTTGATACCTAATATCGATTACATTATTTTCTTTAGCTCTAAACTGGGAACATCTGTATGAACTGAATCTTGAGGGAAGTTGATTTAAACACCATTTCAGTTTAGAAACTTGCCGAATTCAGTGTCAAAGAACGCTGACGATAAATTATTAGAACAATCGTAGTGTGCCTTATTTTTGTAATATCCACATTAACTAGTGAGAGTATATTAATTTTAGATAATAATAAAATGTTAGAACCTACTGTTGTTTCTTTTTCTTTCACATAATTTATTAAAGTTAACAAAACTACCTGTATAACTCCAAGGGAGTTAAAATGGAGGGGCTTCCCTTCTTCAAGGCAAAGTCTTAGGTTAAAACTACTAAATTACGTGTATTTTTAATACCTACAAAGAATATTAACATTCTTAAAGTATTATCTTTAAATACAGGTATAATGTAAAATTTTATTCTGAAACTAGCGGACCCGACAGACTTCGTCCTGTCAAAAAGATTTGTAAAGTGGCAGTTTTTTCTTCCTACTTGAAATGACATATGATGACATTAAATTTGTTTGACAGAACTAACGTCACTTTTTTGTCTTGCCAAAGGTTCAAATTGGTATTAATACAAATTGTTTGTATAAAAATGTTGACTTTACAATTTTTCAAATTTTATTTTATTTTCTCTACGTACAACCTTCTCTGGACTTCTACGAATAATTCAAGACCAAAATTAGCCAAATCGGTAAAGGCATTGTTGAGTTATGCGCTTACCAACACATTTTGCGATTCATTTTTATATATAAGAAGGTTAAGGATCATGATAAAAATGTCTAAACATAGGTTACAGACAGATTGACATGAAAATAACTGTAATCAAGTGATAAACATATACATATATTATATGAACACATTTAACACGTGATATCTTACTACAACCCCCGCCCCCGTGATATTTCCTGCATTCAAGCTTCATACGATTGGCCCCTAATTATGAATATATAGGAAACTAGCGGACCCGACAGACTTTGTCCTGTCAAAAAGATTTATAAAGTGGCAGTTTTACAAATCTTTGGCAGTTTTATTCCTACTTATTTTATAGTCAGGGCAAAAAATTTTCCTGTACAGAACCGTCACCCTGGTGGTAGGGCGTTGTGAATAAATAATAATTAAATAAAACATAATTATATAAGCATTTAAAAGTAAACAATCGCTTTATAGTTCATCGTGTGAATCAATTAACAAAAATCAGTTTGATTTTCATTGATATTTTGTGATATTCAACTCTATACAGTGTTAATAAAGCGCAAATTGACTCTTTGATGTTAGGAACACAGGATGCTTAGACAACAGCGAGTGCTTGCAATATGAACTTAACGCAATAACAATAAAGCTCAATTTGATTGTACGTTTAGTTAGAAAACGTTTGTATGGGAAAAAGAGTTGTTATAGGGTTTATCTGATAATTCGATTCGATTATTCGATATTCGATTTTTTCTCGCCGTAAAAACCATCCTTGAACTTCAAAGAACATTTTAAAAAAGAATTGGCCAATTTGGTCCAGGCGTTGTTGAGTTATGCGCTTACCAACACATTTTGCGATTCATTTTTATATATAGGAAGATAACATAGAAAAAAAATTAAATAAATAACGAGGGACAAGAAAACCAACAGCATCCATTTTAAAATACAATTTTATTGACTTTTTTTAGAATAGTATGCAAACATCACTTGATCGCTCGATCACATGTTATGGGTTACGTGTCATTTTGAGCATAACAATTATACAAGTTCAATACGGCTATTACACAACAATGGGAAATGCAAATCTGGATCGAATAAATAGTTTAATTTACAATCTCAATGGACATAAATTCCAATTATAAACATAATATTGACAAATCAAATGAACACATCTCTTCTTTGGACCATTGCTAACTATATACAGACGTGAGTCCGAAACGGAAATCCGAAATCCGTATCTGCCGCGTGTTCACTTCTCGTACACACAACGCCTACCTACGTTTTACAACGAAACAGTCGCTCGCGGGAAATGTGGACGAGTTGATAATACCCAGGGTCTGCTTTTCTACCACTGTTTTACCCATTTTTGCTGTAAAAGGTAAGATAGGGAGCGAAGTTACCGGGTACTGTGGTTTTTTAGTTCATATGTTAGTACACTGCCGATTTTCACAGCTACATTATAGGCGATTGCAACCGCTATAGAGATTGCAATCCGAAAAAACGGATCCGACATCATTTACCGGATCCGAAAACCGGATCCGGTGCTGGCAGTTAGGGGGCGTTCAAGAATTACGTAACGCAATTTATGGGTCTCGGTAAAATGTTACGATGCGTTATAAGGTCTTTCTTACAACACCGTATGTAACATTGTTTCTTTTTTTAACAAATTGGCAACCCTTTTCGTTTACGTTTTCCGGGGAATCCCTCGATTGTATTAGTATGGTCGTCATTTTTATTTTTTTCACGCAAGTTGTTTAACGTTACGGTGCGTTACAGGGGGGGGGGGGGGGGTCAAACATTCAGACAGACATTGCGTCACGTAATACTTGAACGCTTCCTTTATAATCATGATGGTATCTGTCATAATTCATAAATACCTATAGGACTTGCTTGTTAGCATTCTCAAATACTTTAATACAAGATTTTAAGTTTAATTGTATCTATTAGATATTATAGTTACTTGATAATTAATATTGTTACTTACAAATTGATCTATCTATGAAATAGAAATCTAGAAAGACTGAACTACTCGTTACGTCGTAAAATTATTACTAGTTACCAACACTACTAAATTTTAATTGTTTTCTTGTTGTGCATTTGTCTTAACATTGGTTAGGAAATAATGTCGATTTTATATATTTACGATTTATTTTTTATAAACTACCCACATATAAGTGCAGTGACACTTGATTAACTCACTTATTTCGTATTAAAAAGCGGAAATCATCTTGATTTAATCAATCCGGATTGATGGGAATCCGGTCGTATCCGGCCGGACTGAAAATGACGCCGGATTGCAATCACTAGGTGAGCAGTCTGCTTATTATCATCATATGAACCATTAATTTTGAAAGTGGTGTAAGTCCATTTCCTTTTGTTTCGAGAAAATTAAAGGTACTATATTTACTACTATATTTGTTGATTTTAAAAATACAGGCAAATGATATGAGGTCTGGCATTGTTTCTATTGTTTAAAATTGTACAAAACATGGGACTTTTTTGAGAAATTACCGTGTTTAAATTAAATTATTTTTTACCGTGGGAGAGCCATGCTTCGGCACGGATTGTGCCGGCTCGACCGGAGTGCTACCACGGCCTCACAGAAAACCGGCGTAAAATAGCGCTTGCGCTGTGTTTCGCCGAGTGATGAGGGTGCCGGAGGCCAACCCCCCTTATCCCCTTATTCCCCCTATCCCATTTAAAAGGCCGGCAACGCATCTGTGACTCCTCTGGTGTTGCGGGTGTCCATGGGCAGCGGTTATCGCTTACATCAGGTGATCCGTTTGCTCGTTTGCTGCCCTATGCTATATTAAAAAAAAAAAAAAAAAATTTTACCCAGTTACATATAAAAAAAATACATTAAATTAAGCATGAATTACGTGACAGCTCATTTTCCTCAAAAATGAACTTACACCCACATACAAAATAAACGGTCCCATACACGTTAAAAAAAATTATAACATTCAACCGACTTTAAAATGAAGTCATTAATTGGAATTAATAAACATACTTTTTTGTAAGTATGGATGTTTGTTTATTACTTCACAATAACAGCTTACCGTAGGCTACAATTCATAAAGATACTAGCAGGTGCTGGCGACTTCGTCTGTACAGCTGTTAGGTTTATTTACATACTTGCTTGACACTTATTGTCATGTTTGGACAATTCACACAGTATCTTTATATAGTCTATGCGTTATTTTGATGTATAACCTATATTAATGTAAAGTTTTATGAAAATCCATTCAATAGTTGTTTTGTTACGTGAATAAACATCCATCCATACTTAAAAAAAAATCGAGTTTATAATATCACTAGGGATTGTGTGAATTGAAACAAAAATATGACGATAAGTGTCAAGTAAGTAGGAAAAAATCAGACGAAGTCGCGAGCGCCAGCTAGTATCTTGTAATTGAAAACAATTGTAATGAGAAATCTAAGTCTAGTTTTAGTGTTTTACATTTACACGACATAAGCAGACATTGCGTCCGACATAAGATCGTAGCCGGAGCTGACTGTATTTATAAATTTAATACATAACTTTTCCCCGATAACATTATATACAAAGCAAAAATACGATTATCGAAGTTTCAACTGATCCAAATTTTCCGCGAACGTTCCATCATTATTAAAATCCCAGCCAAGTAATAACACAATTACAATGTGATAATAAAAAATAAATATAAACAAGATGCAGGAACAAACGACGAGATATCTCGATCTCGACAAATTGCGAATCTAAGGGACGAATCTAATATTGTGTTCGTTCAAATTAAAAATGACCTCTTTTGGTTTGTTCAATGTTTCAATGCCGGCGAAATTATATTTATCGGGTATATATGTTAGATTTTGTTGAAAAATTGAGACACTTTCCGGATATGGTCACGTATTAAGAAAGCAGAATAATCATGTTACTAGGGAAGTTATTAAGATGAAACTGGTAGCGATGTGCCGAGTACGATTTGACTCGAGTCACACTCGATTCCTACTTTGTACTCGCCTACTCGAATACCAATTTATTTTGATTCGATTTAGTACGATTCCAGTACTCGAGTCAGGGAGAATCGGTTCGTACTCGCTAACTCGATTCTATTTACACGAGTCCCACTAACTCGAGTCTAGTATTAGAGTTTGGTTAACTCGCTTGTACTCGCAAACTGTTCACATAAGCAATGAAATGGCGCCGGCCTAATATTGCAAACAAGTTTGAACCTGCAACTTTTTGTTTTGATTTTGTTCTGGACTGGACTAGAATTTCCAGACTTGAATTTAGGAATCAGACTCAACTCTAGAAATCGAGTCTAGGAATCAGACTCAACTCTAGAAATATTCGAATACCAAACATAGAATTCGAGTACTGGGTTCGAATCAGGGAATCGAGTCCCGATTCGAATACCGTATAAACTGACTCGAATCGACTCGATCGACCAAAACAGCGACTCGGCACATCACTAGAAACTGGATGGGCGTGTGGGGAGACGAAGACTAAAGATTAAACTTTCGAGTTATATTATTTAACAGACAGCCCTAATCAGCTGTTAACACAAAAGGAACAATAAAGCCCGTCACAGACGTAGCTATAATATATATTATTGTTCTCGTTACGTCTGTGATCGTTGTTCGAAGTGTACGCTTTTGAAACATATTAATATGTCTTAAGATATAGTACCTCATAGCTTCGTGACGTCATAGAAATATATATTATAGTTGCGTGTGCGGGTACTAGATAATTTGTATAGAAAATATATGGTAATATGGTTAGCTATAATATATATTAATATATACAGACAGGCTTAAGTAGGGCTGTCGATTTCGAAATTATTTGCAAAAATTTGTTAGATTTTTATCTTTTGACAAATACACCCAATTAAATATTATTTTACCGGCCTTGAATACTGTATAGTGAGTAAATAACTCTATATTATAAAACAGTATTAATCTATCAAATTCATTTGCGAGTAAAGAAATATTATTTGCCCACAATACACATTCTTTTGTGATAGGAATAGATAGAAAAAATAGAATTTTAGAGAAAAACAAAACGAGATACTTTCCGACTCGAAATAAAAACCTACGACCAATCATCGCAAGGGAAATAAAATACAACTCAATCGCAAATGCGCCTAGGACGTAAGAAAGCGAATACAGTTCCGCTTTGGAAACCAGAAGACATGAAACATTATTAAGAAAACGGATTCATTCTAGTAATTTTGTTATGTTATGCAAAATCCAAATGCATAATTTATAGAATTCAATTGATACGTGAACAAAAATCGGCACCTGAACACCATTCACAAACGGACCGTACGATGATCAATAATTATTTATATATAATCAATAACTTTAACTAGAAGCGAATATGTACAAAGATACGCCACGTTCCTAGCTAGACCTGCCTCCCCGCCTCTCCCGGCCCTCGATCGGCATCGACTCCTCTGTCGACGGGTGAAGGGACATCGACTAGCAGATTACATTCAACAATAAAAATTTATTACTAAACCACAACAATATATACATAATAAGTAATCGGAATTTACAAAAATAATTTCTTTATCCAATTATTTGTACTACATACGGTATTCTTATTTATTTCACCAACAACTCTTTTATTAATTGCTTTACTTTCGTATTCGTGTTGCACTCTGTTTATACGTTAAACGTTAGAGGGTACGCGGCATTCCACTGCACGGGGAATCGAATTTTAGGCCTTATGACGTTAGGCCTAACATATAATGTACATAATTAGTGCTCGGAATAGGTAGTTTAATTTTATGTACTTGCAGAAGGAAAGTCGCGTGATTTCCGGGACCTTAATAATGCAATGCAATGGAACTTGTGTCATCTATACTATCTATACTAATATTATAAAGAAGTAAAAGTGTATATTTGTTAAATTGTAAGGGGTAATCTCGGGATCTACTGAACCGATTTTAAAAATTCTTTCACCAATAGAAAGCCACATTATTGCTGAGTGTCATAGGTTAGGTATAAAAAACCGAAAAATAAAATGGCTTTTATGTGGTAGCCCGTTTTGCAAAGTGAATCGGAGAAAAACCGGTCGAATGAAAGCGTTTCTTGCGAACGCTGCCTAACTATGAAAGATATATTTTTGAGTTCTAGAGAAAAAATGTGGAGCTTGAAAATGCCTACAAAAAAGTCAACGACAGCGTATGTCTAACTTTTATATTTAAATAGCTTTCTGCCCGCGGCTTCGCCCGCGTGGATTTCGGGATTGGGTGTATAGAGGGTTAAGGGTCGGCCACCTGCCGGTCAGTAGAGGACCCGAACCCCGAATATCCTGTCTGGGAGGCTGTCCTGCCAACCGGCGAAAATCCCGTCGTGCGGTCTTCGTGCGGAGTGGGAGACCGGAGTGGATCCCGATGACTGCAGGCGGGGGGGCACCGGGGGCCCTTCCGTGCCGCGCGTCAGCCCTTCACACAACCCACGCCTTCACTTTGTACCGTGATCTGCGCTTTCTTGTTTTATCGCCGGGATCCTCCCCACATTTTTTACCCTTTCCCAAATTAAACTCTTAATAATGGCCAGAAAAATAAAGAAGAAGCAGGTTCGTACGGCGGACACCCAATCCACAATCAAGATGGATTTCTGCAATATCAGGGGTCTACATAGTAATCTCGATGCCGTCCACCACCATCTCGAGACGGCTCGGCCTACCTTGCTCTTCTTGACGGAGACGCAAATATGCGCTCCGGACGATATTTCGTACCTGAAGTTCCCGGGTTACGAACTGGAACACACATTCCAGCGTAAAGCCGGTGTGTGCGTGTTTCGTCCGGGGCAATGTTTGCTGCCGCCGCCTTCGGGCCTCGAGCATCGGGATCTGTCGTTACTCTGGCTTCGCGTAGACCATGGGGCGTTACCCGAATCTACGCGTGCCTTTACAGGTCCCATGCCAGTGACTTGGGGTCAGCTCAGCTTTTTGAGCACGTCCAAGAGGGGATTGACCGAGCCTTGGAACAGTATCCATCTGCGGAGGTGGTGGTCCTTGGTGACTTTAATGCTCGTCACAAAGAGTGGTTGAAGTCCCGGACCACCGACCTCCCGGGTAGAACTGTCTTCAACATGGCTTCGGCCTATGGTCTCTCTCAACTGGTGTTACAGCCCACCCGTATACCAGATATAGAGAGCCATAATGCCTCCCTGCTGGATCTTCTGTTGACTACACGACCTAGCGGATACAGGGTTGTGGTCGATGCTCCTCTCGGATCATCAGATCACTGCCTTGTCCGTAGTACCGCCAGACTCGCGCAACCACATCGCGCAGCCACGGCCAGCAGCCGTACAGTTTGGCGGTATAAGTCAGCAGACTGGGATGGACTCCGGGAATTCTTCGGATCCTACCCCTGGAAGCGGCTCTGCTTCACTTCCGCAGATCCCGATACCTGCGCAGACTGCGTCACGGAGACGGTGTTGATGGGAATGAAAACATTCATTCCCAGCACCTCCGTTCCTGTTGGCGGCTGCAGTCAACGCTGGTATAATAATACCTGCCGGAGGACTGCACATCGCAAGCAGTCTGCGTTCCTCGCCTGGAACAACGCCAGGAAAAATCGGGATCCTGATTTGGCGGAGAAGAAGCGACAGTACAACGCCGCATCCAGATCAACAGGAAGGCTATTGCCGAAGCCAAGGCGGAGCACGTGGCCAGAATTGGCGAGCGACTAGGAAGCTATCCCAGTGGGAGCCGCGCCTTCTGGTCGCTGGCCAAAGCTGCGCAACGGAACTTCTGCCAGTCCAGTCTCCCACCACTGCGAGCAAGCGATAGCAGCCTGGCCCATAGCGCAAAAGAGAAGGCCGATCTTCTGGCTGAACTCTTTGCCTCGAACTCGACCATGGACGATGGAGGGACCACGCCACCTACCATCCCTCGGTGTGGAAGTTCACTGCCTGAAATCCGTATTACACAACGTGCGGTCAGGCGGGAACTTAAGCTCCTGAACGTCCATAAGTCGAGCGGGCCGGATGGCATCCCAGCAGTGGTACTAAAGACGTGTGCCCCTGAATTGACCCCCGTATTAACGCGCCTTTACCGTCTTTCTTACCAGCAGAACAGGGTTCCATCTTCGTGGAAGATTGCCCACGTCCACCCAATTCCCAAAAAGGGTGACCGAGCCGACCCATCAAATTACAGGCCAATTGCGATAACGTCCCTGCTCTCCAAAATTATGGAGCGGGTAATCAATACCCGCTTTCTACGGTACCTGGAAGAGCACCAGCTAATTAGCGATCGTCAGTACGGTTTCCGTCACGGCCGCTCGGCTGGTGACCTTTTAGTGTACCTGACACACCATTGGGCAGAAGCTTTGGAGAGCAAAGGTGAGGCTCTCGCCGTTGGACTGGATATCGCGAAGGCGTTTGATAGGGTCTGGCATAAGGGTCTTCTTTCGAAATTACCATCCTATGGAATCCCCGGGGGACTCTGCAAATGGATAGCCAGCTTCCTGGACGGTAGGAGCATCAAAGTCGTCTCTGACGGCTGCTGCTCCAAAACCTTGTTCATTAATGCTGGCGTTCCACAAGGTTCGGTGCTCTCCCCAACACTGTTCATTCTGCATATCAATGACATGTTGTCAGTTGAGAACATTCATTGCTATGCGGATGACAGTACGGGTGATGCGCGGTATACCAACCACCAGACCGTCCCTCGGATTGCATTACACGAAAGGCGGTTGCAACTTGTGTCTGAAGTCGAAGACTCTCTAGGGCGAGTCTCCGAATGGGGTACAAAGAACTTAGTCAAGTTCAACCCCACGAAGACACAGGTGTGCGCGTTCACTGCGAAGAAGGACCCATTTATCGTAGTGCCTCAGTTCCAAGGAGTTGCTCTTCGAATGACAGACTCTATTGGGATCCTCGGTGTGGAAATCTCTGCTACAGTGCAGTTTGGGAGTCACTTGGAGGACAAAACCAAATTGGTGAGCAAAAACTGGGAGTTCTGAACAGAGCGAAGCGGTACTTCACACCCAGCCAGCGCCTGAAGCTTTATAAAGCCCAAATTCGGCCTCACATGGAGTACTGCTCACACCTCGGGCTGGAGCTCCCAAATATCAGCTCGACCCACTTGACTCCTTGCAAAGGCGTGCTTTCCGCATCGTAGGAGACCCCAATATTACAGCCTCAACAGAGACCCTGGAGCAGCGGAGAGACTTTGGATCTCTCTGCGTCCTATATAGGCTCGTCAACGGGGAGTGCTCCGAGGAACTCTTTGCAATGGTGCCCACATCACCTTTTTACCATCGCACCACCCGCCACCGCAGCAAAGTCCATCCGTACTACCTGGAACCGATCTGCTCCAGTACAGCTCGGTTTCAGCGTTCATTTCTCCCGCGTACGTGCAAACTTTGGAATGAGCTCCCTGCTGCGGTGTTTCCTGAGCACTACGATATGGCCGTCTTCAAAACGAGGCCTAAAAAGAGTATTTCTCTCCAGGTAGGCAGAGACTGAGCTGTGGCCCCTGGCATTGCAGATGTCCATGAGCGATGGTTACCAACTCACCATCAGGTGGGCCATCTGCTCGTCTGCCGCAAAGGCCATAAAAAAAAAAAAAAAAAAAAAAAAAGGGTCATAGCTTTTGCCCACGGCTACATATACGCGGAAGTCGGTTTATGGTGCGAAGATTTATCGCGCTTCCCGTGGGGACTATCCGTTTTTCCGAGATAAAAAAATGCCGCAAAACTCCTCAAGAATCACTCTATCTATTGATGAAAACCGCATAAAAATCTGTGCAGTAGTTTTTGAGCGAAGCCTTTATTGGGCGCCATCCCGTGGGATCTGTCGATTTTTCCGGGATAAAAAGTAGCCTATGTTACTCGGGGGGAGAATGTAGCTTTCCAAAGGTGAAAGAATTTTTGAAATCGGTCCAGTAGTTTAAGCGTGAAGAGGTAACAAACAAACAAACAAACACACTTTCGCATTTATAATATTAGTTGGGATTACAAAAAGTATGTTTTTTTAACATTAGCATAGACAATTTAATTTTTTATATTAATAAAATAGTTCAAATCATTAGGTCTATTTATTAGCCATATATTCCGAAAAAATTATGAATCTATGAAAACAAGTAAACTCATCGTCATAAGTGTGAAGGCCAAAGCAGCGGACCGGCGCGCGATGGCTTCGGGTTTAATTTCAGTTCGCTTTCGTGCTCGCTTCGGGATTATTAATATTATGCCCAACGAAGTGGGCACGGTGCAGCTAGTATCATATAATCATGAAAATTACACTTATTGTTTATTGTAGGTTTAACTAAAACAATAATGCTATTATTAATAAATGCTTTATAAAACTGTTTTAGTTGCAAAAGAAGGATATTTCAAATAAAATACAATTTTCTGTTTTTATTTGCTATTCGTTTCTTTAAGCTTTTATTGTAAAATTTTATGTTTACAATTTACTATCACAACCACAAGCTAAAAAATGAAATACTATTTTGAAAGTTCAATATAATATTTTTACAATCTCTGGAAATAGTAAATTCCCAGGCATATCCATACTATTGACGTCACAAAATCGCAAGTACATAAAATGAAACTACCTATTCCGAGCACTACTCATAATTTAACGAGTAAATACGAATATTTACGAAACAACGTTATTATTCATTTTTGTCTTTAGTATTTAAAATTAAATTGATCACTTTACTACAGACAAATATCCGATTATAAAGGCGTTATAACGCCGTTATATAATCGGCGTTATAACAGCGTTTAGATCGTTCGAAGCTTAGAAAGCGCATCCGGGGGCCGGGCGAGCTTCCCACACCTAACTCGATACATTAACCAGTCTTTCGTTTACACTACGCTAACTTTCCCGACACCCACTGACAACGGGTACGATCTTCACATACGATATGTTGTCATATATTCATGACCGGTCATAAATGGACCTGTCAGCTCTCACTGACAAACAAGTAACACCTAATTTGAAAAAAAAAACGGTTTTTGGCATTTTTCGACTTACTAGGTAGTATCGAAACGATGTGCACCTTAAAACACCCATTTTCATACGTAATTTTTAAGAAATAATTTAGCAAGTCTTGATTACGAGAATTTATTTCAAGTACAAATTCTAAACTTAGTATGTCAGAATACAAATTTAAAAACCTAGCATCTCAAGCGATGAATTTGAAATACCAACTCGCTATGTTTTGAATTTGGCGCAAAGTATTTAATAAATATCCAAATAACCTAGTAAAGCAGACTTACTAAGTTTTGATACTGTTTTTATAGTTATATTTGGGTAAATTCACGAAAAAAAAATAAAATATGAGTGATTTTAGTGTAACTATACTCCAAAAAGACTACGAGCATTACAAATTAAAATGTCAACCATATAGCACAACTTTTCGTCAAACACCCAAATCGTTAACTCTTCTCGTTTCGTCGGGCTAACGAATCAAAGTAGCCGACCCGTTTTTTGCTCTCCTGAACATTTTTGTTGGAAGGAGTTACTATGTTTTGATTTTAAGTTGAAATAATTCTGTCAATTCGGTCCACTGAATTGAAAACCAAACTATAAGTAGAGCGAACACAAAATGCTTTCTAAATAAGGTATGTTGGCACTTCTGATTCTTACAGCTTTATTTCAATAGCCGTTAAGTTGCGTTTATAATGAGCATGCAGGGGTGCCACCATAGCCCCGGAGGAACTACACGAGAACGCACTGTACCATGAATCCTCTTCACAGATTCACCAAATTTGAAACCCATATGCACAGCCATTACTTTTAATTACTACCAGTAAGGGTGCGTTCAAGTATTACGTAACGCAATTTGGGGGGAGGGGGGGCGTTAAACGTTACGATGCGTTACAGGGGCGGGAAGGGGTCTGTCTTACAACACGTCACGTAACATTGTTTTTTTTTTAATAAAAAATTTGGGACATAACACTCCCAAATTGGCAACCCTTTTCGTTTACGTTTTACGGGCAATCCCTCGATTGTATTAGTCTGGTCGTCATTTTTATTTTGTTCTCGCAAATCGGCAATCTTTTCGTTTATATTTCACGGGGACTCCCTAGATTGTATTGTACGTCATTTAATGTTGTATTCGTTCTCAGTATTCGTTAGTGTTTAGTACCAAGGATAAAAAATAATATTACTTGAGTGTTACGTAACGTTTACAAGGGGGGGGGGGGGGGGGGTAAAATCTTAAAAATTGCGTTACGTAATACTTGAACGCTCCCTAATTTCAGGGAACACTTACCCTGATCCATGCGAATTCACATCATTATTCTACGACATTTATAACAGGCGTTTATCGATTAAATTGGCGTTTAACTAATTTAATATTAACACAACGTTATACAATTTCTGAGGAAAACAAAAATAGCTGCACTCTTCGATATTGGTTCTATCATATTCCTTAGTTTAATAGTATTAGAAATAGCACTGTATAGTGACAATGTAACACGGGACGTATTTTTGAATCATTAGACGTGAATTTGGAATTCGAATACGAATACAAATCGTGTGCGAAATTATTTTCTATTGCTTATAAATTTTATAGATTTTTGGATTACTCGAATGCAGTGTTGTCATAAAACAAATTCTTAATTCGTTCCACGCAGCAAAATTACAAATCACTACAACAAAAACAAAAATCCAACGAAGACCGACAAGTAAACGGATCACTGTCAACGTCACTTCAGCGTTGGATATTCTACTAGTAAACATCAAAAACGAGTGGGTTCGACCACTCGTTTTTCAAAAGTTCAGAAATAGTGAATTCGGTAATTCGTATACGAATCTCACGGTTTCGAATGCGAAAAGGTTTTCTATTGTTTCAAAAATTCGTTTCCATAACACTAAACTAACATTCACAGCTTTAATCTGACAAATGTTATGAAGTTCATAGACAAAAAAGGAGTAATTGATATGGATAATCTGTGATATAAGTACTGGAGACGAACTTTTAAAACACTAGAACACCAATTCGCATTCAAAATCGTGAAGATTCGTATACGAATTACCGAATTCACTATTTCTGAACTTTCATTTCGTGCGTTGTGCAACGAGTGGTTCATCAATCCACTCGTTTTTGATTTCTACTAGTAGAATATCCAACGCTGAAGTGACCTTGACAGTGATAAATTTACTCTGGTTAATGTAAAGCTTGTAAATAGGTACATAATAATAAGTAAATATTGTTTGAGTACATATATTTTAATTTAAAGATAGTCGAAATATTTATTTTATAATATAGTGAGCTTAGAAGAGTACATTTAATTAAATTATAATATTATAGCGAAGATGAAGAGGAATTCTTAGAATTTAGTAGGCAATAAAAATAAAAGTTAATAATAAAATGTTTTGACAGTTGAGTAACAGTCAGACAATTTTTTAATTTACATTCCGTTTCACGTGTTAAACAGAATTTAACTAAGAATTTGTTTTTAAAGACAACACTGAATTCGAGTGATTCAAAAATCTTTAAAATTGTAAGCAGTAGAAAATAATTTCGCGCACGATTTGTATTCGTATTCGAGTTCCAAATTGACGTCTAATGATTCAAAAATACGTCTCTAGAGCCGCTACGATACGCCACATGTAACACTCTGACAACTGTTCAACGTAACATCGTCCTGTGCAAGATCGCACCGCCACCAGAAAAGCAACCGTGACACACTAGATATAGAGAATAATATCAAACAGCTGATATGACGACAGGATAGGAAGTAATCGTAGTGATCCATTGCTCGTCAACCAGCCACGAGACGCCAGCGAGGGACGGAGTACTGCCAACGCGAAAACTGACTAACTAACTGACAATCCGTTATATTTCTATATAAAAATCTTCATTATTCATACGATTGTAGTAGATTTGTAATGGAGGCTAAATATAACGAAAAACAATAATAGAATCATAAGACAACAAATCCATATTGATAAATATACAAAAAAAAAATAATATTCCAATAATAAAATAGAAAAAAAAACAGCTCTATTATTAACATAAAACAATTATATATATTATGAACAGTATATTTTATCGGAATATTGATTATTTGCCCAAATACAGACAGAAAAGACAATAACCCGCTTATAAGAAGTGACATACGATAGAACGATATCACATTTTTATTAAACAATAAATTCTATTGAAAATATTTATTATTATATTATATTAAATAAATAAAAGTGTATAAAACAATTAACAAATAAAAAAAAACAGTATTCGCAATAATCTCAATGAAATAAAATTTAGCCCCCAGCATTAAAAAATAAAAAATCAATCAGCGCCATACATTATTGAAAAATTTGTTTGCATCTGGGAAGAAACTAAAAACAACCACTTTAACATTGGCACCTCGTATTTTTGGCACCACTAGCATCGACAGAGAGACGAGAGTCAACATAACGCAATCACTTCGACGAAGTTGCTTCAACGCAGTCACTTTGACGAAGTTGCTTCAACGTAGTCACTTCGACGAAGTTGCTTCAACGCAGTCACTTCGACAAAGTTCGCTTTAACGCAGTCACTTTGACGAAGTTACTTCAACGCAGTCACTTCGACGAAGTGGCTTCAACGCAGTCACTTCGACGAAGTGGCTTCAACGCAGTCACTTCGACGAAGTGGCTTCAACGCAGTCACTTCGACGAATTTACTTCAACGCAGTCACTTCGACGAATTTACTTCAACGCAGTCACTTCGACGAATTTACTTCAACGCAGTAACTTCGACGAAGTTACTTCACGAAGAATCAGTACAAAGAGTTAAGTTGACAAAAAAATTCTGAGCAAGCACCGGCGTCGGGACTCGCAACGACAGAGCTATGCCAAAGTTACCAATTTATTTGCGTTAAAACGCTTACAAATGTGTAATACATTATAAAAAAAGGGCACTGTCGCAGTTCGCACGCAAATTTGTAAGTACACGTGATAATAATTACATCAGTATAAACTAACAATTGAGCAAAATTTTTATGAATTCACTTCTGCATTGATTATAGAAACATCAGCTGTTTATTTTTAAATTTGAATATTAAAAACAATTTTTCACTGCAAACTTTTGTTGTAATTTTAAAGTATGAACTTTTACCACTGCGTGGGAATAAACGTGGGTATTTTTGGAGGTTAGATAAGTAACTCCATCTTCCTTCGTCAGAGAACAATGATAAATTGTTTTTAGGTTGTGAGAAAATGGGGGAAATATCTGTGTCTCTTGTTGGGTCTTGTCCAAGAGATAGATAGCTCACTTCTAATTAATCTATCCTGGTGAGGCTCCCCTCCCTACAGCCTTGATATTGTTTCGTTTCTCATTTCATCTCAATTTGGGGTGGTTTAATCGTTATCATATAGAGATAATGATTTAATTTAATCGTATTTGCAATACCCAGCCAAGCCGATCCACACAACATCTCAAATAGACGTAATTACGTAGAAAAGATCCAATTTACAAAAAAATACCGAAATTAAGTTTATTCCCACGCAGTTAAAAAAGTTCATGTAAGTTATAAATAAAACTTACAAAAAAGATTGCATTGAAAAATTTATATTTTTAATTTGAAAAAATTGAGAGCAAATACAAAAATTGGGTTTGACTTAGAGATAATACTAAGATTTACCAAGAAAAGAGTTCAAGAGAGAGAACTGATCATGTTTGAAGTCACAAATGCCCTTTTTATTGGATTTAACTGTATCACATTTATTCGTTTTAGCGACTTTGACTAACTCCCTTTGAATAGAGGAAGTGGACTCAACTCCTTGCCGCTTTAAACCGGAAATTTAAACATAATTATGTTGGCCTAGTAACTATATATTATTGTAAGATCACATTCCTGGTATGGTCATGTATTAAGAAGAGAGAACGATCGTGTTACGGACATCAAAGTAGACGGGTGTATGGGGAAAGGAAGACCCAAGGAAATATGGATGGAATGTGTGAATGTTGACAGAGGAGATTGGAAGACCAAAATCCCAAATAAAATGGAGGACAGGGCTAGAGAAAGAACATCAATTATAAGCACTGTTGCAACAGACACTCATAGAATCGCTCCAAAACTGCAAAACCAACGCAGGTGAACGTGCACTTTGACACGACTTATGAAATGTTACAATGAGCACTTTATTGATATTGACATTTTTCAATGTCACGCGACAGTTTTAGAACCGTGTGTTGGAACATCTTGCGAGATGATTAGTGCTTTGCCTAGAAATTATTTTTACTCTTTCTCTAATAAAATACTTTTATAAAGGATCGTCTCTGTCGAATCTGCAAGGGACGAAATAATAAATGTTGTGTCTAGTGTTCTCCTAGTCAATAATATTGCAAATCTTAGTTGGTTGTACAATATTAAGTCATTGTTACTATTTGTTATAATATCATTGTACAAATGACCTCAATAAAATAACAACTCCGTCGGTTGATGAATGTCTGTAAAAATATTTATAAATGTCTTCAGAATAAATATGTTTTTATACATTATTAAATAGTTTTGACCGTATGAAATAATCAAAATCAAATATCAAATGTTGGACAATTCTATGTATATATGTTTCAAATTAAAATGATGACAAATGGGACTGAAACTTGGGGTAAAATGGTTCAAAAAGGAGGCTCAAAGTCACATAAAGGGTAATAAAAAGAGCTAAGTTCAAAGTTTCTATGCTCGAATCAGAAATGATTAAATGAATACGCAACAGAGAAGCAAGGTCATCGATATAGTCCGAAAATAAGACATATCAAATTCAAATTTAGAATTGAGTCCACTATCTCTATCATTCACAGTTATAAGACAGAGACAAACAGAAATATCAAAGCTCTCGCTAGAATGGCGACCGGGACAAACTGAAAAATCTATAACTTTAAAAAAAACAAAAAAAAAATCGAATCTTATTTAGGTACGACAAATTCCTTATAATAGTCCTATAAAGGCGTTATAAAAGTGCTGTCATTAGGTTAATCACGAGTGGCATTTCTCACATCGAATTCTCTATCCAAAATGGCCGAACCGTACAAACAAGACTATAGCATAGCTAATACCTCCATAATACATACATTAGCAATATTTTACAGGGTTACATACATACACACTAGCACCACTATAGCGTTACGTATAGAAAAATCAAACGTTCCTGACCAATGTTTGTCTGTTTGTAAATGCATAAGTGTATATAGGATTACATATTTCGATTGTATAAAAAAATCACACGACCGACAATTGACTTGGTGCGACTCGCGATCTTACTGCGCTCTACATAAGGGTGATTGCTAATCAACTTGGTGAAAAACTGCGCTGTGCTGTTATACAAAACATTAATAATTATTTTCAATAAGTTAGGGGCCCATAAATTACGTCACACGGTAAGTGGGAGGGAGGGAGGGGGTTGACGAACTGTGACATTGTGTGACAAGGGAGGGGTCTTAAATTTCGTGACGTCACATTTCAAAACCTATTATAAGTTAACTGTTATAACATAAAACTTTAAATTATTACTATTAGTATGAATAGTGTCTTCTTCTATCTATTAATAGGGGTACTCCCGAAAGGTACTATTATGAAATGACCATATTTTATACTTATTTCATATAAGTAATTGTTTTTATTTTGTTAATTGAGTTGATGTTAATTTAAGTAAAATGCAATAATTTCTAAACGTAAATTTTCAAAATATGTGACGTCACACTAGGGGGGCGGGGGGCAGTTTTACAAATGTGACTAGCTGTGACAAGGACGGGGGGAGGGGAAAAAATCACGAAATTCGTGTGACGTAATTTATGGATGTCCCCTTAATCAAATATCATATATGGTAGTTTTCTTTATATATAATATACATAATGATAACAGTCTACTAATAACAACTTTTTGATAAATATGTAAACGAAACACGAAATAGATATAAACAACTAGCACAGCACAGCACAGCGCAGCACAGAAATACACAGCAGATCCACTCGCCGTATACATGATAACCACGCCCACAAAGCTCTAACAGGAAGCCTCACTACACATACACTATAGTAATTAAAAATTAATCGATCAATTAAATACTCCCATTTAAAATATCATTTGTAACATTTACACGTTCATACAAACCCTACATCTTAAGCATACTCGATGTCCGAACTGACCTCTGAGCTTCCCCGAACTAAAAATGTACAAATACAAATTGCCTAGCGAGCGACCGAGCTCGTTCACTCACAATTCCTAAGAACCTTCACAGAAGCGTATCAATTTCATTAATACAAACGTTTTTCGGTCAGATTCACGACAGACTAGTAAACGGTTCATCGCAGCACTCAGACTTTGAGACCGAACGCACTTACACACTACAGCCCAACGATTCATCGTAAACATTAATCGGAACAAAAACCATTTATTGATACAGAGAAACCAATTTTTAAAGCTAATAAATTCATATTGACAAACACAACGTGTTGAATTCAAAACTGTTAGTGACTTGGACCAGCTTTCGTTCTGCTTGGAATCGATAGTGGGTCACAAATTCAGCACGATGAGAATTTCTGGTTGTCTCCTTGTGACTTGAGCAGAAACAGTATATGGTCGTTTAATGAATACGAAATCTAAAAATGCTAGATAAAACAGTTCAATTTGAAAATAAAAGGTGGTATTTAGAGATACATCAAATAATTGTACAAGTCACAAGTTGACGACTAACAAAATACAATATTTTCGTTGAGCGCGTCCTCTGCTATATTATTAACGCATGCAAAAATACATATTGGGCGATACAAAAATCTTTTCATAAGACTCATTTCTAAGTATAAATATGCACATTAAATCTAAACCTAACCTACGGCGGGGTCGATTAGTGCCTCGCTCATTGGACTTTTCCAATATTCGTGGAAAATAACAACGAGAATCGACCCCTTACGCTAGTCGACTATGATAAAACATTACATATTTAAGCAAGTGTTCCGGAAGATTTGATAATCGCCGCCGGATTTTAGTGACGCATTCGATAAGGTTTACTCTATTGGAAGATGGACATAAGGGCTAACTATCGCTTTTAAAATTATACGTATTGTCTTTTGACGAGTTTGAATTAGGACGGGAGGAAAATATTGTTCGATTTTTAATTCTCGCACTGATACAATTATTCTTGTTGGAGTTGCACAGGGTACACATTTAGTTCTGTATTATTTTTAAATAGGTAAAACTATGTTGCACGGTTCATCTCAGATAAGGCTTGACATGTTGTTAATTTTACAATAAGAAAAGTAATTTTGTATCAGTTTCGAGAAACATAAGGAAGGGTTGGGGATTCGTTTGTCTTTTTTTGTTAGTACGAGCATATTTATATTAAGGAAGGGACAATTTCAATAGAATACATCTAGATATTTTAATTACCTGAGAATTGGAGATTTGTTAAATTATGCAACATGACAACAATGGTGTCGACACGTAAAATTGTGGATGAAACAATAAGTTGTTCTATAGATTTTGGTCGACTTTATGGAATTTTATTTTTGTCTAGCTCGATGGTTTGAACAACTTTTTAATATTTTCAAGGTAATCAAAAAATGCAGAAATCATCAGTGTAATGTTAGCACAAGGAGGAAGGAGTTACCAGGAGGGGAAGGATGTATGCCGCGTACACGAGTAGAGCAGTGGGCGTCGGCCGCGTCATATAAAGTAGCAGCAGCCCGGAGTGGCGCGGCCCGGTTCCGGCTCCGCCAGGGTCGCGGGCCGGCGGCCTGCGGGCGTCCCGCGCCGGCCGGCCGGCCACTAGCTGCTGCTGCCGGCCAGGCCCACGCCCGGTGCCGGCGCCGGGCCCGGGCCGCAGCCGGCGCCGGCACCGCCGGCACCGCCGGGAGCGCGCTGCGCCGCCTGGCCGCCGCGCAGCGTCTCCTCCATGAGCCGGCAGATCTTGTCGCGGTCCATCTGCACAAGTTTTCATTCATTACGACTCTAGCTCTAATAAACTCTAACCTAACCAGTGTAGCCAACCCTACAGTTTCTTGGCAATAGGTTTGTTGGCTAAATGTCAGTAGTTAGATACTAATATACCTTGATGCCTATTCTATACAAAATAATTATTATTTTTGAAAAAAAAAATGCTTATTTATAAGAATAATTTTGCATTTAATTAAATATTTGACATTAGTCGTCAAAAACGCTCATGACTGTCATGGCGTCTTGAATGATGTCACGCCGTGCAAAACAGCTGTTTAGTATTGGAATATTCGGTATTGTGAAGTTATTTTAATAAAAAATGGATTCATCGTATTACAAGTACTGCATAGTGCCCCAGTGTACAAGCACAAGTATAAAAACACCAAAAAAAATATTTATATACGTGCCAAACAATCAGCAGATACGTAAAAAGTGGCTGACACTCGCGAGAAGGAATGATGCCCATTCTTTTTCGCACTTCCACAAGACACTTGGGAATGACATTTTGACTTTGACGTTTCGCACGGCGTGACGTAACACTTTTTAATTGATGTTTGCTGTCACGTGACTTATGGCTTATTTTGTGCAATTTTATTTTATAAAAATATAAATAATCAAAAGTTATTATTTTATAAAACTTTGTTTTTTCATAATTAAATGATCATCTTAATAGTTTAACCTAACGCATCAGACTTGTTCATAGTGGATACAAGCCTATTCTCTCAGTTTTTAGTTGTGCTTATGATTCTAGCGCCACCTTTATTTGCTATGTAGTAGTGGATTAAATCAGCATCAAAAAAAGGGCGATGACTCTGTGATGTTTCCATTATTATCGACTTTAACCAGAATCACAAGTGCTTAGTGTTCGTAGACTGTACATATTTGCCATCACCATCCAAGCCCATAAAGAATGTCTAAATCTAATTGAATACCAATGTATTTTGAAAAAGCGTACTTTTAGACTTCCGCTTCCAACAGTGAGAACCGCTTGGGCCACACGTTTTGCTTTGTTTAGGAAACCTTTTATTTACAACAAAATTAATGCGATTTATAGATTGTGCCAGCTCAGTTTGCGGAATGCGAAATATAAACTTAAATCTGAACTTTTGTCGTGGACATATAGAGATTCTGAAGACATCTTGATGTCTTTTCGCTAATTTATATTTTGTATTTAACTTATCGGTGCGTCAATTGGTGTCGGTATTCTAGTGTGTGTATGTTTTTTTTGTTTGTATAATTTCACTTAGTTAATTGAATTTCTACTTGTAAGTGTATTCCTTAAAATTGTTAAAATGGTTAATTTTTCATATTACATAAACAAAATACAAAAATCCCACTTTACAAGCTGTGCTTAGTGTGGGTTTTTTTGAATAATTCCGTAATTTTTTGTAATATGTTCTTTTCAGAAATAAAGTTATTATTATTATTATTATTATTATAGAAATGCTTCTATGTTTGCCGCACAGGACTACTACGGTAGAACGCTTGTCTTCCAGCATTAATCTTATGAAGACTAAGCTAAGAAATAAACTTTCTACAACACCACTAGTACCAGACCAAGTCAGAAATTAAAAATTGTTTTGAGTTCAATACGACGAATGACCATTTAAAAAAATTCAATCAAAATATGTACGATTTCAAGAATAAAGATGAAACGGAAAATCAAGAAGACTTTCAAATTGAAAATGAGATTGTAGCTAGTAATATTAACTAACATGTTTCTCTGCTGATCCGCTACTATTTTTATTATGTTGCAATACTAGCTCTTAATTACTGATTTTATTTGACTTCGAGAATCACATGAATTTTCTTCTTTTTAACTGCCTCTAAAATTTATGCTGTTTATTACCAATATGAAGCTGTAGATTTACTTTTTTTTTAAATTGATATTTACAGTTTTCTACAGTTTATTTTGAGAATATCTACAGTTTGGCTCTATGCTGGAGTTGGCAACACTGGGCCACACTAACGAGAAATACCATTAATTATCCATGCCATTACGTTGAAGTGTAGCCACCCACTTAAATGCGTTAAAAATTATTGCAATAATTATTGCGATAATGGGCATAGACGTTAAACGCTAGTGTGGCCCCAGCATATTTGATTACTTTAATTTTATGTAAAATATTGAGGCTTATTGAGGATTTTTGTGCTCACTATTCCGAACATCATAGTTGCAAGGTGGAGTTTCCTGCGCGCCTCCATCCTGAGCAAGTCTGCAGCATTGTGAAATGGAGTAACATGTGACCGCGGAGGAATATAAAAGCAAAAACGAGCACATGCTGAATTAATTTTGCTGTTCTGGCTAAGAGGCACAGCCCCAAGTAGTTCAACTTGGACAAAATCAATCACTCGCACAGCCTTATCCGAACAGGTTCAGTTAAATAGTCCCGTATATTATACAGCAATTTCAACCTGTAAAAACAGTTTCGTACGCATTCAGCAACATGATCTTCGAATTTTAGGTGGCATCAAAGGTACATGATCTTCGAATTTTAGGTGGCATCAAAGGTAACTCCAAGGTTCCTAGCTGAGGTTACTTGCTGTATTTTTGTCCAATTTATATGCAAATTAAGTGGGATATTATTTTTATCAAGTCTATTCAGATTGTTCTTTGTTCCGAATAAAATAAACTTTGACTTTACAGGATTCAAAACAAGACTATTTAAAATGCACCAGTCATTGATATGTACCAGGTCTTCATTGTTTTTTATTTTCGGCATAATTACGATGGTATTAGATGGTGAAAAAGGCAAGAAAAGCTGCATATTATCTGCATATAGATGGTAATTACAGTGAGTTATGGCTTGAGTAATGTCAGCACTAAGCACAAAGAATGTACGGCACAGGCCCGAGTATTGAACCCTGGGGAACACCTCTGGAGACAGGCTGAAGGCAGGACCGCAATTTACTTTCATCTACTCTAGTAACTTCCACAAATTGCTGCCTTTGGGAAAGATAGCTGTTAAATCACTTGATGGCATTTGTATCGGCTCCTTTTCAAATTAAGGTATTATACCTTAATTTGAAAAGCAAAAGAGTAGAATTGATGGAATCGAAGGCGCGCGAAAAATCTAATAACACCATTGCCACCAATTTACTCTCATCTTGAGCTTGGAGAATGTGGTCTACAACATCAGCAAGAGCAGTTGCAGTACTATAGCCTTTGCGAAACCCTGATTGAAGGCTAGGCAATATCTCATTGATCTCAAGATATTTGTTAAACTGACTATCTACTATTCTCTCTAAGATCTTGGCGATACAGGACAATAGGCTAACAGGTTTTAAATCTTGCATAGTTGATGGTTGATTAGTCTTGAGAAGCGGTTTCACAGTCGCTATTTTCCAGGACTCGGGAAAAACACCTGTGGTTATTGACTTATTTATCAAATTAGTGATAATGCTTAAAGATTGTGGCAGTGATAATAGTAGCATGTCCAAATTTATTCCATCAGAGCCTGAGGCATCATTTTCTGACACAGTGTTTAAGGAAAAAGTAGCTTGAGAGTGCATATGATACTCAAAGTACGTAAGCTGTGATATTGATAGTGTGTTTGTTCCGGGAACATTCAGGAAGTGAAAGTTTGTTTTGTCTGGGTCATCAAAAGAGGGAGGTAAATCAATTTTGTTTCTATTGTTCTGCAAAACAGTATTGTTAAGATTATTCCAAAGCCGTCAAATGGCTCGAACGTTCACGATCGCCGAGCAGTGGAGAGTGAGAATCAGCTGCCGGCTCTGGCCAGCACGGAGGCAGGCGGGGCCCGCGCGCTCACCTCGTGTATGAACCCGTGGTGCACCAGCTCGGGAGTCACGCCGCACGTCAGCAGCAGCTGCCGGCTCTGGCCAGCACGGAGGCAGGCGGGGCCCGCGCGCTCACCTCGTGTATGAACCCGTGGTGCACCAGCTCGGGAGTCACGCCGCACGTCAGCAGCAGCTGCCGGCTCTGGCCAGCACGGAGGCAGGCGGGGCCGCGCGCTCACCTCGTGTATGAACCCGTGGTGCACCAGCTCGGCAGTCACGCCGCACGTCAGCAGCAGCTGCCGGCTCTGGCCAGCACGGAGGCAGGCGGGGCCGCGCGCTCACCTCGTGTATGAACCCGTGGTGCACCAGCTCGGCAGTCACGCCGCACGTCAGCAGCAGCTGCCGGCTCTGGCCAGCACGGAGGCAGGCGGGGCGCGCGCTCACCTCGTGTATGAACCCGTGGTGCACCAGCTCGGCAGTCACGCCGCACGTCAGCAGCAGCTGCCGGCTCTGGCCAGCACGGAGGCAGGCGGGGCCGCGCGCTCACCTCGTGTATGAACCCGTGGTGCACCAGCTCGGCAGTCACGCCGCACGTCAGCAGCAGCTGCCGGCTCTGGCCAGCACGGAGGCAGGCGGGGCCGCGCGCTCACCTCGTGTATGAACCCGTGGTGCACCAGCTCGGCAGTCACGCCGCACGTCAGCAGCAGCTGCCGGCTCTGGCCAGCACGGAGGCAGGCGGGGCCGCGCGCTCACCTCGTGTATGAACCCGTGGTGCACCAGCTCGGCAGTCACGCCGCACGTCAGCAGCAGCTGCCGGCTCTGGCCAGCACGGAGGCAGGCGGGGCCGCGCGCTCACCTCGTGTATGAACCCGTGGTGCACCAGCTCGGCAGTCACGCCGCACGTCAGCAGCAGCTGCCGGCTCTGGCCAGCACGGAGGCAGGCGGGGCCGCGCGCTCACCTCGTGTATGAACCCGTGGTGCACCAGCTCGGCAGTCACGCCGCACGTCAGCAGCAGCTGCCGGCTCTGGCCAGCACGGAGGCAGGCGGGGCCGCGCGCTCACCTCGTGTATGAACCCGTGGTGCACCAGCTCGGCAGTCACGCCGCACGTCAGCAGCAGCTGCCGGCTCTGGCCAGCACGGAGGCAGGCGGGGCCGCGCGCTCACCTCGTGTATGAACCCGTGGTGCACCAGCTCGGCAGTCACGCCGCACGTCAGCAGCAGCTGCCGGCTCTGGCCAGCACGGAGGCAGGCGGGGCCGCGCGCTCACCTCGTGTATGAACCCGTGGTGCACCAGCTCGGCAGTCACGCCGCACGTCAGCAGCAGCTGCCGGCTCTGGCCAGCACGGAGGCAGGCGGGGCCGCGCGCTCACCTCGTGTATGAACCCGTGGTGCACCAGCTCGGCAGTCACGCCGCACGTCAGCAGCAGCTGCCGGCTCTGGCCAGCACGGAGGCAGGCGGGGCGCGCGCTCACCTCGTGTATGAACCCGTGGTGCACCAGCTCGGCAGTCACGCCGCACGTCAGCAGCAGCTGCCGGCTCTGGCCAGCACGGAGGCAGGCGGGGCCGCGCGCTCACCTCGTGTATGAACCCGTGGTGCACCAGCTCGGCAGTCACGCCGCACGTCAGCAGCAGCTGCCGGCTCTGGTCAGCACGGAGGCAGGCGGGGCGCGCGCTCACCTCGTGTATGAACCCGTGGTGCACCAGCTCGGCAGTCACGCCGCACGTCAGCAGCAGCTGCCGGCTCTGGCCAGCACGGAGGCAGGCGGGGCCGCGCGCTCACCTCGTGTATGAACCCGTGGTGCACCAGCTCGGCAGTCACGCCGCACGTCAGCAGCAGCTGCCGGCTCTGGCCAGCACGGAGGCAGGCGGGGCCGCGCGCTCACCTCGTGTATGAACCCGTGGTGCACCAGCTCGGAGTCACGCCGCACGTCAGCAGCAGCTGCCGGCTCTGGCCAGCACGGAGGCAGGCGGGGCCGCGCGCTCACCTCGTGTATGAACCCGTGGTGCACCAGCTCGGCAGTCACGCCGCACGTCAGCAGCAGCTGCCGGCTCTGGCCAGCACGGAGGCAGGCGGGGCCGCGCGCTCACCTCGTGTATGAACCCGTGGTGCACCAGCTCGGCAGTCACGCCGCACGTCAGCAGCAGCTGCCGGCTCTGGCCAGCACGGAGGCAGGCGGGGCCGCGCGCTCACCTCGTGTATGAACCCGTGGTGCACCAGCTCGGGAGTCACGCCGCACGTCAGCAGCAGCTGCCGGCTCTGGCCAGCACGGAGGCAGGCGGGGCCGCGCGCTCACCTCGTGTATGAACCCGTGGTGCACCAGCTCGGGAGTCACGCCGCACGTCAGCAGCAGCTGCCGCTCTGGCCAGCACGGAGGCAGGCGGGGCCGCGCGCTCACCTCGTGTATGAACCCGTGGTGCACCAGCTCGGGAGTCACGCCGCACGTCAGCAGCAGCTGCCGGCTCTGGCCAGCACGGAGGCAGGCGGGGCCGCGCGCTCACCTCGTGTATGAACCCGTGGTGCACCAGCTCGGGAGTCACGCCGCACGTCAGCAGCAGCTGCCGGCTCTGGCCAGCACGGAGGCAGGCGGGGCCGCGCGCTCACCTCGTGTATGAACCCGTGGTGCACCAGCTCGGGAGTCACGCCGCACGTCAGCAGCAGCTGCCGGCTCTGGCCAGCACGGAGGCAGGCGGGGCGCGCGCTCACCTCGTGTATGAACCCGTGGTGCACCAGCTCGGGAGTCACGCCGCACGTCAGCAGCAGCTGCCGGCTCTGGCCAGCACGGAGGCAGGCGGGGCCGCGCGCTCACCTCGTGTATGAACCCGTGGTGCACCAGCTCGGGAGTCACGCCGCACGTCAGCAGCAGCTGCCGGCTCTGGCCAGCACGGAGGCAGGCGGGGCCGCGCGCTCACCTCGTGTATGAACCCGTGGTGCACCAGCTCGGCGGCCAGCGCGGCGGCGGAGTCGCGCCGCGACACGCCGCACGTCAGCTGCCGGTTCATCTTGTCGTCCATGCGCAGCACCAGCGTCATCTGCGGCACGCGCGCGCATATTTACATTGTCCAGCCAAATCGAGTTCAGTAAAAACACCCACAATGAAACCTGCCATGCTATGTTTTCATTAAGAAAAAGACTTCTGCAAGTCGTCACTGAAATATACAATCCGACATAGCAGAGTTGAACATTATTTTCCGTCAATTACTACCTGATAGTCTGATTGAATTGTTATACTATAATTATCTGATTCGAGCAATTTATATCTAATGAAAGTATATACTGCAATATAGAAATTTCAATTTAATTAATTATATATTAATTTACTTTGTTTTTGGATTTGCAATTATCATTTACGTAATTCTAATGAAACGAACACATTTTTAGCATTCTCCAATAAATGTAACATTTTTTTTATGTAGAAAGTATACCAATAAACGTACAAATAACAAAGTTATTTTAAAACTTGTTTATACGCGCATACAAATTAGGCGAGTTTACTAAGTTATGACGTCACGATTGCAGTGTTTTAAGTGTTTGAGCGACCCGCGACAGCGCCGCAAACATGGCGATGTATCTTCAAAAGTAATAGGTGCAGGTGTACTGTTGGTTCTACAATATTTCTCACTTAAAAGAGTACTCTTTTTATATATAGAATTTAAAAAACTATCGTCTATCCAATTCACAGGCGTCAGTGCGCCCTGTGGATTCATAGGCGATGCATGGCTACAAGCTGCAATCCAAGGTCAGCGCGCGGCGGGTCTCGGTGTCAGCCCGGGCCCCCGGTCCCCGGCCCCACTCACCAGCAGGTCGGGCGGCGGCGCGGGGTGCGGCGCCAAGCTGCACACCAGCGTGAGCGCGCGCCGGGTCTCGGTGTCGGCGGGCGGCGCGCGGCGCGCGGGCCCCGTGCCGCGCCGCGCGCCGTCTAGCGGCCGCGCCCCCGGCCGCGCCACCGCACGCCGCCCGTACGCCGCCAGCGGGTAGATGCCGTACCTGCGTACCACATCATACACGTGTAACAACACAACTACAATTTCCAGTTTCTACAAGTGTGGCGAATAGGCTTGTTGCCTAAATTTCAGTAGTTAGATACTACTATACCTTGATGCCTATTCTATACAAAATAATTATTATTTTTGAAAAAAAATGCTTATTTATAAGAATAATTTTGCATTTAATTAAATATTTGACATTAGTCATCGAAAACGCTCATGACTGTCATGGCGTCTTGAATGACGTCACGCCGTGCAAAACACAGCTGTTTTAGTATCGGAATATTCGGTATTGGTGAAGTTATTTTAATAAAAATGGATTCATCATATTGCAAGTACTACATAGTGCCCCAGTGTACAAGCACAAGTATAAAAACACCAAAAAATTATTTATATACGTGCCAAACAATCAGCAGATACGTAAAAAGTGGCTGACACTCGCGAGAAGGAATGATGCCATTCTTTTTCGCACTTCCACAAGACACTTGGGAATGACATTTTGACTTTGACGTTTGGCACGGCGTGACGTAACACTTTTTAATTAGTGTTTGCTGTCACGTGACTTATGGCTTATTTTGTGCAATTTTATTTTATAAAAATATAAATAATCAAAAGTTATTATTTTATAAAACTTTGTTTTTTCATAATTAAATGATCATTTTAATAGTTATGCAACCTAATGCATCAGATTTGTTCATAGTGGATACAAGCCTATTGTGCTCGGCGGTCACGACAGGCGGGAGCCCACCGCTGTCCGTTAATACTCGATACAAAACTAGAGAGCACTCACTTGACATCCTCGACGAACTTCTCCAGTTTCTCCGCGTGCGGTGGAACGTCTTTGGCGGAGACGCAGACGCGCTCGTCGCCGCGCGTCAGCCATGCTAGCGGCGCCGTGCCCGCGCCGGTCACCTCGTCCGTTATCGTCTCCGATATGTTGGCTGGAAACGAGTTCAACTTACTTAGAATACGTGTACGTACACTCATTTACAAAAGTTTGTTCTATAGTTGGACATATGCTATGGATTTGTGTGTAGTTCTCTAAAATATCAGGTAAGAATTCAAAGATTATAAAAAATCAACATGAAATATCCGAAACAAATAAATTTTTAGTTAGCTTACAATTTACGTATCGAAGACGATGAAAGTGGAATACGCGAATTATCAGCGAAAGTAATGGAATTAGCTTTAAATTAGTTCATACTTTACAAATAACTGCCAATAAATAAGTTTATACAAAACCAACGTTGCGTTAAAAATAAGAAACTCGATTTTTAAAATGTTAAAATTATAAGAGAACAGATATTACAAACAGAAGAAGCTTGAAACACAGTCAAAACATGTTCATCATACCCGAGGTGTTGACCAGCGTGTGCGCCGCCAAAAGCTTCAGGGAATGCACTTCGAAGAGCAGCGGATGGAACAGAAGCTCTCTGGCCGTCGGTCTCTTGGCAGGGTCTTTGTTAATGCACCTGGAAGCACAGGTTGACTATGTTCAGCGCCGGAGCAATACTAGACAGAGAGATTATTCTCCAAGCCCGTAATCAAAGTTCTCATATCGAAATTCGCTGTACAAATGGCGGGATTGTACGCCGATTTTCGCATTCGGAACTTCACAGGATTAGAGAGTAGCCCCTCTCACCCACCCCGACGCGCACACTTACCTCCGAATCAACAAAAAGCGACACCTGCTTGGGAATGTACCTGTATATGAAGTCCTTCTGCCGCGACTCCTCTAGCGATTCGACGGTACGCACGATGTGATCCTCCGTGACGTGGCTGCCCGAGTCGCCATTGCCCTGAATCTCAAGAGCTGCTGTCTCCAGAGCGCACATTCCAAACGAGTAGATATCCATCGCGGGCGTCACCATTTGTGATGCTGATTCGATGGAAACAAAATCGGAATAAATACATAACATTACGTTTCTCCTGCTGAGATCCTAGAATGCATCTCTTGTTTATTCCACACAGAAAGATCACATGCAACATAGGGTAACAAGTGCAGAAGAAACGAGTTTATGCAAGGATCCGAACGGAAGAAACATGTAAGTCCCTACTGTCCCTGCAAGCGAGGAACTTACATCCGTATTCAGGAGCCACGAGGTGCATGTTGCGCATGTTCTCGCGGCAGGTCTTCACGTGGTGATGGATGGCGTCTGGCGCTACGGAACCGATCTTGACGAGCCCGTTGTGCTGGATGAAGATTGTGTCGCAGGTCAGGTTGCCGTGTACTATGGGCGGCACGCATTCGTGTAGGTAGCTGAAGAGTGGACGACATTTCACCATAAAAATGACTGAATTTAGGGTTTTTAGTCAATTGTTTAATAAATGGTCTATAAAAGGTTAAAAGGACGTTTATTATAAAAACGACTAACGCAAAAAGTTTAGATAGTTTTTATTTTTAAAAATGAATGTTATAGTACTGCTCCAGGGTAAAATAATCCTCTTGTAGTAGGAAAACAATTTATGTCACATACAGCCTTCAAAAGATTTTTAAACACTTCCATACTTCTACTGGCATGCCATCTCGTTAACAGGATTTTCCATTCCTTTCATCGCTTTTCTAGCCTCGTCCAACGTTATCTCTTGCACTAATCTTATATATGCCGGAATATTCTCATAATTTTCCACTCAATTTATTTTTTCTTTCATCAATCTTCTTTAGAAAAATATTTCTTTCATAACTAATAAATGCAACAGGTTTACCTCAGCGCTGACAATATTTGTGTGCACCATCGCTTCCACGCCTGCAGCGGCAACCGCTTCACATTGCGTTTGGTTCGTTTCAGGAACTGTTTCAAGGAGCCGCAGGACATGTACTCCGTTATGAATATTACCTGTAACACCAAAGAAACTAACCATAATAATTGATCACGGGCAAAATGGACGATTATAATTGAAAACTAAACAAAAATTTGATTAAGTCTAACCTATTTGGTAGTCAACTCTGTCAAATGTTATTATTTGCTTTTTGGTATAATTTAAGGGTAAATGCCTGCACTATTTTATAATAGTTATGTTATTATTAACAGGTAAACAGACGTTTATAGATCATACATTTTTAAGCTATTCAGAGCACTCACCAATTTTGAATATTAAAAAACAAAAAAAAATACATCTCGCTATCGATCATAAATTCTATAGGGATCAAACCTGTTGCAGTGTTAAGTTTAAGAACTACATTTGCCACACTAGCAACATCTGATTTTCCGTACAAATTGTACGGAAAAATATATAAAATACCGTTGTTGGTATTTTTATAATGTTTGAATAGGGACTTGATTTTATCCCGCCTGATGATAAGCGCAGCAGTTTGAAGTGGAACTTTAGACAACAAAATAAGTGTCCTAGTGAGGCAGGAACATAGAGCGGTTAAAAGTGCATTCTTTCGCAATCCGCTTTGTAAAAGTGTTGCTGAAAACTTCGTGCGAAAAGTTGGGACATTATCAGAGTAAACATGGGTTTTACCCGTCCTCCGTGCATTTAGGTAGTAAAAGCGAGATAATGGAACAAGGCTAAAATTCCTGAGAACACTCTCCAAAATATAGAGGTAGTGCTGTATTCGTCGGTAGAGTGGTAAAGTATGTATCGTTGACGTGGCAATGAATGTTAAATAAAAGCGATCGCGATACTTTTCACAGATAATATGTTTACCCGTCTAAGCGAAATAAAGTCAACAATAACTTATTAATAAACCATTCAATACAAAATTCGACTTATAATGCTAATTAGCTTTAGAAAAATCTAAAATACTTGTGCTTAAATGTCATAAAACTGTTAATTTCCCATGTAAAAATGATTCCTTCTATCTAACAATATTTCCTTGGCACAGAATATCACGAAATTTACATTTTGTATAAACGTAAGCTGGAAAGTGATTGATGGCCTTCTGCTGGCTCTGAAGCCACAAGACGTCAGTTTCCGAAGTTTGCTTTCAATTCGCTGGGAACTAAAATTAATAGCGGTATCTCGCTAGTAGCGGTTTATCTGATATGATACAATATTGTTAAGCACTAGTTAAGTAAGATACGATAGGTCCACTCTGGTGTCCACATCGCTTTCTAGCGCATGTATTCATCTGGAGTTTCACAGCATCATTCTAAATAATCATTATCAAGCTAAACTAATAAGCTAATAAGGACTACCTTAGACCATCAGCCCGAACAATAAAATAGCAGGTAGAGGTCAGTTGGTAGATGGAGCTTCACTCCGAGTCCAACATAACCGTCCGCGAATCCGCCAAGGGTTTATACAACAGGTTTTCTGCTACAAGGAGCGCCCTGAGATTCTCTGGCTTACCCCGTTCTTGATTATTTCTTGAGAGCCATGGGTAATACGAATACGAGAGTTACCAAATCGACTATTGTTGAATTCGCTAGCTTGCACTAACAGCTCTCAAAGAAACATGTAAGATTCCGACTCAAAACTCTGTGATACCAATACGATGAGGACAGTGTTTCCCTTCAGATCTGTAACGATCTAACGAAGTTTGAAGTTTTGTCTGCGAATTTTAATTAGGTGGTATTCTCGAGTAGGCTAATGATTAGAGCAGATATTGTTTAAATTTCTCTCTACAACATATGATGGAGGGATAACGGATGATCCAAAAAGAGTTTGCGAATTAAAAAGAACAAAGTTTCATCGTCGGCATTGTATATTTGAAAAGCAGGCACGAAGCTATATTTGAGTTGATTTCCAGTTGATGAACTTTCCTGTGGTCTTCGGGTATCAACGTCGGTACAAAATAGACTGTTAGCGTTTACTATCAGATACTAATAACTTAATACTAAAAACATACCCTGGGCTTATCATTGTGCGTGTCGGTCCAGTATCGATGGAATTTAACAATATTGGGGTGCTCCAGGCGAGTGAGATTGTCGAACACCATCTGTATCTTGTCCTCTTGCGCTTTGAAGTTCTTCCGCTCGGAGAACTGCACCTCATTCCACACCACCTCAACACCCTCTTCGGTGTCCATGGCGAGGTGTGCGCAGTCGATACCGGGTACATCGCGCTGTTCGACCTGGAACAACAATGTTATTCAAGTAAGTATTCATTATTATTACTGATTTTAAAATATTTTTGTTTGGTAGTATTGTAACGAACAAAGTTTTGCAACTCTCCACTGGATTTGAGCCAGCGTACAAGTAGATACTTCCTCCCGATCACTTTTGGGGGAGATTTATGTTGGTCAGTTATGTATATAAGAGAATCTAATTCCTCTTTCTCAGTTATCATTATCAACTCGACCACAAGACCAATTGCTATAAGGCGCAGCGATTAATTTCTTGAGAAGCGATTTAGGCCTTTTCTCTAGACTATTTCTTAAAATTAAGAAATTTGTTATAATTAACCTCTTTATCAGGGAAATGTAATATTTTTGTTTAGAACTGAAACATCCGTCCCTTTTTCTATTCAATTATATATATATAAGTAATTAAAAAGTAATTAAAAAGATACAGGGTGGAAATTTGTAATGCCACCTGGAGGGGAATTACTCTTAATACTGTAGATAGAAAGTTTTACTTAAAGGAAACATTCCTTTATTTTTGAAAAGAAATAAAACTGCATTCAACGATTTTTGAAAATTCACTTGCCCCACCCGGTAATCCGGATAGTTTGTTAGAGAGATTTGATCCTTATAATTGACCCTACTGATCGGTGCAATAAAAATACAGGGTGAAACTTTTGCAGATTTTAGTCGGTTCGATTACCGGTGGGGCAAGTGAATTTCAAAATCTTTGAATGCAGTTTTATTTTTCTTTTCAAAAATAAAGGAATGTTTCCTTTAAGTAAAACTTTCTATCTACAGTATTAAGAGTACTTCCCCTCCAGGTGGCATTACAAATTCCACCCGGTAATATATTGGAGATAGGTTCCCGACCGCACATTAATTAAAACTACTGCAGCCATTTTGATGGTTATTGAGCATAAGTATAGTCAAATTCAAATCAAATTCCTCAACGATTTTTATACGACACAATAGAACGCTCAAAAAACCGAACGCTCGACCCAACATCTCTATTGTTTCTAGCCAATTAAGAAAAATGTCGTCTTTTAAAATTATGGTTAATCGGATTTTAGAGCAATTGTTATTTTCGTTCGTAAATTGAGGCTTCTAATTAGTATAAAAGCTTTCAGATCCATTAGGCGATGTTGTTTATTTCCTTCTTTTTATACAGCGAAATATTTTCGTACGTTTAGTTTGGCTATTACAAAATAAAATAATGGGTGAACAGTATTAAGGATCAACATTCGGTATGTAATTAGAGCTAGTCAGATTTCGACGTATGCCCATAGTAAAGAAAATGATGGCAGTAAGGCTTATCATATTACAATCAGTAAAAACAGCAACAAAGAAACAAACAAGAAATAGCTGAACAATAATGAACCGAAAAACTAGATCAATTTCTGATGCGAAGAGCCACTAGCGAGAGATCATGTTTCTTTGCCCGGTAATATTATGTAAATTTCACTGTATTGTTTATTTTCTCAAGAGCGGCGTCGTCTTCGAAACTTCAGTGCGTGCATATTGTTAAACAAGTTATAAAACTGGGCGTGATTACATAACAGGAGACGTATGGCAACCTTACACTGGTATCATGTAAATTGGTTCCAAGTCAGTAAACTGCGGTCGCGATAGCCATGAACCAGATGTAAACGGATTAAGTCAGTTTTCGCCTTGATTCTTGGAGATTATTCAAGCGATTTATTTTCATTTCTTGTTTTAGTAATTACTCATACTGATAGTCCCGCAATGGTGATTATTGAGAATGATGTTTTATATTGCAGTAAAGAATCTAGAAGAGCGAATTTTGCTACAATATTTAATGAGACTATACTACTAGATGACCTAATAAGGTCGACGTGGTAGTGAAAAAGGGTATTGACACCGGTAACTAAGAGAATTGTAATGTTGTCATTATCATATCCACATTTGCCTTTTAAATTAAACTGAGAATTAGATTAGAGGAATTAGAGGTTAGCTGAGAAGAAATTCCTCGATTTATGCATCTAGGTTCGATTCCATAATTTTTAATTTGTTAACAAAACGAAAGAAAATTACATTTTAAAAACAAGATAATAACATATCTTCGCTTAAGTAAAATTTGTCTGAATAGAAGTATAGATTCTTTTAAATGTAGAAATGTATTATATCAAAACTAGCTTTCTGCCCGCGGCTTCGCCCGCGTGGATTTCGGGATTGGGTGTATAGAGGGTTAAGGGTCATAGCTTTTGCCCACGGCTACATATACGCGGAAGTCGGTTTATGGTGCGAAGATTTTATCGCGCTTCCCGTGGGACTATCCGTTTTTCCGAGATAAAAAATGCCGCAAAACTCCTCAAGAATCACTCTATCTATTGATGAAAACCGCATAAAAATCTGTGCAGTAGTTTTTGAGCGAAGCCTTTATTGCGCATCCCGTGGGATCTGTCGATTTTTCCGGGATAAAAAGTAGCCTATGTTACTCGGGGAGAATGTAGCTTTCCAAAGGTGAAAGAATTTTTGAAATCGGTCCAGTAGTTTAAGCGTGAAGAGGTAACAAACAAACAAACAAACAAATAAACAAACAAACAAACAAACACACTTTCGCATTTATAATATTAGTTGGGATTAGTTGGGATAAGAAAATATTGATTTTTAATTGGAGTAAATATTAAATCAAATCAAATATTTTTCTCTTGGAGTTAGAATTAATTCTAAGAAAACAAACGTTTTCAATCAATATTTTCTTAGACTAAATTTGAGATCTATTTTCCCACGCTTGTTAAATATATCCTTCGATTTACGATAAATTACAAGAAATGTGATTTACTTGATTGAATAAATCCTTTTTTTTCTGTGCAGAGGTCCCAAACTTTTTTGTGTCGTTGACCCTTTGCCATGTTTTACGGTAGACCCCCTACTTACCTGATATTGAATGCTTGCATCCTACAACATACAAAATTTTATAAGCATATATTTTTTTTACTTCATAGGCACTTTTATAAATAATGTATATATCTTTATATTATTATATTAGAATGTAGTATAAGTAAATAGATACTGTGAGTGTAGGCCCCCATTTTCATTTCATGGACCCCTTGCAGATTATCATAGAGTCACTATAGAGACCACTTTGAGAATCAATGATTTAGTCGAAAGTGCACTACAATCTCATATAACAATAATTTATTGTTATTCTTACTGAAAAGATGATTGTGATGCAATGACTCTTCCAAAGGATTTATTAACTGTTATCATATATGAATGTTATGAAATGTTAGTAGTTACCTATAGTTAATTGTTATAGTAAATTGTTATTTCCCCTTCAAACAGTTTCTATTTGGCTGTAATCTGATGTTGTGAATGACTATTGTACATTTCGTACAGCTGTCGAAATTGGAAGCCTGTAATTTTTGAGTACCCCAGATGGAAGAAACTGACGACGATGTCACCTCGTGGTAGTCGGCGAATGCTTGTAACGACCAATTTCCATATAAACGGGGGCCTCGCGACCCGGCGACCTCGGCGACGGTCGCCAATTGCTAATCGGCGGAATTGTCGGCTTTATTGCCATTATCTAATTCTGGCGGCGTGCTCGCATCGCTGGCGACGGATATATCGACGACGATATTGGAAAATTTCGAGATCATGTTCACCAGAGGTCGGAATTAGGTAGAAGTTATTCATGTACTTACACTGATTTCATACAGCGAAAGAACAAAATAGATATGCCTCAACTCCCGACATTAATTTTAAAGAGCAGAAAACATCCCGTGATTCTTTAAATAAAAAGTTATTTTATACGTTCGGAGAAATTCAATGAAGCCAGAAAATATTGAAAAGCTCATGGTTATATATTTTGATTCTCACAAAAGTTATACAGCAATGTCGGAAGCGAACACTTCAAAGGACATTGTTCCGGCTCCATACAAGTTCTGCCTAAGAACCGTTCGAATCGAAAGTGACTTATATAAACTCTTAAAATTATATGAAATCCTATGAAATAAGTTTTCACGAACGGACACTTCAGGAAACTAAAATAATTACGAAAAAAGTTAATATTTTGAGGTTATAAATAAAAAAATAACCAACCTTGCGTCAAATATCAGAGTAGTAATATCAAAGTAATATTAACAATACTATGTACAGCTATATATGTTCTCTTCTAGAACTAGGAAAGGACTACTCTACTAGATACTAGGAAAAGAGATAGTACCTAGTCAAGTTTAAGATAATTCTTTGACAATTATCATTTTACAAAATCCAGTCCTTTACACACAGCCGAGTCTACCAAGTACGCAATGTAATCGGAGTTCGTAATCAAGCCAAATTTGTTAGAATTAAACCATGAAACGCATAGAAAATCACAAAAGAAACGATAGTCGCAAAGCAATCAAAAATTGAATGAAACGGACACAGATAAGGTATGAAGTACACCAGTGTTGCCAATTACGAAAACTATAATACTCGAATGCCAAGCTAGGAATTCGCGATTTCGCTTAAAAAATATGTAATACTCGTTTTTTTTCTAGCTAGTCAATTTAGGTATTTAAAGGAATAAAGTGTTATCAACTAATTTTAATAACCGACTTCAAAAAGGAGGAGGTTCTCAATTCGATCCGTATTTACCGAAATCGCGAAAACTTCCGAAACTGGCAGCACTGGCTCACGGAAAACATTTTATACGGCATAAATAATTGTGACCCAACTTTTTATTTGGAATTTATTTATTTGAAGTGTCCGTGGAATACTAAAATATGTTTCAAATAATATAAAAATAAATGAAAATTATAGTATAATTTATATTCACATCGGTTCTTAGGCCAAAATTGAACAATGTCCTTTTACTAGTAATGAATTGCACAAGGAAAATGATTCTGATGGGCCGTTTGAATAATCTCACGAAGCAAAAGTATTCGCTCGTATTTATAAAAAAGGCGAAATATGCATATCAGAATTTGCTTAAGACTATCAATAATTTGTATTGTGAATTAATGTAAACTGATAAAAAATGTATGTTAATTATCTTAGTTTTATTTGTCTATCTCTGAGGTTTTTATTATTATTTATTGGTAATATTTTTAGCCACACGGGATTGTCCATTAGAAATCCGGGAAGGTCCACTTTGATATCAACATTTTGATGCAAGTACATAAATAACTGTACCTAATTCCGACCTCTGGTAATTAGCAACGATGCGTTTTCTTTAAAATCAAATTTGTACTTATATTTTTAGCAAAATCGTACATAGAATGTTTAGTACTGCGGAATAAGAATCGGGCATCGATAAGCTTTAGGAATGATCGTACGAGTATATTATTACAAAGGCGTTCGTTCAAAATGTTATCAGTCCTAATTAGTACATTTGCAATTACGACCTAATTACTAATAAAATACGTCTAATGAGAATTCCTAACAGTGCGCTATCATTGCCAAACTTAAGGTACAAGGTTTAAGGTTGAGTTTAGTTTGTAGGTCATGTCGGTCGGGCTGACATGGAGGCCACATAATCATCGCGGCACTTATTTTTTACCACGATGGTGGCAAACAGGCCTACGGCCCGCCTGATGGTAAGCGGTTACCGTAGCCTATGGACACTTGCAACACCAGGGGTGTCACTCGCGCGTTGCCGACCCTTCAAAAACCTATTTACTCCCCTTTTGAAGAACCCCATACTGTAGCCCTCCGGGAAAACCTCGGCAGGGAGCTCTTTCCACAAACGAAGTGTCCGCGGAAATTCCTTGGCTGCGATAGTATACTGGACATGTTTCGTGCTCCTTGCGAGGATTCTCAGCTCTCTCTCCTTACTAGATTCATATGGGAACTTATTTACCGCTCGAATACAATGACGGAATACATCGTGAGATAACCTAGATTCATCAGTAAAAACTCGAAACTGTAATAAGCCAGCGAGGCTTACCTTGAAGGACTAAAGAAGAAAGGTCAAAATGATTACAACAAAAAAAAATTGATAAGTTACACTTTCTAGCAGATAGTATATCCTTAATATGTGTTAGTTGTCATCCCAACTAATATTATAAATGCGAAAGTAACTCTGTCTGTCTGTCTGTTACGTTTTCCCGCTTAAACCTCGCAACCGATTTTGATGAAATTTGGTATAGACAATCTTTAGACCCTGAGACAATATATAGGCTACATTTTATTTCGATAAAAAAGGGATGAAGGGGTTGAAATAGAGGTTGAAAGTTTGTATGTAATTTCTTAATTTTAAAAGATAAAAGCATGAAACTTTATATTTAAGCACTTGATAAGAAATCATGAAACATTTGTTCTAGCATTTTTGAAATTTCGACCAGCTAGGGGGGTGAAATAAGGGTTGAAAGTTAGTATACAAGTTCGTCAAATATCACGTCATAAGAAACAAAAAACAAAAAATCAAGTTTGTTCTAACATTTTGAAAATTTTACCAGTGTGGGGTTGAAATAGGGGTTCAATTGAAGATAAGACCATGAGTCTTGGTACTTTAGACATAAGGGACCAGGATTGACAAAAACTAATTTCACGCGGGTGAAGCCGCGGGCGGAAGCTAGTAAATAAATAAATCTTTACCTCTACCCATCACGTTCGAAAGGCGTGTCTATGGTAGGGGCATATACATATTGAAGTTAATTCCAGCGATCCGGAAAACCCTGAGCACTGTTATAAGCCGTCTATTTTACGAAGCAGTCAGATAAGAGAGATATTAATAGCGGGGCCGACGACCGATAGCTGGTTATTATTTATTTCTAATGATTTTGCTGCGCCGAGCGCAGCCGTGACGTAACCCGGGCTCGGCTGCAGCGCGCATTGTCCTCGAGGAAGGCGTATTAATAGCTGCGCGTGCGCTTACTTCGTTTGTTTACGCATTAGCTATTGTTTATTACTGATATCTTCTTATCTTTCATATATATATATATATAAATGAATCGCAAAATGTGTTGGTAAGCGCATAACGCAACAATGCCTGGACCAATTTGATCAATTCTTTTTTTTTAATGTTCGATGAAGTTCAAGGCTGATTCTCGCGGTGTGAAAAAATCGAATAATTATCGGAAAACCCCTTACAAACGTTTTCTAACTAAAACGTACAGTCAATTTGAGCTTTATTGTTATTATATAAAGTACATATTGCAACCACTGTTGTCTATGCAATGTAGGTGTGTCATGTGTGTGACATCAAAGAGTCAATTTGCGCTTTATTTACGCTATATGAAGTTGAAATTCAATTATATCTATCAAAACAGTGTGCGTGTGTGCGTTGGAACACAGAATACATCGTTGGAGGATTCAATGTCACGTTTCAAAATTGAATAGTCACAAAATGTAATAGTTTAATTGAACCTTTTTTTGACATTTGGTTAGCTATGCGATATTATCTATAACATAACTTGGAACAAAAAACTATCACTTTACAAATCTCTTTGACAGGACGAAGTCTGTCGGGTCCGCTAGTTGTTCATAAATATATGAAATCTACAAACTGTTAGTATTTTTCACACCTCCGCGAAAACTTTTCTTCAATATTATTTATATAAATTTTATTTAATTCCTTTTTTATGCTGACATTTAGTAAGAAGATTTAATAGTAATGTTTAAATAACACAAATATTATTAATTTGTGCTAAAAATTGTATGTAATGTAAAAAATTGTAACATAATCACCATATTCTTGTAAATAAAGGTTTTTATTCCATCAAATCTAACGCTTCCTAAGGAGATATCAACTTTTGATGACACAAGTGAGTTGCAGCAGGTAGATTATGAGAAATCCGTGGGTCGATTCCGCACATTTCATTTTCTGATTAGTAAGGTTTTGGAACGCGGATTTGGCTTACTTCCCATGTAGGATTCATTCTATGGCATAGACATAATTTTTATAGCTAATATATTTAACTACAAATATATCACACATCATACATCAACATATACGGTTATGGAACTTTCTCTTTGAGAGTATTAGGAGAGCGCGAATGCTGGAGTCCTTTAAGAATCAAGACAGTATTCACTTCTTGTCCAAGATTCCTTAAACTAGTTATTGCTTACTGTCCTGTCCAGTTACTGCACCCATCCTCTATTTAAATCTCCTTGTAGTACTTCCTTGGTCCAAGGTTACCAGGAACAGATGTTTATTGTTTTCTTCTTTTTTTGTCTATGTTCTTGTTTTTAGTGAACAATAAGAGTTATGTTATATACTTAATAGATATATCCTATTTTATTGTTTTTTGATGTGAATTTGACTTTCATGTTTTTTTTTAAATACAATATTCTAAAAAATTTGATTCTACATCTGTTCGGAAAATTGGAGAAGAACAGGCAACGAACTCTTTTTATCTCTCTCATATCAAACTTCACATCATTATGATAAATTAATTATACTATAATATACTCACATACACATTACATATAAAAAAAATACTGTAAAATAAATAATGCAGTTACCAAACATAGCTCAATGAATACTGTCTCTAGTTCCATATAATGTGATCATTTAGGTCAGCGGTTTCATGTTTCTGGAGGCATAAATGGTTCGCGGAGCCTGCTAGATAAAAAAGTGGCAACAAGTCGCGTTGTAATTAAATACATACACGTTAATTTGCATTTGGATATTGCATATTATCTCAAAGCCACCCAGGTGGATCATGGTAACACGAAAATTTGTCGAATGGTCCTTCATAACTAAAACGTTAAGAACTATTGATTCAGATAGCCACTTACTTTATAAAAGCCTTTACATTGTCCTTTTGATAGGATCTTTAAATTTAAACAAAGGCAACTCAACAACAAGACAAGTTTATTTAAATACGTGATTGATCTTTATTGAAATAGCAATAGAGGTGTGTTCCCAGAGATACAAAAGCTGTGGTACTTTCAACACTGGTATCTTTCAGAGTGAGTCATGAATAGTTGTGTCATAAAAAGCAATAGATCAAACTCCCGACATGATCATCTATAATTAGAATTCTACAAGCATTCACGAGACGAGGGCACAAAACCACTGTCTCTAGACAGCGCCTACGGTTTATGCTCTCGAAGCTATAAATCTGGAATAGCCAGCAAGCAAGGAGAAAATGCGTGGGCGCATCTAGGAAGCGAGATTCTAGGGGTAAGTTATGGCGCTATTTGTGAGAGTTTACTACTAAACATACTAAATTACTAGCTCTGCCCACGACTTCGTCCGCGTGGAATCGTAATTTTAGGTAGCATTTTTAATGACTGAGAGTGTTATAAACGTAAGAGTAGACAAATATAATCAGAAAACTGCTAAGCTATCGGGAGTTATGTGTTATTGTGAGTCAACCATAGAAGATAAGACATATGCTGTCGTGGAATATTTTTGATATAATTTTAAGGGCAGCATTTCTGTCATATATGATTTCTGTGTAGTTTTAACCAATAAGTCTGCACACGCGACGGAAGCTTAAAAAATGTAGTATAAAACATTAATGGCCGTTTTCACCAACCTTGTCTTAGCTTAGGCGACTCCTAAGAGACATGCTGTCTCACTCTTTTCAGTTAATATAAAAAGTGACAGCATGTCATTTAGGAGTCACCTAAGCTAAGACAAGGTTGGTGAAAACGGCCATAAGTGTCGTTTTATAAGTGTTTCTCACTTAAATATTGGTGTACATTAAAAAAAACATGTGCGTTGCTCTATAGTTTTAAATCTTTGATTTTTATGAACATGAAGGTTATATTATAATAAACCTCTAACTAAAATCAATAAAAGTTACTTTCATTATATACGTAGCAGATGGTCTGCGATAGGAGTAAAGCCCCGTCGTTATCATAGTGTCCGCGGTGACTGCAATGAATGAGTACTTAATTATTTAACAGTTGAAAAAAAAACAAAAGCTAACAGAAGCAATCGGCTAAGTGACCGCGGAGCGCGGCACCGATGTTCTGTCTAGCATTTGCAGTGAAGTTCACCGAAGCGCCTGCATTATTATGTAACATTGTAAAATTTTATAGCGACATTTTACTGTGTTTCTTTTTAATGAATGAACGAATGAACGTTTATTTGACTACACACACATTAGATAAATTGATACATACATTAATATAAGAGTTTGACTAATTAAGGATTGACGAATCGATCGACATAACGAGTAAAACAATAGAATAAGTTGAGTAATATACAAATAGAAACGAAAATGTTAATACATTAACGTTTTATGAGGTTGATGTATTTAAATATTATGCACGAAGGAGTGTAATTAAAACGCGACGCAAGGAAAATTGATCAAGCATGTATTGAAATAATAAAATAATTTTAATTGACAAATCTACGTTAATTTCTTATGCACAGTCAGCAGTATATGTACTGCATCCTATGGGATAGCAATAACATTTATATTACTAGAAAACTTGTGTCTGTGAGAGAATCCGATGAAAACAGTTCAACCAATTCTGATGTAGTGATGTGGGATCTATCTAGTGAAACACGGAAAAGACCTAATATGATCTTTATTCAAAATAGGTTTTTTTTATAGGATAGGGCAGCAAACGAGCAAACGGATCACCTGATGGTAAGCGATAACCGCTGCCCATGGACACCCGCAACACCAGAGGAGTCACAGATGCGTTGCCGGCCTTTTAAATGGGAATATGCTCTTTTTTTGAAGCTTTCGATATCACATCGGTTCGGAAATACTGCAGGCGACAATTCATTCCACAGTTTAGTAGTGCGTGGCAGAAAATTTCTGGAAAAACGCACTGTGGTGGACTGCCAGGCGTCTAGGTGATGAGGATGAATGTTGTGTCGCGTAGAACGGCGACGGAAACTAGCAGCAGGAATTAATCCGAACAATTCCTCGGAGCACTCCCCGTAATATAAGCGATAGAGAATACATAGCGAAGCTACATCTCTACGCAGCGCCAAGAAGTCTAGCCGACATGAAGTTTACCTTACTAAATATAGGTATTTAGTAAGGTAAATTCTCTTAGGTAAATCTTCTCTGAGGTAAATAATAAAACTGTTACGTATAAAGTTAGGTAACCCTAATAGAATACACTCGATTATTGATACATATTTCTCATACAACACAGCAGACCTGGAGACCTATTTTTGAATTACGAATGCGACTTCGAAATCACCGCTGACTAAATACTCAGCGGTGACTTTGAGGTCACGGATTCCTAAACATCCAATTTTTGAAAGTCAATCGCAGAGCTGCCAACATAGATAAAGTACACACATAAATGTAAGAGTTCGGGTCCACGCAAAATGTACCACTGCCGGTTATTGCCGTCTTAACCATTATGGTTATTATATATATATATATAGACTGAAAAATAAAACAAAACACAGATAACATTTCCACAAGTATGATTAATTACGAGTGGGTGAGGGCACTCGTAATGAAATCACATCCGTGACTAAGGTAGTCACATCGATGATTTCTAAGTCGCATTCGTAATTCAAAAATAGGCCTCCAGATCATACTGCTATATAAACGGCACATAACAGGAGCAGTATATGTATTCCCAACTAAGGTAATAAAACAACATATGTATAGCAATATTGAACTTAATTTCTAAAACGTTCTTATCGTAAACATATAACATACGTGGGCTTTGATGAAATAGAAAGTCAAAATGCGCACACATTTAAATGTGAACATACACATTGAGAGTATCGTGTTTGTAGAAAGGTGACCATATTTGCTAGAGCGTGATAGTTTTATAGACGCGAACATAAAACCAATGCAGCAGTTAAATATGAATTTCTCTTGTTGTGGCCAGAGTTACCTTTTAAAGTTCCTAACTTTATTTTGCTCTTATTTTATATGTGTCTTGTGTTATTTTCTAAATAATGTGTAGTTGGAATTTTCGTTGGAAGTGCCGCAGTTTACCGTAATAGTCTGTTAGGATTGGTTGGCGGGTAAATATAACGTTGATAATCATATGACGTTATGTAACAGTATTCAACAAGCAGGCATGTAAAATTGAGTCAATGTATAACATGGCTTCCTATCTACACATGTCATTCAATTGTATAGTAGAATCATGATATAAAAATTACGAGGGGTGAAATTGTTTCTCTTTAAGACAAGCCCGTCCTTGAACACAAGTTTGCAGTACAAGTTCATTGTGATTACATAGTCATTTGATTCATTACTTCAGTCGAGACACGCCTAAGACATATAAATAGTTGAATTCAGTTCGATGATGAAGATTATGGGAGGAAGACGGTTAAAAAGGGACCACAGCTAAGTTTTAAGGTCGTACTGCATATGCCGGGAAGAATGTGAGAAAGGAAGTCAATAATTAAATTCCAGTTCGATGGTAGAAAACGTCTGGCAGAAGAGGAGTGAAAAGAGAACATAATTAAATATTTAATGCTAGCAGCTACCTTAATACTCTCAGGGAGAGAATTGTAATGAACAAAGTCATACGGCATATGGTGAAACGTGAGAGATGTATTGTAGAGATGTAATTCAAATTAGATGGTAAAAAACGACTGGAAGAAGAAAACTGAAAAGAACATAGACTTAAGGTATGATGGAGATGTAGGAAGATAATAAATATTGAAAATGGTTTGTCAAATAGACAGAAGATTTTTCGTTAGACTATGGTTGCATAAAAATAGTTCACTTATAAAGTTGTGAAGGCAATAACAACAAATATTAAATAGGTAAGACTTAGAATAAACATAAAATATAAACTAAAGGAGTTATAACATGTTGTAACAATGTTTATTTACGTTTCGTGAGAGAGTATAATGAAACGATTGTTCGATGCGAATTCGTGCAGAGCTTTCAATAATTTTGCAGCTATGCAATTGTATCGTATTGTATCTTGGAAACTCTATCATGAATGATAAAATAGTGCATTGGATTCGAAACGGAAACAATACTGAGTAATAGTAATTAAAAATATCAGATATAATAATTCGGACTACATATACTTGGTGTGCCTCAGGGATCTCGTTATGAACCATTCTGTAAGATCAAAATCGAGTTCATATTAAGTTTATGCTTTCATTCACCATATATGTCATGTGGTAAAAGAAAGCATTGCGGATTGAGGCAATTTTCTGCAACCAATGTAAAAACACTAACCATGAATTCGGAAAAATTTCTACCAGAAAATCTGGAGCGACACAACTCTTCCCTAATTGAATTGCTTCAACAAAAAGGGTAGAGCGCAGACCTCGGGTAGAGTCGTACTTTGTCACTCGACGACATGACTCGATGTAATTGGATCGAATGTCTTTGAAGTGTCTATGTGGATCACGGAACATGAAAAACAGTGGAACTGCGATTTGATATCTCCGCACAGATGGCAATAAGAACGAAATCACAAACAAAAATGCGAATTTGTGAAAATATTTTGTTTATATTCGCATAGTTGTCGTATATTTTGGTGATAACTAGTCCAACTAAATTTCAAATAGATGAAAGGCTTGGATTTTTGATCTTTCATAGTACCGTTAGATGCCGAAGAGTCTATCAGAGCGGTAAATAATTTTAGCAAATTATTAACAGAAAATTTAGAACGACCATTTCACGTAACCATTAACGAGGAGCTTCCAATTACAACTTTTGTGCTAATGGCTACAATCGATCAGGTATCTATGTGCCTGTGTTTCAAACAACCATTTATCAAGATGGCGCACACGGTCGATCTTATTGAAATTCCACAATGATCGCTGGGAATGTCTTATTATGTGGATTGTGTGACAGGACAGTTCATAATCACAATACTATATGAATGTATCCGTCGACGAATTAACGTAGAATAACAATAGGAGTTTGCATATCGCATTCATTATTATAACTCGTTCATACCAAAAACATGATCATTAAAGAAAAGCAACAAATTTATAACACAGACAGCCTTAACAACCTCTTCCCGGCAACTTTAGACCAGAGAAATACAAAAAGAAGATTAAGTAGGTGATGGTAGCAACAGTCGGAATAGAAAGAAGATGATAGACAAGAAGTGAATATGCGTGAATACGAAGGCTTCATTCTTAAAGGGCTCTAGCGTTCGCAGTCTCTCAATACTCTCAGTTTTTTTTTTGGTTCACCCTGAGGAAATTGCATTAAATTGCATACCCCGGCTGTGGCGAGCCGGCGGTTATGTGGGGCTCTCCTCCTCAGAAGGGGGAGGCCTACCCACTAAAAACCTCAGGGATGTAGGGAGCCCCGGGAACACCAAGCTACTTCCGGGAACCCCCAGCCTCCGCTCCCCCGCCGATACAGGGGAGCCCTCCTCGGGGGAGGCTACAGGAAGAGAGCTCAATAATCGAATGGTATATTTGTTAATTTCAGAGCGTTATTTCTCTAACAAATTCTTCTTATCCAGTCTGCTTCATGGCAATAAGAGAGGGATGTGTTTCAATTCTATTCCTATCACTGTGTCTTAGTATATACGAGTATACGTATGATTTAGTTCGAATTGAGCGACACTATTATTTTCTGTTTCATCTTAAATAAAACGTGTCATCAGGTGTTGAGTGAATCAAAAAAGATACTAGAAATTTGACAGAGGGGATCGAAGTTGTAAATAGAACAGCAGGAATAGTAGGATCTTAAAAAGGAGTCGCAATAATGAAACTTGTAATAGAGGAAAATTAACTAAAAATGCCAGGCGAACGAAAAGGTAGAAAATAATTTAGCGCACGATTTGTATTCTTATTCGAATTCCAAATTCACGTTTAATGATTCAAAAATACGTCTCCAGACTAGGAACAATGGTGGAATGTTCAATAAGAAGAAAAATAAGACGTATTTTCTTTATCCATCAGTGCGCGTCCTTGGAGCGCAGCGCAGCACGATACAAATTACATGGTGGTATAAAGCTGGTAAATTACCAAGCATAGTGAAGGTCACGGCCACGAAGACGACTCGCAAATCGCTCGATCATCCCCGAGGAGGCACGCAACGGCACGGCAGGCCCAATGTCAAGAGCGATGCTATTCCTGGCCCTGCACGAGATCGCACTCTGTAGCCCGACGTTGAACGGCCGCTTATCATGTACTATATTCAAACACCACATAATTCAGTGTATCATGTAATAATATGCCTTCTAACATAGGTAATACAGAGTGTTTTGTTTTAGTTTGTCTACGACGTTGGCTCAGAGTGGACGAGTTATTAAGCGTGCACCTTTGAGTTTTCTTGCAGGTGTATGCCGACCAGTTGCACGATGGGCTCTCAGCACAGGCGCGCAGGTTAAGCGTCATTTATAAAATACGATAATCGAAATACACTTATCAACGTGTCTTTCAATTTTCGAATTTGAACTAAATTTTGAATTTCGTTCTAAGCAGAGGTGTGATATTGATTTGACAGTGATTATACCTAATCACAGCTTTGTATAATTGCTGAAGCATTCTTAAATGACAAGTATCCAAAATTGACGCCGCAATAGCTGTGATAGATGTTGAGAAAGACAACAAGGAAACGGAACTACGGCCGTCTGATGGTAGGTGGTCACCAAAGTTTATGACTTGCAATGTAAGGGTATTAGTCACGTCCTTATCACCCTTGTCTCTATGCATTTATATACTGACCGCGATACTCACTTTATATGTCTTAAGTATCACTAATCCAAAGTTAATCAAAATACATTTCTCCCGTTCGAGGTGGTTCAATCAGGTGGTGAATCAAGATCGTTTCGATTTATGGAACGGTTACACGCAGTTGCCTTTATGTTCCGATTCCAAAATATTCTCGGAATATCAAATACCAGTGACATGACGCACAGACTCGCAGGAGCTCTTGAATATATTAATTTTGAAAGTCAGAATACTAATGAATATTTTATGATAACTTATATGAAACCCTGTTCTGTGTAACAAGCTGTTCCTACAGTAATTCAAGATCCAAATATTATTATGATATAAGACTCATTAAAATATTTGCAAGTAAATCTCGAAATTCTGTTCTATACTAGACTAGAAACTTCTCACTGTGATAAGGTTAATTTCATATCATGAATAGAGGGAGAGAAAGAACGATCATAACGAATCCCTCTAAAGCATCCATGTGATCGTTTAAGGTTTAATAAGGGTTTATGTTGACTGAAAACAGCGTTTCCTGCATCTGTGAGTTTATATTAGCTTTGGGTAATGTGAAATAAGGCTCATGGACGCATGGTGAGCTACGATCGCAATTCCACAAAAGTGTCTTCAGCTGACGTCACCTACATTCTTATTAAGTTATACGCCCGCAATAGAATGTGTCACTACTTATTAATACTAGAACCGGGAGCGTGACAAATTCGTGTTAGTTTTCTAACCCCGCAAACCTTATACAAGTTATACACATACCCCTCGTGAATCGCTGTAATGCAGGCATTCACCATAGTGCAAATCTGAAGCCAAAGGGTACCTAGAAACGTACTTGTAGTTTAGTACGTGAAGTTTTTGAAGAATTTGATGACCGACTTAGAGAGTAGCTCTTCCGTGTCGTAATGAAACTTGATTAATGGAAAATGATGCTCGGGCTGAAATCTTATGCCAGGTGAAGTAACCCGACGTCACTTTATCACGCGGCAGCTTCAGGTTTGAACGCGCCAGAAATAGACGCGATACATCGACGTATGTACGTTCGCTCAAAGATTTAATGTATTGCTCTCTTGACAATCACAAATATAACTTCAGACCGTGCAAAGAGTAAACGAGGAATCAAATGGATTAGTTTCAAGCATTGTTCCTTCGCATCAGGAATAAATGTCTCGTGGTTGGTTTTCTTCTAATCAATTTTGTACAAATCGAATAACGGAAGTAATGGGAATAAAGGAATTAAGGAAGGAAGGAACATAAGGTCACCGCGGAGACAATATGACATTTTCTCTTCGAGTGGGAAGTCTCCCGAGGTACAGTGAGATACGAAAAAGAGCATGTGCTTCGGTTTCAGCGCTCCACTGAGTCTTTTAATAGTTTCACACTCCAAAAACAAGTCCTACATTAAAAACTTTGTAGATTTGCGCCGAACTCCTAAAGAGACAAGGGTGTCGTCGACCTGCCTCGTATGTATGTACAGATTCTATTCGCGATAATGCTTTGGCATCGCTCCAAGCGCCGGATGCCGTCGATACTCGCACTGCAATTGCAGCAAACAGAACCTTTCCTACTAGACCAAAATTCATGCCAACGCGTTGAAATATAGACCATATAATGATACGAATAAGGTTACATAAGAATCAGACGTTAGAGGTCGGCGTGACGGCCAATTAACGCACACGCCCGCTCCGTTCGGCGTCCTTTGAAGTTTCACGTGGAGGAAGTACGTACGCGTAACTTTGACAGATGGTGTAACATAACTGCAACCGTGCAAAAAGTTTGTGTTCGCGAAAACGAATCTCGCAATTGAGTTGTTTTCCTTTGAATGTGTTCGCTGCGCTTCGGAAATAAACGTAGAGCAAACGAGAGGTGGAAATTGCTTAAGGATCCAGCGGATATAGCAAAGGACCATGCACAGTTTGGTAGCAGTGCGAATGAATTGCGACACTAGTGCTTGATACATTTTTATATCACGACTATTTCAGTACTAGATTTTACATACATACATATACTCACGCCTTTTTCCCATGGGGAAGACAGACTAGACAGATTTGTCTATTTGCTACAATTCAAAGGTAGAGCAGCCTAGCTTCCTCGGTGCACGCTCGTCGGTTACGGGTTCTCTTGACCTGACCTTCTTTCAAAATATTACCTGTTTAATACATAACAATAATATTTGGTAGATGTATGTCCAGGTCATACCGACTGGCCTATTCATATTTACCTCATAGATTTCTTTCGTCAGCCGTCTTTCGTCCAAGCCATCTAAACATTATTTTATATTTGTCACTGCATCTATTTCCAAGCCACACATTAGTAGTAAGTATTAGAAATTCGTAATTTGTTGATATTCAATTTCATTTTTTGGCTTTCACAACGCTCCATTAACGTTTATAGGTTGCTCGTTGCGTTTTGCTCAGGTGACAAGGGAAGCCGCGGTGAGCTGAACGTTACTGGCACTAAGATCTTTCTTTTATTCATCATCCCCTTAGTGGATACGAACTGTCAAATGTAATGTTCATGAAAACATAACCTCAAAAGCACTTGTCATTGGGTTACTTCGGATGATGAAAATGTTGATTTATTGAGTATTTAGATGTGGTTACAGCATTTGACAATACCTATCGTAAAGTTTCCTTCAAGAAATATAAACTGAGGAATGACTTGCAATGGCTGCGAGGAAATGTTTTTTTAAACCAAGTTTCAGGTGAAGGAATTATCATGTAATGAATGTTTAAGGCGACGCAAAGGAGCAAACGGTTAAACAAGCGCAGACTAAAAAAGGAACGTACGAACAGATTCAATATTACGCGTGGACAGACTAAGCTCCTGCTACAATTTGTAAGCTCTTCTTATAGCGCCGTAGTATACATATACTAGCTATGCCCAGGACTTCGTCCGCGCGGAATCGTAATTTTAGCTAGCATTTTTAATGACTGATTGTGTTATAACCGTAAGAGTAGACAAATATAATCAGAAAGCTTCGCTAAGCTATCGGGAGCTACACGTATTGTGAGTCAACCTAAAATATATACAGGATTACTGGTAAGTCGACCCACATCCGTCGTGAGGTAATAGTTTTGGTCTAAACAAACAATTTTCAGTCCATATTGCCTTATCCAAAAGTTACCCGTTTTCAAGATATTTGATATTTTAGGTTTTTTTTACTAAAGGTCACTGATGGCAATTTTATGGCAATTTTCTTTTATTTCCAGCCTTTAGGCTAGAATTTTTTATTGATTTTGTATTAAAGATATTCAGAATAAACTATTAATAAAATAAAACTATCAAAGTTTTACAAGACAACGGTTGGTACGACCCCAGAACTAAAATTTACATTGTTTTTTTCCTAAAACCTGTAACTTCAGCTCTATCTCTGTTAAAAAAAATACTAGTAGCTATTCCTGCAAGTTGTACTAAAAACATCACTGTTTATCAAGCTACACAAAAAGGTACAATAGTTAGGTAAAATGTTTATAATTCTTAGAAAAAATGGTGACAAACAGATAAGCGGGAGGTGATTACGTTGCGCTTAACACAATAGGATTCCCTTTGTTATTGCTGCCAATATGTGCAATATGGGCTGAAAATTGTTTGTTTTGACCAAAACTATCACCTCACGACGGATGTGGGTCGACTTACCAGTAATCCTGTATACTGTCGTGGGATATTTTTTATATAATTTTAAGGAGAACTTTTCCGTCATACATGATTTCTGTGTAACTTTAACCATTAAGGTTGCACACGCGACGGAAGCTTAAAAAATGGAGTAACCTATCACGTTTTCCCAACATTGTAGCGTGATGAAAAGTATACTATAACCAGCTCAGGAGTATAAAAATAATTGTACCAAGTTTCGTTAAAATCCGTAGTGTAGTTTTTGTTTCTATAACGGTTATACAGACAGACAGACAAACAGACAGTCAATAATTTTACTGATAGTTATTTTGGAAATATATTTCATGTACAGATTTGATCTCTCTACAGATTTATTGTAAGTATTGTGATAGAAAATGACAACATATTTCGCGTGGTAATGCGATAAAACAAATTCGATGATGCCGATGATGAAAAATTCGATGATGATGATGAAAATGAAGCCGAGCAGTCAACACTGGCACAGTTCTGGTTAGCGGGAGCATGGCGTGTAACATGGCGCTTCTTGTCTGCCGGCTCTTAAAGTATACGGCCAAAGTCGTGCCTTATCAGAACATATTTCAAAGGGGATATATTGGCGGATTGCGGTTCGCATCTAGCGAGTAAATTTAAGCTCTGACGTATGATGACGCATGCGGTATATTTGCATAACGCCGTGGCACCGTAAAAGCCCTGCCAAACGGCGGCGATGCTATCAAACTGTGATTTCAGTTATATTAGATTGCATAAATAAAACGCTGACGTGTTTGGCTACAATCCTTCTCGGCCGATCAGCGCCAGTAACTATTATTAGATATATTGGCACATTTATTATCTTACAATACAAATCATAAATAATTAATGCTAAAATTATTGCAGAGTTGAGGAAGTTTGTAAAATAACTCTATTGTGCAATAGTAATTTTAAAAAATCTATGTTATATTGTAGGTGTCGAAAGAAAAATTTTATTGTTCCTATGTATAATAACTTAAGATCAAATAGTTATTTCCATTCTGTGCGACGCGCGTGATACTTATCTTTCAATATTTCACGAAATATTAATTTAGTGAATGAAATAGATAATACAGAAAGTACGGGACGGAAAGAGATTGCGTTGCGTTGCGCTAATGAAACAGAATCGTGGAAGGAGGAGGAAGGAACGGCCTCCTCATTCATTTGCTGTTACTTTTTTTTTGGACGGACCTATGCTGAAGCCTCAGATGGCTATGTTTGCGATGAGTGTGTTTGTGGAAGGTGCACTAACAGAAGGTTCGACGCCTTGCCTGCTAATGGCACCTGCGACCGTTCCGGAGTCGTTAAGGTCGAAATTAGGGAGTCGACTAGTCGGCAACTTGAGCGCGCCGTCTAGTGGCTAAATCCAAAACGCCAACATCACGCGGTTTTCCCAGGCGGTCACCCATCCAAATACTGACCGCGCTCGACGTTGCTTAACTTCGGTGATTGGACGAGAACCGGTGTTCTCAACGTGTTATGGATGTTGGCATTCGCTGTTACTATGTTATTAAATGACATACCACCAATTGCCCGAATTTGAGGAATTGCACTTTAACCAGGGTTACCCTGTGAACAGCAACTAATCTGAAGGCCATTCACTATCATCAGTTATACTATCACTTTACTTATCACAGTGAATATTCACCAGAATAACTGCAAATATATTGAATAATCATCATCAACAACCAAAAAGTGGCGAGACAATCACCAGGAGGATGTAGACCAGTAGATGTGACGTGCTTAAAAGATTACGATGGAGTGGCATTTGACAGAATTGTACTTAGAGATTCAAAGACACACATGGAGTGAGTGTTAAAACTGGCACTAATAAAACTAAAGCTTACACAAACTAAGAAGTACGTTTTGATAGGTCTCATCTACATAGTTTTAAGTGTCATAATGTCGTGCATTTGACAGACAATGACATCTGTCAAAACGGGTTTCTTAGATTGTAAAGACTTCAGTGCAGGACCGAACGCAAGTAAGAAGGCATTTTCTGGGTAGACTCTTAATGCAATAGTTCATTAACAGTCTCCCCAGAAGATATACTAGGGAAGTATGTTTTTTTTTAATATAAATATGTCTACTCCACGGACTCGTAGTCCGTGCCTTTTTTAAACTGTCCTCGTTTGGATCTACTATGTACTGTACGCACAGCGTCATATTATGTTATAATACTATTCCGTGACTTAACATTAACGTGAGTTGCGCAGCACTTACTTATCTAACAATAGTACTTTCTTATCTAATAACTATCCTAATTTATACCTACATACAACCATTTAACAATACACTTAATTTCAATACTTTATACAATAAAATTAAGTATGTTTGAAATGCAGCAAAAGGAAAACTGCGATATCTGCTCAGCCCCATGGGAAAACGAGTATTTGTATGTATGTATGATAACCTCATCAAAAATAGTTTTATCTATACTAATATTATAAAGAGGAAAGATTTGTTTGTTTGTTTGTTTGTAATGAATAGGCTCCGAAACTACTGGACCGATTTCAAAAATTCTTTCACCTTTGGAAAGCTACTCGTACATTATCCCCGAGTAACATAGGCTACTTTTTATCCCGGAAAAATTTATTTATTTATTTATTTAATCTTCATTGCATAACAATAACACAATCGGCGGACTTAACGCAACAAGGCATTCTCAACCAGTCAACCGGAACAAATGTTGTAGACTAAAGTGAGGCGATGGAAGAAAGATTACATACATACATACATACACTCACGCCTTTTTCCCACGGGGGTAGGCAGAGATTACGTCCTATTCGAAGAAAGATTAAGACATAAATAATTATGTAGTATTCCTATAAAATAGATATATGTTAATTATACTAAAGATATAGAATAAATATTAATGAATAAATACATATAAATATATATACATAAAATATATAATAAATAAATAAAATATATACTAATATTATTACAGCTAGACAGAGACAGAAAAGTGATCACGCACTAATCTCTTAAACGTGGTTTTATTATCAGCGCGACGGATATGTATTGGAAGATTATTCCACAGACGTATAGCGGATACAGTGAAGGAATTGGTTACGAAGCCGGTGTGATGGACGGGAAATTGAAGGGTCAGGTTATCACTTGAGCGAAGGTCACGCTGGTGAGAGTTCCCCAGAAACTGAAACCTAGATTTTAAGTATCCTGGAGTATGTGGATCATAAAGGATATTAAATAGCAGACGGACAACTCTGACACTCCTACGCTCACGGATAGGCAGCCATTTGAGTTGGTTTCTATAATCCGAGATGTGGTCGAATTTACGTAAACCAAACACAAAACGAATACAGCTGTTAAGCAAACGATCTAATTTGTTCAAAAGATGTTGATTAATATCAGAAAAGCAAACGTCAGCATAATCTATGATAGGGTGAATAAGAGCTTGTACAAGCGCGATTTTTGTGCTAAATGGGAGAAAGAATTTAAGCCTGTACAGAGACCGTAATGCGTTGACCACCTTGCGAGAAATCTCATTGACCTGGTCCTCCCAGGTGAGAGAGCAATCGATAAGAAGGCCTAAATTCTTGACTCGAGGTAGATACGGTAAGCAGTTGCCGTTAAATACCAAAGAAGGTATAGAGCTTATATCTAGAGAATCGACAGATCCCAAAAATCGACAGATCCCACGGGATGCGCAATAAAGGCTTCGCTCAAAAACTACTGCACAGATTTTCATGCGGTATTCATCAATAGATAGAGGGATTCTTGAGCAAGGTTTTGCGGTATTTTGTATCTCGGAAAAACAGATAGTCCCACGGGAAGCGCGATAAAATCTTCGCGCCATAAACCGACTTCCGCGCATATGTAGCCGTGGCCAAAGCTATGACCATTAACCCTCTATAGACCCAATCCCGAAATCCACGCAGGCGAAGCCGCGGGCAGAAAGCTAGTCTCATACATAGGACAGGAGAATATCGATAATAGGGCAGGAGATAACTAGGTATGTAGATGTTATTTGCCGTGTTGCAAAACCAAACAACGTAACGTGTAAGTTAATCCGGCGACTGTCTAGACCGCGTAACAAGATTAAGGAATTGCGTTCCACCGCTGGCTACTAGGAAGCTCCGGTTTTTAATCCACATTTCCAGGGGTCAAGGTGGCGGCTTGTGCCAAGTGTGCCAACAGCTGTGCGCTCGGCCAACGCGCATAGCACGTCACGCACAGGTATTTTCATTTCCAATAGGGAAATGAATTCTTTCCTAAATAAAAAGAGCATCGATAGCGCTGTGTGCACTGGTCTTATTGTGTAACTCAGCGACCAGTCAGATTTGTCATTTGCGCATCAACCATCGCCTGCTCGCTTGCAAATTATTTCGTACGAGGGAAAGAAAACGAGCAATGGTTGATGTGCAACTGGATTGCGATGCGATAGGGCTGTGTAACTCAGCAACCAGGCGCCATCGCGTCGCTATCGCTTGATTTGACATTTGCGCATCAACCATCGCTTGCTCGCTTGCAACTTATTTCGTACGAGAGAAAGAAAACTAGCAATGGTTGATGTGCAATTGGATTGAGACGATGTATCAATGTCTTTTACAATACATACATTTGCGAAGCAATTCAAAGTAGCACGTGAAATCTGCAGTGGGCCATCGTGATTGACTAAGGTTTATTTACTGTAATGTAATCCTAATATAATATTATAAATTCCAACGGAAAATCCATCCGATAAAACAGCTCAACGGATTTTGATAATTGACTTGATAGATACCTAAAGTCAGAACAGACGTGATAACTAATAGCAAACTTAACGTGAAGAATCTTTATCTACCCAAAGCGTACTTGTGACATCTATTGTCCTTGATAAAATCCGTGAAAATCACGAGATATTAATGACGATCTCCATAGTCGAGTGGATAGTACACCGGTTTCAAGGTGTCACCATCTCCGAGGTCCCGGGTTCGAATCCCGGTGGGGGCAGATGTTTGTGTGATGAATGCATTTGTACCTTAGTCATGGTTGTTAATATATATTTCTATCAAAAATATTTATATATAGCTTCCGCCTACGGCTTCACCCGCGTGAAATTAGTTTCTGTCAATCCTGGTCCTTTATGTCTAAGGTACCAAGATTCATGGTCTTATCTTCAATTCAACCCCTATTTCACCCCCACACTGGTAAAAAATTCAAAATACTAGAACAAACGATTTTTTGTTATTATGATGTGTGATATTTGACGAACTTGCATACTAACTTTCAACCCTTATTTCACCCCCTAGCTGGTCGAAATTTTAAAAATGATAGAACAAATGTTTAATGATTTCTTATCAAGTGCTTAATATAAAGTTTCATGGTTTTATCTTTTAAAATTAAAAAAATCCATACAAACTTTCAACCTCTATTTCAAGCCCTTCATCCGTTTTTTTTCGAAATAAAAAGTAGGCTATGTTCTGTCTCAGGGTCCTAAGATTGTCTGTACCAAATTTCATCAAAATCGGTTGCTAGGTTTAAGCAGGCAAGCGTAACAGACAGACAGACAGAGTTACTTTCGCATTTATAATATTAGTTGGGATATCATATATATCCCAACCATGTCTATTCGTTATCTTAGATCCCATAACAGAAGCCTTACAGAGCTTACTTTGGGTTAGGCTAATTGGTGTGAGTGTAAGAAATATTTATTTATTTATTGGTTTGAATAATAATTAAAAATACTATGAATGTCTCTGGTGTTACGGTAGCATATTTGGCGAGGAAACGATAGACATAATTATGAAGGTATCTATACCTGATACGAAGACCTGGCTGTCTATAGCCATCTATACCTTCTAAGGTATCTAACCTTAGAAGGTATAGATGGCTATAGACAGCCAGGTCTTCGTATCAGCGATTTCTGTTATTATGTTATGACCTCCACTTTAGACAATAAGTTAATATTAATTACTTAGATACTTTATTATCGTATTTGTTTCCTATTACTAATACGGTGTCTCTTATAATTTATTAAAAGAACTAGCTTTCTGCCCGCGGCTTCGCCTGCGTGGATTTCGGGATTGGGTCTATAGAGGGTTAAGGGTCATAGCTTTTGCACACGGCTACATATGCGCGGAAGTCGGTTTATGGCGCGAAGACTTCATCGCGCTTCCAGCGGGACTATCCGTTTTTCCGAGATAAAAAATGCCGCATAACCTTGCTCAAGAATCACTCTATCTATTGATGAAAACCGCATGGAAATCTGTGCAGTAGCTTTTGAGCGAAGCCTTTATTGTGCATCCCGTGGGATCTGTCGATTTTTCCGGGATAAAAAGTAGCCTATGTTACTCGGGGATAATGTAGCTTTCCAAAGGTAGAAGAATTTTTGAAATCGGTCCAGTAGTTTCGGAGCCTATTCATTACAAACAAACAAACAAACAAATCTTTCCTCTTTATAATATTAGTATAGATAGTATAGATGAATTAGCCTTCCCACAGTAATTGTATTTGTCAATCATTATGTAAATATAAAAATAATCCCTTACAAAATTTCGTATATATAAACGCTTACTTTAAGTTAGAATAAGTCAGTTCTTTCCTAAATCTCATCATAACAACTTGTAATTTGGGTATAAAAATAAAGTTATTCTTTTAAAAAAATACGAATTTCGTTTCCACTATATAACACTGTCAATAAATCAGTCATACACCAACAGAGTGATAGGACAGTGACACATTGCAAAATTGCCATATATAATTACGTTCTCTGTCTTTGTATAAGTTTTACCGAACTAAGAATATCAGATTGCAAATATTATGACATGATTATACACGAATATATCTAAACAATTGTTAGATTAATTTAAATCTGACGAGTGCCGGTAATTTAAGACGTAAGAGATCAGAGATACAGTCGGTTTTTTCATTGGTCGATTAAAAGTACTTCTCTTGTCAATACTCACAGAGTGTTAGCTGGTTTCCGAATTGAGAATTTTAAATTAAACACGACTCTGATTGACATGTGTCAAATGTGAGGCTATGAATACATACATATTTCTTACACTCCATTGTTCCCCTGAGGAAAATGCATTAAGTTGCATACCCCGGCTGTGGCGAGCCGGCGATTATCCCCCAGAAGGGGAAGGCCTACCCACTAAAATCCTCAGGGATGACCTTCCTCAGGCATGTAGGGAGCCCCAGGGAACGCCAAGCGACATCCAGGAACCCCCAGCCTCCGCTCCCCTGCCGATACAGGGGAGCCCTCCTCGGGGGAGGCTACAATACCTCCCCCATCTCCCCACCGCCGACGACGCCCCCCGGCCACGGAAGGGGCGTGGTCCCTCCCGGGTCGCCGTATCGGGCGGCCGTAGCGGGCGCGACTTCCTCGCGCCCGTCGGCGACCCGCGGTGGCGACGCAGCTGTGCTACCGAGCCCGGCGCCGCCTCCTTCGAGCGGGATCGGTACATCTCCCAACCCCGCTTGGCGGCCTCCTTCTGGAGCATCACTGCTTCACAGAAGGAGGCCATAGCCTTCCAACCTCCCTCGTCCGCCAGCATTGCCGCAATCAATGCCGGCGGAGACAGATCTCGCCCGATCTCTGCGACCAAGACTCGGCGCTCGGACGCCCACGCGGGGCACTTTGCCAGCGTGTGTGCTGGGCCGAGTCGAGGTCGGATGCGCAGTGGTGGCATCGTGTCGATCCCTCCTGTCCTATTCGACGCAGATACTCACCGAAGCAACCGGTGAGTATCTGCGTCAATCGGTAGGTGACCTCCTCCTTCCCGCGGAGCCAAGCTTCGAGGTGCGGGAGTACGGCACCAACGGCCCGCTGGCGCGCGTCCGCACTCGAGCTGCGCACGCCAAGCCGCCACAATCCGTCGGTGTCACTCCCGCTTAGGCACTTCGTGCATAGGTATCGAGGCGCTCCCCCAGTCGCCCCCTCCGGCCAACACGCCGTGACGCATAAATCGCCGCGTACAACTCCAATAATTAGCCTAGCCCAAAGTAAGCACTGTAAGGCTTGTGTTATTTAAGGTAACGGATACACCACGGGTACACGGGTGTATATATATATAGTACATATATGAATATTTTTGATAGAAACACATACAACATCTGCCCACACCGGGACCTTATGGTTATACCTTGAAACCGGTACACTAACTACTTAGCTACGGAGGTCGTCGACTATATAGATGGATGTTAAGTCACGTAAAAACAACTAAACCGCTTTGGTTTAAAGTTTGAGAACCGGAGTAGAACGCGGAATACAGAACATTTATACCGCGGGATTTCTTATATAATAAATATTTTCTACACTCACACCGAATCAGTCTAGCATCAGTTGTCGTCTCGTCTTTCTCTATAGGGTGTTGATCTTTTAATTCCATACGTTACTATTTACTTTGATATACGAGATAAAGAAAGATTAAGATAAAAATGATAATAAATTAAACAGGTTATCGATCGAAAAATCAATTTTATCTGTGGAATAATTTCTTGTTCAAGTCTCGAAGGACCATACATGGTCCTTCGGGACTTGAAAATGGATCAGGATATCTTGCGACGAAGGAAAATATTACAGAAAAACGAAATGTTTAAAAACACCGGAAAAATATTTGAAACCATCATCATCAGTAAAGTCAGCTGGCAGTAATAATACTCGGTTAAGTTAGTTAGTTAAATAGTTCTCGATTAAGTGTTCCCTCTCTCTGAAATGATTACTCATCGGACCTAGTCATCATAGATCTAGCTCGAGGCAGGAAACACGGAAAATACTAAGTCATTTGTATTCATTAAGCAATATCTTTTAAGCGGTAAGAAGGCGCACATTGAATAATTCAAAGGGTCAACATTCGTGTATTTCGGCAAATTTAGAACGTGCGTGCCTTATTTTAACGAAAAAGCATTACAATCAAAGCACGTAAACAAAGTTAGGATCTACAATTTAACTGTGCCGTGCAGCGTGAGCGCGACCGACGTTGTAAGCGCTGACAGAAAAGTGAAAATGGTTATTACGATCTTAAGAGTTACACAAGTCTAGGATTAACAACCTCTTGGGCGGTTCTTCATCGGCAGGAATTCGGCTTAGCTCGGCGTACTAGGATTCCGCATCATGCGGTGCTTCTTATGTTTTGGCACGTTCCAGATCTCTGCATATGCGCTAAAGTAATCACAGGAGCTCTGAATGTGGCGTGGAACTCTACTGCGCCATCTGCGATTTGGCTAATCCAATTTGTCCAATTGAAATGATTGCTGTAACACTAGTCATTACAGCCTCGTAAATAAACAACTATGCATCATTTTTCAATGATTCCATTATGAACAGTTCTTTCATCTACAATAAAGTCGAATGTAAAGTACATTAAAAACGACTAAATGAAATAAAAACAAAATTAATATTAAAACTAAACAGTAATGTAAAAAACATTAAAGAGTCTCTGAATTGACCTAATCGCTGTCTAGGTACGAGACACAAGGGAAAGGACAAATTAAGGTATAATTATTTTATGCTTTATTTATCTGCCTTTTGTGTTTGTCTATCTGGGAGTACTGTACTACTAAAAGCCATGTACTAGATAGTAATTGATGACGTCGCACTCTCGAATTTCTGCTGCGTTAACTGGTCGCGACCTGTCAGAACTAACGTATACGCAAAATTGATCGAACAAACGCATTTGACTAGTTTTCTGTATGCACCTCATTATCGGGTGTACGTAGGCGTGATAGAGTAGTTATTTTTGGTGTACAGAGTTATTAGGCAGCAAGCGACATGCATTTCCTATAGTTTCGCCGATACTCACCATATCTAGTGTGTTGTTATTTAGAGACCATTTTTTATAAAAATGTTCGTTTTAACTTATATTCATTTCATAAACACAATACACCTCCAACAGATAAGAATGTGACGGCTTACTGATAAGCATAGATGCCCGCATATTGACAACAGATGAAAAATAATAACTGATTAAAACTAACCAGTAAAAATGGTATTTGCGGTTACCAATCCATAGCGTGTTCTAACAATTCCTTAGAATTTCGTAGGAGTATTTCAAAATTTTCAAAGTAAATATTACACGCATAGAAACAAATATATATATATCCTTAGAAGTGCAAGTAAAATTAGAATTAACAAGTCTTCTCAAAATAAGCTATAGCGTAACGCCGACTGCTAAGCCAGCTGAATCACACATGATTCAGCCCACACCACAACTTGCTCAGGGCGGGCTGCTCTCTCCCCTTTCATGACTGGCCGAGCTAAATGTGAAGCGAGCCACTCAGATACTGCAAATTACCTATTCAACGGAATGAAACAAGACTGAAAGCAAATGTCGAGTCACATGAAAGAACGAGTGCAGTGAATAGTTAACGGTACTACGAGAATAAACCTTTTAATGTGACTGTATTGTATTTTAACGTTGGAAGCGATAATTCAAAACTGTAATAATATTTATTCAACATTGGTCTTTACAGACACTTCACTTCAACACAAATTTATGTAGAGGAGAACACAACACTTCACCATGCAAACAAGGAAAAAAGGAGTGCAATTTCGTATCGAGAAAATTTGAAAATACTAATACTAGATCTGTTTATAATTTGATATGTCAACATATAGTCATTATCATCCAATCAGTTCGGAATTTAGATAACTCGGATCACTGCTTCAGGAAGTTGGGGAAGTTGACCAAGACAAGCGATTAGCACAGGATAGATCAGGCAGGTAACGGGAACTACTTGTGACACCCGTATTTTTCTAAAACTGAAGAGCCAAATTTTTAAATCAGTAATTAGACCTGTCGTCATGTATGGATAGGAATGTCAGCCTGTCAAGCGGATGGATGAAAAAAGATTGCATGTTTCAGAAATGCGTATGTTCAGATGTATGTATGGAGTGACAAGAAAGAAAGAAGAAAGATAGAGTGAGGATTGAATATATCAGGGGAAGACTGAACGTCGCGCTATTGTTGAAAAATTGAAAGAAGACTTTCCTGATATGGTCACGTTAAGAAGAGGGAATGATCAAGTTACTAGTATGGAGATGATAGTGGATGGGCGTAAGAGGAAGACTGAAGAAATGATGAAAAAGGGAGTGCGTGTTGAAATGGCAAGTGATAGAGGAAATTAGAAGAGGATGTTGCGCCGACCCCAAAGAAAATTGGGAACAGGGCAAAAGAAAGAAGCAGATAGTAATAATTCTGAAGAAAGCTGAACGAAACTATATATAAACTCTTTATTGAACACAATCAAACACCATTACAATAAGAATATTAGGAGGTACAAATTCAATTGGTCCAAAGGCGGACTTGTTTCTCAAGAGAGATTTCTTCCAGCCAACACGAGATGGTTATGTGAATTTTTAAAGAAAATTTTGCGGGGACTCAGTATTGATATATTATTAAATAAACAAAGCATACAGAGTCCAAAACGCTTGCATGCGTTTCTGCTTTCAAATACCTAGAAGGGACAGAATCACGCCTCATTTGGTGAACAGAAAAATATTAAATATGTCAAATAATGTGTCACTAAAGTATGCATGTTTCTTGCACGAATTGCTGCGAATGGGGACACCATTATATTTGCGCAATAAATTGACAGTTACGTCTCGTCCATCAATGCTCAGAGATAGAGGTCGCCAATTCTCCCTTCCCATCATAAAATTGTCATCTACCAGGGGTTCCTTTAAGTATGCTGCTGCCAAAATATGGAATAACTTGCCACCACCCATTCGAATGGATTCATTTTCGCTACAGTCTTTTCGAAAGAAATGTCGTGAATGGCTACTTATGCGGCAATCCCTGGTAGTAATATAGCATGGATGGACTGACGGAGTGCCTATTTTATTTTTTATTATTAGTATTTACTCAGTTTTTATTTTTCCTTTTTGGTAATATTTGGTTTTGTACCTCTAACAATGATTTTAACAATAAATTGTAAAAGGTTGCGACAGAATAGCAGAGGTTGTCGCTAGTCGGCAACTACTGAGTTGTAAACCATTTTGTCTATAAAAAATCACAATGTTAAAATCAAAAATAATGTAAGTTTGTTAAGAAAAATAAATTGATTTATTATTATTATAAATATATATACAATATGATCAAGTGCAGAAAGTAGTCTAAGACAAACTACATAGGTAGTGTTCCTATATATTGCGCTTAAAGAGGCAATGGATTGACAACTTTGAACACTGGCTGGCAGCTCATTCCACAATCTAGCAGCACGAACAGTAAAGGAGCGTAAGGAGTATGTGTTTCATTAAGGTATCAACCCAAAATATTCCACTTATTTAATAAAAGAATTTATTAAAACGATAACGATATGTTATCATTGACAGAAAATAAAAACGAGGCTTCTGCAAATCTTTCCAATAAAAGTATTATTAATGTGGTAGCAATAAAAATAGAAGTAGATAAGGAATTGGTATTAATAAACTAATATTTCATACACTCACACCATTTCCGAGTCGAAAGTAAGCACTGTAAGGCTTGTGTTATGAGATCTAGAGTATAATAAATAGATACATATTATATATAAATATTTTTATAGAAATGTATGTATATTAATAACCTCAGCTCCCTCTCTCGAAACTAAGGCTCGAATGCATCACGCAAACATTTGCCACCACCGGGACTTGAATCCGGGGCACCTCGAATCGGAGTACCGAGAATAACTCGGCTTTGGAGTTTACGACTACTGTTTGTTAATTAAGTTGACAACAAAAGGAGATAATTTTTTCTTGTATGGAGAATAGGCCCACTACAAAATGTAACGTTTATTAATGAGACATACGTTAAATAATTTCTTATTAACCCTAGATATTATAAGGAACATTAGATTGTTTTTATCTAACGGGAATATTGAGAAATCAATTAAAACATGAAGATTAAATAACCTAAAAAATCTTAGTAGTTAGTAGCTTTATATTGATTTGTAATCAAATTGTTTTTTTTACGTAAATAACACTTTTTTATTCTTGAAAAATATACAATCGTCTTTGGCCACTACCAAACGCCCGAAATCGTATTATTTTTTTTGCATTCTAAATACTGGATACGGAAAAGTAAACGAAATCAAGCCGTTGGAAACGTAAACACAGAATTCGGTTGAAAACAAACCGACGTCAATTGGATGTCAGTGTAGGTACCATTCTGTCGCTGTCAAAAATGATGACGCGTTCTGTTTCACGACGATACTGGACTGACGAACTAATAGTTAAAATAATCTAAAATAGTATTAAAATAATGATTGAGAGTTCAATACTTTTAAATAAAATAAAAACGAAATAATGCACGATCCTTTATCTATTATTATAATTATATTTTATTTGTATATATATTAAATCATCTTTCATGTGGATTTAAAAAACGTTAGTTCCTTTATCTCAAATATCAAAAGTCATTACTAAGTTTAATTAATTGATTTTATTATTCCCGTTTCATTTTTACTCATAATATCGTGCAATTGCTTTTAATAATAAATTGATATTTTAGAGTTCAGTAATATCAATAAACGTTGCCGTTTTCTAGTGGGCCTAAAAAAATTATCTCCTTTAATTCTACGTGTTCATCTTGAACTATATTCGTAACTAATGTCTTTAAATTAATTGTTGTACAAAAGATATATAATACAAAAAAAAAGAACAAACACGAAGAATTTATTGAGGCTGTAGGACTGCGCTCTTAATCCGTAATCAAAGATTTAATCATTCGTTAGCGTTCATTGGTGATGCACCAAGACTGACTAGACAAGAACGGCAATGTTGCTAATCAACACATTCCATATGAAGTTATAGTCAGCGCGTCAAGGCTAGAAGTCCAGAAAATAAATAAGAACTTAGAACATGCGAACGTCCGTCCACGCGCCAAGCCAAATAGTTGCGCAGCGTGTCGTGTGTCGGGACATTAATTTGCTTAGCGTCGAAACGTGATCCACTGGCGCTACACGATTTGTTCTCTCTGTGTGTATTGTAAAGTAATATTGTTTGATTAGACCAGACCTGTGTCAAGGCAGTACGTCGACTTGTTGAGATAAAACTCGAAAAAGGACATTTTTTCTGTATATTGTCAATGAACAAAATGAACTAGCGATGAATAGCGATACAATGGTACATATTCATTTTTCAGAAACAGCAATTATAGATTGAATGAAGACTTAAGATGCAAAGGGAAACGCGCTGAATAAACAGCTCCCTCTCTCGAAAACCCCTTACACTGACGATATGCTGCTTTACTATTTTGAAAATATTAATTACTAAAAAACATTAAAAAGTCAATTTCAAATTTCCATATGATATGACATTATAAACTCTGTATGTATATAAATATATATATAAACTAGCTGGCCCAACAGACGTTGTCCTGTCAAATGTCTCAAATGTCAAATGTCTCAAATGTCACGTTGTCTCAAATGTTTTTAAATAAATAATTTAGCTGAAAAACAATATCTATATGACCGTATTGTGAATCTAAACCATTCTCAAGCCCCCTGGAATACACACAAAAATTTCATCAAAATTGGTCCAGTCGTTTAGGAGGAGTTCAGTCACATACACACGCACACAAGAAATATATATATTAAGATAATATATATAAATATTTTGTTACACTTACACCAAATTAGCCTAGCCCAAACTAAGCTCTGTAAGGCTTGTGCTATGGGATCTAGGGTAACGGATAGACATACATATATTATACATTATAAAATAATTTTTATTGAAATATATATCAACAACCATGACTAAGGTACAAATGCTCACATTCATCACACAAACATCTGCCCCCATCGGGATTCGAACCCGGGACCTCTGAGATGGCGACACCTTGAAACCGGTGTACTATCCACTCGACTATGGAGGTCGTGTATATTATACAATATCACCTTCCAGTTTTCTATATCTACTATTGTTCAAATGTTTATTGAATGAGAAGTTACACGTGTTTTATTTATTCAGAGTGCTATAAAAAATTGACGTAATTTGTCGTGTCTCGTTGCCGTCTTATTAAATCATAGATATCGTCGCATTCCAAAGATATCCTATCTTATCCGCCATATAGTATATCAGAAGTGGCATGATATTTTGACATAATTTTGTTGAATGAATGTGACGACAAGGTGAGAAAATGTCAAACCTCTTCGACACTTATGAGAAGAAAGAGGACGAATTCATAAACAGTATTTTGAACCATTTTCCTCGGTTCAGTTTTGTTACTGGCTCTGTATGTTTTGACGTGAAACGTCTTTAAAATCGCGCCGAAACATACGGGTACCAGTGGGCGTACTCTTAAGAACGATATTTGATATATCGTGGACTTCGTCGTGTCGTGTCCTACTCTTAGTTACTATCGTTTAAAACATTACAACGGACGATCGAACGAACGATATTAATTTTGACATAAGAAAGCCTCAAATGACAACGCTGATTTGAATTTGACAGACGAACATTCGCAAAATAAACGTCAAATTTACGATGATTACAACGACACCTCAAACCGTATCGTATTACTTTTCGCAAATTTGACGTAAATTTTACGAGTGATCGTCTGTCAAATTCAATTCATCGTTGTCATTTGAGGCTTTCTTATGTCAAAATTAATAGCGTTCGTTCGATCGTTCGGTGAAATGCTTTAAACGATAGTAACTAAGAGTAGGATACGACACGACGAAGTCCACGCTATATCGAATATCATTTTTAAGAGTACGCCCCCTGGTTTAAAAAGTGGACCGTAACGAAAAGGTCTATATCATCGTATCTTAATAATTAAAAAACTATTAGTCTTAGAAACAAAAATGTGGTGTGAATATTTCACTTATATAGTCAGCTCGCTGTTGTGACATTGAGTTTTATTAAAATACTTAAAACACCGCCAATCTGTTTTTTTTTTATTGCAAATCTTTTACTTTGAAAGCGATTCCCTAATATGACGTTTCACGTTAAAACCAATGGCCGTGTGCTCCGGCACAGCCCCACCAGATTTTTAATCTTAATGCTTGTAAAACGAATGTAATAAATACACCCAGAATCCCGGTTCCTCGCGGAACGACCACAGAAGATACGCCAAAGTGCTGATCCCGAAATACCCAGAAGAATTCGGTTCCTATGTACTCGCAGGATGCAAATAGTAACTCACACACAGTTATTTTGATATAATCCCAGTTTGTATTAAACGGGTTTTGATGCGCGTGCGCAGACTGTAGAGGCCCAGTAGATTTCAGTCGAATCAATGGGCGATTGTGTCAAGCGAGAATTTTGATGCGTTTGACGCGAAATTCCATGCCACGCAACACGTACGCACGGTTTGGAAATAAAGATGACTAAAAAAAACGTATACTAGTGATTTTATGTATGTTATAAATTCGCGAAATGGATTCTATTCTAAAGCGGATACCATGGTGGCCAATTTGGCCTTGTACAAGAATTCACTACAAATAGTTGAAACGTTATTGTGTACAATGAAGAAAGATAATTTTATCGGTGGCGCTGCCGTCTCCATGCCCATTGGTGTTTTTGTATGCCGCTACTCCACGATTAGACAGACAATGGATGGGATGGATGCTTTATAGATGCAAGCAATTTTGGCTGGATTAAAACAGGCATATATTTATCCCATTTAGTTTGTTTTTGACTAATCGAAAGTGATCACCGCATTCTACCTACGGGTCATATAGTGCGACATCCCTTGTCCGTTAACGACCTCACGCAACAGCACTGGTAGATAGGATATTGACCAGCCCCCCTAGACAAAATGGCTTTCCATTTGCGTTTTCTATAATAGATAACATAAAAAATGTATGGAACTGACATTTGACTTGATGACGCTTATAGAAAACTCGCAGACAAGATGCTAACTGTGTTTCTATTCTGTCGCTCGTCTGTGTTCTATTTTGACAGTAGAAGAGTTCTATACAAATTATATTTCTACTCAACAAAGCGATTGCTCATACCCAATAGATTGGTGATAGATTGTTTGTTTGTTGTTTTAAAATAGTGTGTTTTTGCCAAATTATTCCTAAAAATGCACATGATAAGGCTTTTGTGGGCAGCTCATACCGAAGAAACGTTGATTCGGCGTAGAAGGAGGGTTCAAAATCGACGGCAGCTGGAAAATATTAATGACATGCCCGAAAGTTTATTTATCGAACATTTTAGATTAAATAAAGAAATGTTTTTAAATTTGTGTACAGATTTAAAAAGACTAACTAACATAAAAGGAACCAATGAATTACCATTGGAAATAAAAGTAAGTATTTCAAACACTTCTTTACTTCACAAACATGGTATTTTATTTATTTGTGCAACATTACCACTTTTTTTTTTATTAAAGGTACTTTGTGGCCTTAGTTTCTTCTTTACGGGTTCTTACCAAAGAATAGTTGGCGTCACACAGCACATAACCCAGAGAACTGCAGGCCGATGTATTCGGGAAGTTGTGAACGCCTTAAAACAGCAATGCTATTTGCACCAAGTCGATTGTGTTTCCACAAACACGAGACGAAAGGTCCCAAATCACACAAGAGTAAGTTAGTTAAGCTGCAACTTGGTGAAACTTTTAAATGGTTAAAAATGTTCATAATGATAATATGCCATGTCAAATTCGTTCTTAAGCCAGCTACAAATGAACAGCCTATAATATTTTAGAATCTGCTTTTTTACTTACCTCTAAATAAATGTCTACGCAACGATTTTCAATTTCAAATCCAAAGTTTGTTTAATTTAGTCCTAATTAATGTAGGTAAATCATTGTGAAGTACGCACGTTTGAAATGTTTTGAAGTTCCTCCTAGAAAGAAAGAAAGAAAGAAAGAGATATTTATTTGGCCATTCTTGTACAGTATGTCGCTTATGATATAATAAAAGAAAGAAAAAAAAAATAGAATAAAAATATCGAAGTCTGGCCCCTACCTCAGCTAATGCTATTACTGCTATGCGCAGTAAAAGCGCTGGTTTTCAGGTAAGACCATCCTAAGTGCATTTTTTCTCTTTAAGCAAAGGGAATTAAGGCGAAACACGGTAGATTATTTTCTATTTCTATTTTATTTTCTACTGTCACGGTAGACACAGCCATTCTATCAGTAGATACACTTTGTCTAGCATTTTTCGATAGAAAACGCTTAGACTATTATAATAGTAGAAATAGAATAGAAAAGACGCGCGTGCTTTTTGTCTAGGGCTACAGAACGTCTGAATGAGCGCTGGTATCATAACTCGCAGGATCACAAATTTTACCTACGGTCTTCTGTAAAGTTGAGGTGCTGTCCCCAGGGGGCTTATAGCATATTAAATGCATTAATTATTAAGTTTTATATGTGGCAGAGAGCAAAAATCGGAACGTCAAGTTGATAATCGATATCGACTTGGGTGTATTCGATTTGTGTGTTGGCAACCCTACGGCTTGACACTAAGGCCGATGACAACCAACCACCGAGCGGGCAGGCACTAGGCCTGTGTCGATCGATCATTTGTTGCGACCCGGGTCGATCGCGACCCATTCGCTTGGTGATTCGATCAAATGATCGATTGATTGAGGTAGCGGGTTGGGTGTTCAACAGGTCTCGGGTCTCCGATCGGGTGGCTATTGTACGTTTTGGGTCACGCTCGTTTGGTTGGGCTACGAGAAAATTTGGTACTCAAATATTTTAGATACGATTATTACATGATTATGTTATATATAAATAGATAACTTTTAACACACATTTTATATCTCATAGTGTTCATTGCTAGACGTAAATTTTATAAATGAAATAAAATACGCGTCTGTCATACATAGTTGAATTCTGCGAAAAACTCACTGAATTGTTATTGTTTTTTTGTATCGCTTAAAGACTTTCGTAAATGGATATAAATCCATCATGATTGGTCATTTTGCAATTTAATGATTGATTTGCTATTAATTACCACTATTAACTTTTCATAATGTGGTAAGTAAACATTTACAAGGATAAAAACGAAAATTAATTGTAACAATTTGTTTTCAATACACAGGTACATAAATGATCGTGACTCAGGACCGAGTTACCGTGACCCAGTCGATCTCGGTGATCGAATCTTTTCGTGGGTCGTGACTCGATCATTCATAAATGCTACGCGATCGAATCACAGTGATTTGATCAATCGCGATCGATTCAGGTCTAGCAGGCACCTTTTTGCGAGCGGACATCAAGCCGAGCGGGTGTGTCTAACATACAACCGACTTCACCACGTTCCGAAAGTAATCAATTTCCATCTGGGCCGTGAGTGATTATTTTTGATTGTTAATTATTGGACATTGTTCTTAATAAATCAAAGAGTGTACCGAAACTCGTATTTCGTTTGATTTCACCATGGGGGATGAAGAACGCTCGCATCCATCCTCGTTATATATATTGAATTACAGCATACGCTTTATACAGATTAGCATCACTTCTAGAAGATACGAAGAGACCATGATACAATACAAATTTCTTAAAAGTGAAATTGGGTCAGTCACATAACACATAATTAGTTAGCCGCCTACGCGTCGACCTCGTTGACTGCTGGTCGGTCAGAGACCCGTCTGCGAGACCGGAACAAGTTTCCGGGTTCAGGTCATGGTAGGTTCCGCGAAATATTCGTCTGGGATATCGGAATAGAATACGAAATTGCCGAAATTTCGCGTTTACAGTATTAGTAGGGATAACACCATTGAATTTTCTTGACTTTATAAAAAAATAGTTAACTAAAATTCCATGTTTTCAAATGTTTTCTTTCAATTACTGATTTCCAAGTATAATATAATAACTAGATTCTCAAGCACAATGTACGTACTTATCTGCTTATGCTTGTATATCTATGAAATTTGTAATTTTTTAAAGAGACACGCAAACTTTTTCACTCAGAGGCAAGATGTACAAAATAAGTATACATTGCGGTATAGGACAATGCTGTCACTTCCTTCATCACAATTAAAATTGCATTCGAGCAGTCAAATCAAATCAAATTTTATTGCCTCCATAGGTTACATAGTTGGATAGTAAAAGTAAGTTAGCGGTACATCTATGGACCCTGTAGGGCACTGCAAAAATGTAGAAAAGAGGAAAGTGGGTTATATTATTAACAGTAGTAATTATGTAAAAATGTCATTAATATTACGTTATTATGACTATTCAAGTATAGCTTTCATTTTAGTAAATCGTGTAATGTTTATTTTCTAATTATCATTATTATAATATAAATTAAATTATTATTGTTTTTTTTTATTATATAATTGTATATTAATAAATTAAATTATTGTCAAATTATATATTTAATAAATTTTAATTAATGTAATAAATTTTGATTAAAATAAGTTTTAATATTGAAATTAATAAGTTTTGATATTGAAATTAATTTGTACTTACATTTTTAATGTATTTTTATTCTACCACTTTTATGATCCCTAATTTGAGGTAGATTCCCTATTTTATTCTTATCGCTCTGTTAAATATTCATTTACAGAATAATAACATTTTTCAATTAATAAATCTTTTAGTTTTTTGGTGAAGATGTTGTAATTGCTTTCATTTCTAATTAATGCCGGTAATTTGTTATATAGTCTGACTGACATGGGAAATGTGCTCGACGAGTGTGTTTTTAGTCGAATATTGGGAATGCAAAGTTTATCTTTATGGCGCAGGGAGTGTCCGCGTGGGCCGTCACCACGCTTGATATACAAATCTGAGTATTTTTTTGCAAATTTACAGATCTCTAGTATGTAAATACATGGTAATGTAAGAATATTATATTTTTTGAACGATGGCCTGCAGCTATCCGTCTGATCAATATTGAATAAGATACGAATTAGTCTCTTTTGCATAATAAACACCGCCCGCATATCAGTACTATTTCCCCAAGTCCCTTCGTAATGTGTATCAAAATATTCAATAGGCTTCCTACACACATTAGAAATATGTCAGAGGAAAAATATACTTAAAACAAATAAAACCTTTACTGATTCAAAAGTGCTATTATTCGGTACAGGAATATATGTGCGACCAAAAACTATAAAAACAATGACATAGTAAATTGAACTGAAAACTATATAATAAAATGCACAAAAATACTTAAATACATATAAAATTAAATTGAAATAATATATGATTTATAATCGTAAATTCCACAAAATAATTAAAAATAATTAATAAAAATGAATATAACAATGATACTTAATTTAATAATAATCTAATTAATCATATAACAGATAGCTAAATAATAATATAGAGATAATACATAAGAAGAGTGTTTAGACTTACGATCATTTGACATAGTAATATTCAGTTATGGTTTTCTTTTATCTATACTAATATTATAAAGAAGTAAAGTTTGTGTGTTTGTATATTTGTTAAATTGTAAGGGGTAATCTCGGGATCTACTGAACCGATTTCAAAAATTCTTTCACCAATAGAAAGCCACATTATTGCTGAATGGCATAGATTATATAAAAAAATTAAAAAGGTTTTTACGTGGTAGTCCGTTTTGCAAAGTGAATCGGAGAAAAAACGGGCAGCGGACGGCGCGCGGTGGCTTCGGGTTTAATTCGGTTCGCGTTCGTGCTCGCTTCGGAAATTATTAATATTACGTCCAACGAAGTGGGCACGGGTCAGCTAGTCTATACTAATATTATAAAGAGGAAAGATTTGTTTGTTTGTTTGTATGTAATGAATAGGCCCCGAAACTACTGGACCGATTTCAAAAATTCTTTCACCTTTGGAAAGCTACATTATCCTTGAGTAACATAGGCTACTTTGTATCCCGGAAAAATCGACAGATCTCACTCAAAAACTACTGCACAGATTTTCATGCGGTTTTCATCAATAGATAGAGTGATTCTTGAGCAAGGTATTGCGGTATTTTTTATCTCGGAAAAACGGATAGTCCCATGGGAAGCGCGATAAAACCTTCATGCCATGACTTCCGCGCATAAGTAGCCGTGGGCAAAAGCTGTGACCCTTAACCCTCTATAGACCCAATCCCGAAATCCACGCAGGCGAAGCCGGCCGGGCAGAAAGCTAGTTTTAAATAAAAATGATAAGTCATCGTCTCTCCTACATTTGCTGTGCCCGGCAGGGTCCATAATGTACAGAATATTTATAACACCTATGATTACCATTGTGGAAAGCAAAATAAATGAAATGACTTACTAATAACTTTAATGAGTACGTATCTATAAAAAAAAAAAATATTTGTTACACTTACACCAATTAGCCTAGCCCAAGGTAAGCTCTGTAAGGCTTGTGCTATGGGATCTAGGGTAACGGATAGACATACATATATTATACATATATAAATAATTACATATAATCTATAAATAACTTCAACTTGCATTCTCTTGCATAAAACATCTCTTAGTGTTTAACATGCGTGCAGCGCATTATCAAGACTGTGAACCAAACATTTAACTATAGAATATTCTCATTGTTTGAACAAGTTAGTTATAGTCACTTCGATAACAAACGTTGTCAATGACGAAAATCTATAAATAACTGTTGTGTTGGAGGTAGATATAACTATAAGGAAGTCCATATGTAATAGGCTTTTTAAGCATGGTGTATATAAAAAAATGGATCAACACACTACAGGAGTACCAGATCTGGTATGCCAATAATAATTAAACTCCGATTTATAAAGGACATAAAATCGAATGTTGTTTTTATAAACACAACATGAGTTTAGATGTTGATGACCTCCGTAGTCGAGTGGTTGGTATACCGGTTGCAAGCCATCTCTGAGGTCCCGGGTTCGAGTCCCGATGGGGGCAGATATTTGCGAAATGAATGCGAGCATTTGTGCCTTAGTCATGGTTGTTATTATATATTTCCATCAAAAATATTTATACATATACAGGGTGTCCCAAGAAATAGTGTCAAGCGTAAGTACAGAGTTAGAGCACCTCTTGGAGTACCCGAATCACCCCCATGTATGTTCCGCGATTATTCGTAGTTTTCGAGTAATAATTTTTTTTTTGACTATTCGAAAATTTTCATCCAAATAACTTAAAATTTCTAAATAAAAAAAAGTAGAACATATTTTAATGTTTTTCTTTTTGCTACTGAATCGCCTTTAGTGCTTCTTTTATGTCTAAAATAATCAGCTTCGTAACTTTAGTGGAAATTTAGAAAACAGTAGTGTAAAGTCAAAATTTGAATATTAGTGAATAATTACTTAAAAATTCATGGTTTCTAAGTATGTGTAAAAACTTATCTAGACTCTCTGCTTTCATAATCATTTAAAAAAAGAAGGACTTAATAGGGCTACTTTGGCTTAAATCGGCCATCAAAGACAGCAAGGTTTATTATTTGAAGGTCAAAAATAACTGTTCCTGCTGCCTGCTTGGGACACCCTGTATAATATATGTATGACTATCCGTTACCCTAACACAAGCCTCTATAGAGCTTACGTTAGGCTAGGTTAACTGGTGTGTAAGTAATATAGTTTTTTTTTATAGATATAGAAATAAATCGAAAAAAGTGGTTCTGTCATGGCAGACACTCTCAAGAGACTAGATATGTGTGCGGGAGATAATGTTATATTGTAGCACAATTGTTTGAACAAAATGATAAGGAGATATTTAGGAGGCAGAGTAAGATTTAGCTCACAATTATGAGGATCAGGATAAGCTTATCTGCGAGAAAAAGGAGACGAGACAAAAGAAAACTTATAAGAATTGTGGGAGCTTCGGTGGCGTTGTAGTCTCAGCACTGGATTAAACTGAAAGCCAATTACGGCGAAGACAAGCATGCACACATGTACACTCGACTAATCCCAGCCATGGGACTGCGTGGTTGAGTAAGGCCTAATCACCCTAATATAATTAGGGTAGGGTCGTATCCTGGTTGGGTATGAACTAACGATGAATAATAACGTATGAGGTGAGGCTACAATTCGCTCATTATTCCGACATTTTTATAGATACTAAGTATGGACTTAGTGATCAGATCATGTAATAGAGCACCAAAATTACACCTACAAATCAACACAATTCCGTACCCCAGCCGCGGTTACGCATGTGTATTTGCCGTCGCCGCCGGTGCAACACTAAACTCGATACTGTACCTCACCCCTTGCATCTTTACCTTCAGCCACTGAAACAACAGGACTGGCATGGCAACAGTAACATTAAAATATCTGCGTTTAGAAACTTTTCGGGTATGACATACCCAACCTCACTCACGCCAGGTTAAGAAAGGATTTTTGGAATAAATATGGCTTTCTTTCTTTGCCTACTCAGTTGTCATCAAATGCCATACCTTAGCCTTTATCAACCTATATTCCATCAACCCATCAATGGGCGCGCATTATTGCCGGCGTGCACGCACGCTCAACTCATTAGGGACGCGTTAAGGGATAATCATTAGTTCATAGTCCTCGGGCACTTTCTCCGTTTTGTGGTCACATTTCATTTGCTTGTTATGTACTTTCACAATATATATAAAAATAAGAAGCGAATTTTATTTAATTTGGATCCACGCCTAGTTTATTTTTGTTTCGTGTGTTTATTTTGTAAATATGTATCAAAAGCCTTTGTTAGATTATCTATTTCTCAAACAAAAAACAAATCCTGTCATGCTGTTAAGGATCACTTTAATGATAACAATGTTTGCGTTTAATTTTAACGACTCAATAGTGTCTTTGTCATATATTTAGATTACAGTAAATAACACAATGTAACTATAGTTTTTAATATATATATAATGTGAACTTGTTTAAACTTGTAAAGGAAGTTGGGTTCAAACCATTTGAGGCCAGCTTCTGATTGCCGATTCTGTAAAAATACAGAGGGAATATAAATAACCATTGTGGTTTCCAGTTAACTTGTGAACCAATTTGCACGAGTGTTGTAAATATCCTAGTTGTATATTATTTTTATTTTGTGTATTAAATAAAGAACCCACAGCGACGATGCCAATCCTCTTAGCCAATTAAAGGAGTCTAACTAATTGAGTCTAACTAAGTTCGTATGTCGAAAGAAAGACATGCCATGACAAGACACATCTACATGGCAAAGTTAATCAGGGCTTGCAATAATAACCACCTAACAATGTTGAAATCAGTTTGGTGTTCATCAGAGATCACTCTGATAGCCGTCATTGACCTTGGGAGCAGTACTGGTTTAAGCAGTCAATTTGTTGAAACGATATCTTAAGATTGATAGTAAATAGTTGCAAAGTATAAAGTTATTGGACTCAACTTCTGGCATTACATGTAAAACAAGGGATCCAGTTAATCAATGCCACATCTTAAGATATGATGACCTAGGTATAAAATATCCATCCGGTATAGAAGATGATTCTAGTTTTATATTTTTTTCCATGTAAGGACTTTCCATTGCCGATTTAGAGCTTTAAGTTTATTTTCACTCTAACACTCTCCATTGCAAGATGTAAATATGATGCAATTATGATTGAAGTGCTTGGCCACCGGCTGCTGATCCGGTAGCGTCGTTTTCAATTAGGTAAATAATCCACTTAATCGTGTTTATATGTTGTCCCTCGCGATTCGTCCCCTTTCATGCAACGTTATTGATTACGTAGGTTCACCCATTCACAGAGGAACACTCAACGCCGTCACTCATACGCCTGGACCGATCTGATATAGTTTGATCCAAAAGTTCACTGTGGTGACGTCACAGTAAGACAAATGCGTAAATTGTCGTGATCGCCTTTTTTTTCTCCTAGTATTAGCGGAGCGGATGAAAATCCGTCACTAGGAACACGAAACGTCCCTAGGACACCCCTACAGTCAAGTGCCGTAAAGATTATGTTGGCCGACGGACATGACCTGCGAATCAAACTCAGTCCAAAAGTTTTGGTTTTTAGGACCCTTGAACAATTCGGATGGATACCATGTGATCGCCAACGTCCCCATGGACGTTGGCGATCTCACAAGACTTTTCAGTTCCTTTTTATTTATAATAATTAGAAGACACTATTGTTATATTGATTTACCAAAGTTGGAATTTTGTTAGATTTTTATGGCAAAAGAAATTTATTGCCTGAATTTGTATTTTTCGAAAACAATTTAGATATTGTGTTATTTCAATAAAAAATAATGCTGCTTAACTTAATGTTGATATTTTATTTACTCATCTTGTTGAATAGTTACTATTATTAATATATCTTAAGCATTAATTCTAATTACACAATCATAGTATCAAAAATTTTACATCAAAATTTTGGGTATATCATACCCACCTCATAGCTGGTGTAACAATTTCTCACCTCATTCACGCCGGGTTAAATATAAACAATAGTACGTTACTGCTAAGATCGCGAAATAGGCAATTGTTTAGAGGACGAACAAAACAAATCAAACATTTATCCTTCAAATAGGATTTTAAGAAGCTACGTCATTAGTCCACAAGTCTACGGCGGAAGACCTTGTACTGGAAAGAACCAGCAATAAAACCAGCAAGGGCTATTTTCTTTTCTCCATGTGTTTTTGTCGTCGATTAGAAGCAGGACTCAAATAGTCTGAACCCAACTTCCTTTACAAGTTTACACAAGGTCACATTATAACTATAAAAAACTATAGTTTCATTATGCTATTTACTATAATCAAAATATTAGGCGGCGCAACAATTGTGTTATTAAAATTAACACCAACCATTGTTATCATTTAATTAATCCGTAACAGTATGATATCTTTTTGTCTGTTGCAGGCGACTTCAATTATACGAGATAGGCGTATCAAAAATTTGCCTGGACTTATTGCCACTAAATAATTAATTAATAAATTAAATTGATATCAAAAGTTATATTGAGACATGTCATGTTGAGACAATTACTGAACGAGAATATTATTGGTTTATCGCCCGCTTTAGGAGTATGTATGGAACGATGTATTTTCATATTCATAATACGCGAATCTTTTTTGTTTCTAAATTAAAAATCGCGATGGGTTTGACTTATTCGTGTACGTAAGGGGGCGTTCAAGTATTACGTAACGCAATTGGGGGGGGGGGGGACATTTCAACCCCATTTCACCCCGACAGGGGAGATGTTATTTCACGTCCGCCACGTTGGATTTTAAAACCATAGAAATAATACCCATTGTCGATTTGCAGACTTTGACATCCCATTTCCCCCTTTTAGGGGTTGAATTTTCAAAAATCCTGAAAGACGTGTTTACTCATTTATTGTTAGGAGTACTCCTGCGAAGTTTCGAATAAAATATTCAAACAAATCTTGTTTCTCGATACAAACTTTGGACCCCCATTTCACCCCCTTAAGGGATGAATTTTGAAAAATCCTTCCTTAGTGCACCCCTACACCTTATAAGGAACCTACGTGCCAAATTTGTAATCTCTAGACCCGCGGTTTGGGCTGTGCGTTGATATGTCAGTCGGTCAGTTTCTTCTTTTATATATTTAGATTGGCAACCCTTTTCGTTTACGTGGAATCCCCCGATTGTATTAGTCTGGTCGTCATTTTTCACGCAAGTTGTTTAACGTTACGGTGCGTTACAAGGGGGGGGGTTAAACATCTTCAACAATTGCTTTACGTAATACTTGAACGCTCCCTAAGAACAATATTTCGCATGTTCTTTCTTTCTCTCACGATGTGCCTATACGGTCCTTAGAACTTAGGCACAGGCTGAGTTTAGTCGGTAGATCACGTGGTCAGGCCGCATGCAGTCCGACATAACCTCCGTGACCTCCGTGATCCTTGTGAGGATCCACAGCCTTTCTCTCCTGAGGGAATCAGCCTTCCTCTCCTGAGGAAATAAAATCTTTTTTCGAATATAATGGAAATATTTCCGTACATGTTTAAGAGGAGTAGTTTCTCTCATTCTATTATATTTTCCCAAAGCAAGTCTTTTTCATCTTTACTAATATTACAAATGCGAAATAACTATGTCTGTTTATCTGTCTTGTGTTCACGTCTAACCTACGGAACCGATATAAAAACAACTTGGTACACAGTTAGTTGGTCGATAGTACAAATTGGTGTCAGAAAATCCGAGGACAAGTTATGCGACGAAAACAGTTTTGGTCCTAAACATAAAACGGTTCTATTGTGGCGGATCAAGAAACAACAAGTTCGGAGATTCGCTCATAAGCGTAAGGTCCGTGTTGACAATTTATTTGCTATCAGTGTTTGTCGCACAAACACTGGACTGCGCTGTCCTCTAAATCGCATTTTGAAATATTATAACTATATGTTTGTATCTGTAGATGAATTCAATTTGTCAAAAGACAAATTTAAATTAGAATCGTTAAGAATATTACATGATAATTCAAGCACTAACATCTAATCATATAATTGTAATTAATATTAATTAGATAAATGTTGTTTATTTATATGTTTATATATTTAATTTGTTTTATTTTAAACTTAAAAACAAATTGGTTCCTGTTTATGGTGTATGTATATACATGTGGTATGTGTGTGAGTATTTTTGTGTGTGTGTGTGTGTGCTGTGTGCTGAGGTCTTACTTATTATATATTGTAATTAACCTAACATAACACAACTCTTTACTGTAAAGATAAAATACACAAAAGAAATACAAAATAACAAATGTAGGAATGTAGGAAGGAATCTTTGACAGGAAGTGAACTAGGGAATGCAAATCCGTTCGGTTTCAAAATCCGGATTTTTAACAACGGATTGTTCGTCCAATCCGTTTAACATGATGTTGTTATATTTGTGTAAATAGGTTAAAATAAAAACAATGGAAAATCAAATCACACCATTTTTAGAACGATTACTTTATATTTATTCTTATTATAAAAATAATCAGTCTGACTCTCGTAAGTACGAGTTAAAATAAACTTTGAAGAACAAAAATAAAAAAAAAACAAATAGACTCATTGTCAAATTATTGAAAGTAACAAAACAACTTCACTTTAAAAGGAACATAAATTTAACAATAAAAATTAAAAATAAAAATATTCGCGACGTAATAATCGGCCCCGAATTACAATTTTTTATCATTCAGAAAATCCGGATTCGATTTCGAAATCCGGATTTGGAAGTCGAGTGAAAATTAGCGGATCTCCGGATTTTTCGGATTACGGATTATCCGGATTGCATTCCTTAAAGTGAACACGGACTTGATTTTTAAAGGAGACCAGCGTTCGCGCTCTCCTAATACCCTCCAGGAGAGAGTTCCATAACTGGATGGCATAAGCCGAAAATGATTTTTTTTAATGCCGTACATGGCAGACGAGCAAGCGGCACACCTGATGTTATGCGTTAACCGCTGCTCATGGGACTTAGGCAATTCCAGGGGTGGGCACAGCTAAGCCGCTGCCAATATGAAAAAGAAAATCGGTAACTGTTTGTTATCTCTTAATAAACAAATAAATAAACAACGGGTTGTCTTTCGAACGCCCATCCCTAGTTACGATTGGCCACCGTTCCGAATGACAGTCAGGATATCTATTTCGTATTAGCTACTGCCTAAACGATTCCGAAATGCGTTTAGCGACGCGGACGGTTAAACTTGTTTTCAACTATCAGCGGAGCAGAAAAGTTACAAATCACGGTTCCAACATTACGAGCACGCAATGTATACCGTTCACCACGACACTAGCTATTATTGTCTATTATCCTGAACGTTTTTGTAAGATTTTTGTAAAAACCGAGTCGTAAGAACATTGGCATTAATAAGGCACGAAGGTGCGGTTGGTGTAATTGGACTGTAATATTTATGTGGCTAAAAATACAATAGATTTAATAATTATCTGGTGAAGGAAGGGGGGATACGAGGAGTTTGGGGCTGGTGTGTAGATTTTTTTTTGTTCCCCCTGAGGGAAATGCATTAAGTTGCATACCCCGGCTGTGGCGAGCCGGCGGTTATGTGGGGCTCTCCTCCCCAGAAGCGGGAGGCATACCCACTAATAATCTCAGGGATGGCCTTCCTCAGGCATGTAGGGAGCCTCCGGTAACACCAAGCTACTTCCGGGAACCCCCTCCGCTCCCCCGCCGACACAGGGGAGCCCTCCTCGGGGGAGGCTACAATACCTCCCCCAATCTCCTCCACCGACGACGCCCCCCGGCCATGGAAGGGGCGTGGTCCCTCCCGGGTAATTTGGGGGGAAACCTATGTTTAATATCTCTTATGTACATGAGCGCTGTGACGCTGTGGTTTCGGCACTGGAGACGTATTTTTGAATCATTCATTAGACGTGAATTTGGAATTCGAATACGAATACAAATCGTGCGCGAAATTATTTTCTACTGCTTACAATTTTATAGATTTTTGAATCACTCGAATTCAGTGTTGTCATTAAAAGAAATTCTTAATTAGAAGCAGAAAAATTAAAAATCACAACAACAAAAACAAAAAAACTGGCGATTACCCACACGTGAAACGGATCACTGTCAAGGTCACTTCAGCGTTGGATATTCTACTAGTAGAAATCAAAAACGAGTGGGTTGAACCACTCGTTGCATAACTAAAATCAAAACAAAAACGAAAGTTCAGAAATAGTGAATTCGGTAAATCGTATACGAATCTCACGATTTCGAATGCGAATTGGTTTTCTATTGTTTCAAAAATTCGTTTCCTGCTCCCGAATCCGATGATTTGGGGGGCTCGGGGTGATTATGCCGAATTTGATTTCCGTATTTCATATTCCGAGTTTTTTCCATGCCATTTCTACGAATGAAAACTTTTTTGAGTACAGTTTATTTTTTATTTTAATCTCGAATCATTCTACTATCGACTGAATACTTATAAACTCTTGGTATAACAATTTTACTCCAAAACGATAATTTTTTGCAAATGTTTGAAATAAAGTTGTAATAGCAAAACAAGATGTAAATAACAACAAAAACAATATATAAATAAAATAAAAATTTTTTTTGCAACTACAGCAGGTGTTAAAAATGGCGTTCAGTAGGTAAAGGTAATCCATGACTTTTTGGACACCCGGTATATTATATATATATATAGTAGAAATACACAATTGTAGCAGACGTAAACATATGTGGTGTAAGGCTTTAATAGAATAAAAAAAACGGATTATTTGGAGTGGCTACAAATAAGATTAAATCTACTGAAATGTCAGAAGCAATACGTTCGCCCTAAGTAGCCTTGGTATCTGTAGGCATGTCTAGGCTACATTGTTGTCGGGCGTGAATTGCCGAGAAAGGGGATTGATCACATTTCCCGGGAATTGAAATTAGGGAACTGGATGACGAAAATCCGACGGGCGTGGGCGGGCGGGTACGTCATAGTATGGATTCTGAGCTGCAATTGATAAATTCCACATTGGAGGCGATTGCCAGATATTGTCTGGTCATAAAGCGATTTAGAAATAAAGTTTATAATATTCTGTAACCAGAGGGCCTAGACAAGATGCCATTCTGTTTTCGTAATCGCATCGCTAAAATGACTTTTCGAGTGGTTATGTCAATACCATACATTTTTTATGTTAGCGATGCGATTACGATTATCGATAGGTATCTTGTCTAGGCCCTCTGGATTGCTATCTTCTAATACGTCTTTCCTATAGATTACATATATAATATACAATGAAATAAAGCCTATTTTGAAAACAAAATTATAGTAAACAGTCTTCTAAATACTTCTTAGCGTATATTTCTAATATCCCAAAAGATCTACATCGGTAGGTTCTGCGCTACTAGGAACCAACGTTTTCTTGCGATCTTCACCAAGTCCTTTGCCTATCCTGTGGGAGGTCTATCACTCTAATACCTTTTTACCCCAGTGGCCGACCAGTGCTGTGATCAATGTGTCTTGCCCATCACCACTGAAGATTCGTAATTCTTAGGGTTATGACCTTGCGGGCCGTCGGTGCCGTACTCCCGCACCTCGAAGCTTGGCTCAACGGGAAGGAGGAGGTCACCTTGTAACGTGTTATTTTTTACTTATGCTTTCAGCACAATTTAATCATCAGAATACTTTTGATTTCATTATTAATTTGCAAAGGGGATTGCCCATCTGAGGCCCACAGTGAACAACAGACTAGAGAAAAAACAATTTATGCATTAATTTTGCCATAAAAAAATATGTTTTTGGTTACATTAAAATGAGCGCTATTATAATCGTTAAGTATTTGTTAAAAAAAGTAATTGTATTAAAAAAAACAGAAACAGGAATTGAGTATGGCGGAATATTGCCAGCATCAATATTCCTCTATGATTAACTAATCGATTCAAATCGATTTTTAAAAACACGTACAATAAACTTAACAGCATACTCACGGGATTTTTATGGTATTTAATTAATATTTAAGTAGATAATACATTACTTCAAAATAAAAACCCAGTGTACACGAAAAAAAGCAATAAGAAACATGAATCAATTATTAAAAAAATCGATTATTTAAATAAATAATCGATTTAGTATTTTTTTTTTTTCGTAATGGTGACAACACTGAATTGAATTTGACTGTATGACACTGACACTTCGCTTGTTGCTTACGCTCAATGTGGATGTGTTTTGATTTTTCTTTGATTTCTTTCACTGCGACCCGGCTTTGTTTTATGGACTTGATTCAGTTTTACCTACGACTTTGGCTTTGTTTTATGGGATTTGTTCGCGCTTTCAACGACAACTTTTTGGCTCTGGAATTAAGGATCACGTTTGCATTCGATTTTGGATATCGATCGATAACATTTTGTACAATGTCTGAGGAACATTGTGTGAATTGTGGTTTTATCCTGACCGAAACTCAAAGTCATACCTTGGAGCAAGAAGAAATAAACGTGATACAGCAGTGGATTGCACCACAGCAGGTAAAATATTATATAATTATAGAAACCAAAATATAATGATTTTCAAATCGGCGCCATCATGTTCCAATTATTTACAGATAATAACTTTGTTTTAGGTATCAAGAGATAATCTTGTTTGCCACAACTGTTGGTTGGCAGTAACAGCAAGCTTTGCTCCTCAACAAGAATCTGAAGGGTCTGGACGTCTAAATAGCTGCATCTATTGTGGGCGGTCTGTTAGACGGATAAGAAGTCACTTATTAAGGACAGATACAGATAGAGAAAACCTCATTAGAAATGTAATTATGGAATGGATTCAACCTCGAGAGGTAAGTTTTTTAAAGTACATTACCCATGTATGTTAAATATCTGTTTAGTTTTTTATTTTCTTATATTGTTTATACTTTTTAGGTTTCATCATTAAGTCGCATTTGTCATCCTTGCTGGCAGAGAGCTGACAGGGCTGCTGTTCATTTTGTTCAAGAATCAGCATCAACATCGTCAGCTGCTACAAATGAATCAGTAATCATTCTACCTAGTTATACAAGGGCTTCAAATACAGAAAGATGTTGTATATTCCCTGACTGCCACGGAACTGAAAGAATGGTCGTCCCTACATCAATTCGCGTGAGATTGTTATGTGATTTATCTTTTTATGTACCTAAAAACTGCCGTATCTGTAATGGTCACCTAAGCAATGGTACATGGGATAGTTTAATTGTTGAAAATGGTAACCATACCTTCACAGCAGCATTCCTTGAAGATTTGCTATTACTGTTGAAAAATCAGATAGGCAATAATATTGATTTTGAAAATATTGAAGACAGTGATGATCATTTAGTATATTATTGGCTTGGGATGTCTAAACATCAATTTAGACTAATATTGGAAGAGGTTCCTCGACTAAAAAATAGACACAGAGGTGCTACTGGACTGGCTGCTTATTTAACCAAACTTAGGACAGGTGATTCAGATGAAAGACTATCTTCATTATTTAAAATACCTAGAAGTACTTTAGAAAGACTTATGAATAATGCAAGAGAACTCCTAACTCAAGATTTTGTACCACAAAACTTAGGTTTAGGGCACATTACTAGAGATGACATTGCTCGAAGGAATTTAATAATTCCTAATGGATTATTTGGAAGCACTAACCAGGTGAAACCTATAGTAATTATGGATGGAACCTATATCTATATACAGAAAAGCTCTAACTACAAATATCAGAAACAAACATACTCTTTACACAAGTACAGGAATTTAATGAAACCGTTTATATTAACATGTTGTGATGGATATATATTAGATGTTTTAGGGCCCTATCCGGCAACAACATCAGATGCCGACATCCTAATAAATGAATTTAATTCACAAAATGCTCCAATGAGGAGATTTTTTCAACCTGGCGATGTATTCATATTAGACCGAGGTTTTAGGGATGCAATACCACTTCTAACAGAATATGGTTATTCAGTTCAAGTCCCAGCATCACTTGAGCCAGGTGAAACACAATTATCCACTGTGGCTGCTAATAATTCGAGAAAAGTTACCATTTGTCGCTGGGTTGTTGAAATTATAAATGGTGTATTCAAACAATCATTTAAATTGTTTCGGCAAGAGTTTTTCAATCGAGCATGTACTCATATGATGCAAGATTTTGCAGTAGGTGCAGCATTAATAAATAGGTTTCATCCTAGGGTATTAAACAGACCTGATGCAGATCAAATATTATCGGTAATTAATGAGAAAATGTACATCCCAAATTCTTTATCAGATTATGTAACTCAATATAATTTAAATCGCAGGAGGGCTCAATTTGTGAACATTACCGTTGGCTCTGACAATTTAAATAACTTTCCACGGTTAACAATGAGTGATTTGATATTAATTGCATGTGGCACATATCAAATAAAACAAGCAAGATCTTATTATGGAGAACATATCAGAGCTAACGGTATGTATAGTATTGAAATATGTAGAGAACAAAATAGCAACCTACCAAGCGAATTGATAAATGATAATTGTTGGCTTTTGCGAGCTAAGATACAAAGCAGACATATAAGCCGTAAGGTGTATTTTGTTTACATTGAAATAAATAATAATAATGCTGGCAAAGATGCAGTTGAACAATATTATTGCAATTGTATAATTGGAAAACGCACAGTAGGTTGCTGTGCCCATATAATGACTGTGCTCTGGTATATAGGTTGGGCAAGATTTGAAACAAATATATTCCCTCCTGCGTCATTTTTAGATGATTTGTTAATTGTGTATGAAAATGAAGAAGAGAATACAGATTTTTGAAACAGCAAACTCTTTTTTTTATACCCTAATAACTTGTGTTACCCTTAAGTGGATAAAAATATATCTTGAACACACTTTATATCATAATTTGGTTATGAAACAATCGAAAAATAGAGAAATTCTTGTATTTTCTTTCAGTCGGATACGATTTCATGTATAAAAATAACCTTAAAACGATTTTTATTTTTTTATATTTCTGAAATAGTGGCGTCACTTAGGATATATTTTTTAGATATCTAATACTATAAAGATTTTAAAACAATTAATTTTAATTTTAAATTTTGGTGTCCATCTTGGGCCTGAGACACTAAGGAGAGTGGGCATTCCCCTTTAGTTCTTGTTTACATGTCCTATTAGGATTTTGTGACAGATATTTAGTTTTTTTTGTTAACCTTTTTAAGTGAAAGTAAGAGTGAAGGGATCGGAACCTGTACAGCCTCAGCATAAATGCAATTTTTTGTCTTAATTTATATTTCATAAATTTTACTTATAACAAGATGGACATAGGGACAAAACATTTAGTTTCTGTATTCATTTAATCAGCATACAGATGGTGTTGAGTCTGTGATAGGAGTTTTGGTTGGAATTGTAATTTAGAACTTAAATTTCAATATACACATCTATGGTTTTAGAGGTTTGATAGGGTGAAGCCATGGACTGTTATGGTGAGCCTCAACATATTTTCATAACTAATATATACCTAATATTATCTATTAGGAGTTTACTTAAAACAAATTCTTTCGTTTTGTTTATTGGAGTGGGTTTTCGTTTCTTTCTCCTTGTTGGACAATTCCGCCTTTTGTTCACTTCGTGTGATGCTTCCAATTCGGAACGTGACGGCTTGCTCTATGGCGATCCCTCCGTGGCTATTTATTGGCTATTTCGAGTCATGGCTGTCATTTTGACGTCGGCGAGGAGGACGCGAAGGATGGGTCTTTCGGCGTTCCGCTCCTGGCGGATGTGCCGCTTTAGGCCACCATGAAGATAAACTAATAGTTTTCTTTTTAATATTTCTTTCAATAACGGCGTAATGCCTTAATTAATTTCGTCAAGCAATCCCAGATAATGGTGAGTTGTAATTTCTTCTTTTGTTTAACTTTAAAGATTTCCCCACATGTTCGTGGGATAGATATTTCATGTTTTGTACATTGTTGTAGGGTTCACGGTATACCTCGGAATCACCTTAAATATAGGGCGTTTGGGCCGTTTCATCCCAACGTGACTTCATGCACCCAGCCATGCGGTGATGTAGGTTGTCTTACTTATCAACGGAAATCCCTGCCATCACCGATGGAATCTCAACGTATAAGGTGACCTCTTACCATTCTTACTGTTTTGCGTGTGTGAACCACCGTATTTTGAGAAATTATTTTTTCTGACATTGTGACATTCACATTGGGTGACGAATGGAGGATGGCTCAGCTCAACACTTACTAAACTTGAAGTGTAATGTGTGCAAATACCGTGCCCATTGAATGGGGAACGATTATATATATATATATACTTTCTTTTTTTGATTTGTGTATAAATATTTTTTTTTGTATTTAAATGTTCCTTTTAAAAATGTTAATTATAAACTTACATTTATAATCCTCTTTGTTTAATTTTATCACCTAACCATTTGAAGGTCTGTTTGTATGTATGTGGAGGCGCCCATATCATTAATCCTAAATATCTACATATATCACCAGGTCGGTTCGATTCCGATAAGGATTATACCCACACCCTGATCTTAGCCGGCAAATTTCTCTTTTCCTTAAATATCATAAATAAAACGCTACAACCTACCGATTGACTCAGATACTCGCCGGGCACGGCTGCTTCGGTGAGTATCTGTGTCGAATAGGACGGGAGGGATCGACACATTGTCACCACTGCGCATCCGACCTCGACTCGGCCCAGCACACGCTGGCGGAGTGCCCCGCGTGGGCCTCCGAGCACCGAGTCTTGGTCGCACAGATCGGGCGAGATCTGTCTCCGCCGGCATTGATTGCGGCAATGCTGGCGGACGAGGGAGGTTGGAGGGCTGTGGCCTCCTTCTGTGAAGCAGTAATGCTCCAGAAGGAGGCCGCGGAGCGGGGTCGGGAGATGGCCGATCCCGCTCGAAGGAGGCGGCGCCGGGCTCGGTAGCACAGCTGCGGCGCCGCCGCGGGTCGCCGGCGGGCGCGAGGAAGTCGCGACCGCTACGGCGACCCGGGATGGACCACGCCCCTTCCGTGGCCGGGGGGCGTCGTCGGTGGAGGGGACCGGGGGAGGTGGTAGCTTCCCCGAGGAGGGCTCCCCTCTAGAGAGGGGAGCGGAGGCTGGGGGTTCCCGGAAGTGGCCTTTGTGTTCCCGGGGGCTCCCTACACGCCTGAGGAAGGCCATCCCTGAGGTTTTTAGTGGGTAGGCCTCCCCCTTCTGGGGAGGAGAGCCCCACATAACCCCGGCTCGCCACAGCCGGGGTATGCAATTTTATGCATTTTCCACAGGGAAACAAAAAAACAAAAAAAAAATCATTGGGTGTGGTAGACTATATCATTCAGTAGCGAGACAGTTTGTCGTATTGTGGCTTTGGTCTGTTGTCAGCTGAATCCTTTATTAAGATACGCGTAGGGCTGAATTCATTAACATGCCACAAAGACGTTAAACCCAAAATTAATTGTGACAGGTCAGCTTGACCACTAAACCTTCAGCGCGGATGAAACCTTGTGCAGTGATTAAGTTTTATCTCCCGTGAAAGCTTAATTAAAGCCGTTTGGAAGATGTAGAATCAGATTTTTTAGGCCGAAAGTCATGTCTCAGTAATGTAAGGTAAAAACGGAACCTTATAGGATCACTTTGTTGTCCGTGCGTCTGTCAAGACCCTTTTTCTCAGAAACGCGTCGAGATATCAAGCTGAAATTAATATCACATACTCAGGCCTCCTATCTCTCAACGCAGTGAAAAAATCAAATTTATAAATTTCCATTTATATTGCATACTAGCTCTCTGCCCGCGGCTTGGCGTGGATTTCGGGATTGGGTCTATAGAGGGTTAAGGGTCATAGCTTTTGCCCACGGGTACATATGCGCGGAAGTCGGTTTATGGCACAAAGGTTTTATCGCGCTTCCCGTGGGACTATCCGTTTTTCCGAGATAAAATATACCACAAAACCTTGCTCAAGAATCACTCTATATATTGATGAAAACCGCATGAAAATCTGTGCAGTAGTTTTTGAACGAAGCCATTATTGCGCATCCCGTGGGATCTGTCGATTTTTTCAGGATAAAAAGTACCCTATCCTTTAATCCCGACTTTTATCTTTACGTGTGCAAAATTTCAAAGCAATCGGTTCAGTAGTTACGGCGTGAAAGCGGAACAAACAAACAAACTCACTTTCCGATTTATAGTATTAGTAAGGATTTTGACATTTAAAAGGGAATCAAAACCTACAGGGTATTTTAAATTGACCTAGAATCATGAAATTTGGCAAGAAGCAATGTCGTGTAGCACAACTAAAGGAAAAACTCCGAAAACTGTAAATTTGTAGTTATTTCACAAAGAAAAAAAATTTTACAACATAATTTTGAAATACAGGAAATATCTTTGAGACTTAATTCTAGTTATGAACAAACTAGGTTCAATTACAGCCAACGCGCTTACACGCTATAACACAATTTTATAGATTACTAGCTGACCCGTGCCCACTTTCGTTGGGCATAATATTAATAATCCCCGAAGCGAGCACGAACGCGATCCGAATTAAACCCGAAGCCATCGCGCGCCGTCCGCTGCCTGTTTTTTTCTCCGATTCACTTTGCAAAACGGACTACCACGTAAAAACCTTTTTATTTTTCGGTTTTTTATATAACCTATGACACTCAGCAATAACGTGGCCTTCTATTGCTGAAAGAATTTTTAAAATCGGTTCAGTAGATCCTGAGATTACCCCTTACAATTTAACAAATATACAAATATACCAACACACAAACTTTACTTCTTTATAATATTAGTATAGATAGTATAGATATAGAAAATGTCATTACTACAGAATAATTAATACGTTATAAAAAAATATGCCCTATGAAATAATATTATCGAGGACTGGTTAGTTATTGAAGTTAGTTTTGTGTTGTTTTGTCAATTAGACCTTAGCTACGGTAAAATGTTATAAGTAAAGTGTTATAAGAAAATTTTCCCTATTTATTCCGTAGCCAACGAATATGTCAAAACAAAATTTACAAATGTCATAATTTAAACTAGCTAGGTCAAATAACACAACGCAACGATGTGTAAAAATAACAACAAACGAATTATAAGAATCAACATAAATATTAATTATAATTAATGTCATTTAGAATTTCTCAAAACACGTTCTCCTGTCATTTAAAATTACACAGTCTGCAAACATATCAAATTCACAGTGCTGGCCATGTATTTTTACGATAGTACGATAATATAATCGTTAATTAGAACTTGGCTCAGACAAATGATCTGAACCGAACTTCCTTTACACGTTAAAACATGTTCACATTCAGTGCAACAGAGATAGCAAGAAACACAGACTTTTTTTATCAATTACATAGTGCTGGGCAAGTATGTCTCCGGGAGCACGGTAATGGCGTAGTAGACCTGAGTCGATCAAATCACTGTAATTCGATCGCGTAGCATTTATGAATGATCGAGTCACGACCCACGAAAAGATTCGATCACCGAGATCGACTGGGTCACGGTAACTCGGTCCTGAGTCACGATCATTTATCTGTGTATTGAAAACAAATTGTTACAATTCATTTTCGTTTTTATCCTTGTAAATGTTTACTTACCACATTATGAAAAGTTAATAGTGGTAATTAATAGCAAATCAATCATTAAATTCGCAAAAGACCAATCGTGATGGATTTATATCCATTTACGAAAGCCTTTGAGCGATACAAAAAAACAATAACAATTCAGTGAGTTTTTCGCAGAATTCAACTATGTATGACAGACGCGTATTTTATTTCATTTACAAAATTTACGTCTAGCAATGAACACTATGAGATATAAAATGTGTGTTATAAGTTATCTATTTATATATAACATAATCATGTAATAATCGTATCTAAAATATTTGAGTACCAAATTTTCTCGTAGCCCAACCAAACGAGCGTGACCCAAAACGTACAATAGCCACCCGATCAGAGACCTGAGACCTGTTGAACACCCAACCCGCTACCTCAATCAATCGATCATTTGATCGAATCATTGTGATCGAATCACCAAGCGAATGGGTCGCGATCGACCCGGGTCGCAACAAATGATCGATCGACCAGGCCTATGGCGTAATTAATTAGAACCTGGCTCAGATAAATGATCTGAACCGACCTTCCTTTACACGTTAAAACATGTTCACATTCAGTGCAATAGAGATAGCAAGAAAGAAGGAATTTTAATGTACGCACGCAACTTTTCTAAGTACTAACATAAAACAGATATCGTTATGACATCGATAAAGGAAAATAAATAAAATTTTATAGGGGTGCAGTCGATACGGAGCGTATCTTAGCATAAGTCTCGTGCGACACTGCAGGGTTTGTCACAAAGGCTTGTTGTTATTTATGATAGGGTCTTGGGTGTGACGTAAGCATTCTCCTATGACGTGGATACAGGACTATGTGGAGACGGGTTTTGATAATACAGGGCTGTTTATCTGATTGTGTTATCTTTACAGATGGCAGAGAAGCTTTTGCAATTCATTTTGCTCACATTATATTATTTCGACTATTCGAATCGATTTTGATGTCTTTTGTTATTTGGCTGCTGCTTCTTTTCTATTTCAATTTCTTACTAATATGCTTACTTCTGATAATAGCATGAAAAAAAAAACATATAAGTCTGTAACACTTTTTTTTCACTGATTTTAAGTACTATTAAAGACACTTTTTTTTTATTCATATTGATTAAATTCACATTTACAATTGTATCTTGCATTGGTTATGTTTTCGTCGAATTGTTACTTTGACATTGACAGTTCTATAGTGTGGGCCGCTTATCATGATCCTAACACCATTATCTATGGGCAAATTAGGCAACCAAATCTAGCCAAGCGTCGTCTACAAAGATAGGTTCTTTATCAATAATACTGAAACATCACTCCGGAATTCATAGATTAAAAACAGTGTCGTAGATTAATAACTGCCCACAGATTATATACCGGATACTATTTAACAACAAATTATTTGCACTGCCGGTTACAAAAATATCATTTAGAATTAAACTTAAATGTAGGAAGATCAATTCTTCCTTTCCTTTATTTGTGGCGGATCGACATAGTTTCCACACCATCCTAGTTCCATTTAATAACAAACATCACATACTATACATCGTCTATATAGTCTTTGCCTCATCGGTGGTAAGCAATCTGTAATGGTATACTAATCTGTGACTTGGAGATCTGAAATCTGGGAATTGGGAATCGATCTATTGTAAAAATCTCACGCATATTTCGTGATATAAAAATCGTATAAAAGTTACGGAAAGTGGTGTCAGGATCACAAATAAAAATCAGGAGTATTTTATTTCCCATAAAATTATCCATATCTTTTGGAACATAACTTAACCTAGTTGCCACCGGCACTTAGGAAAAATAATAAACTAAAATATTTACATATTGAAAGCCCGATAAAAAGGTCAGTAATAGTTGCATTTATCTCTTTAATTCTTTAATTTCAATTTGTTCCCAATAGTAATGATTTTCACAAATAATTATTGATATTTGTTTTGAGCGGGTAGGCTTAACCACCCATACAAAATCATGCTGAAATTAGTTGCTCAGCTGCTAATCTCATGTATTTGAGGTAATTGGTGTTTGTATTTAATCATAATAATATAAATAATGTAAATTCTTGTTCTTTTAAAATGTAAATGTACCATAATTTGATGAATGTTCAATAGATCATGTTTGATATTTTTTCTTTGTAACCTAGTTGTCAGATTTAATTGTATGAAGAACAATATTGTATATGGGTTCCTTCTGAACCGCATAGACCACCCACAGTGAGTCCATGACTATGATAATGTAGCATTTTTATGATATGTAACAGGGCAAAAAGGTACCGGGAGGTAGTTATACCTGAAAGCCCCGGCCCTACAAATTTATGTAAGAAAAATAAATACAATATCCTTGGAGAAAACTATATAAAGGTTAAGAAGAATAGCTGCAATATATTAAAAGAAGAGTGTCTGGACCCAGTCTCAAGGAAGGTATTCAGTACTAACCACCGGGGGATGGGAATTTAGCATTAGAATACATGTTATTCCTTAGATTTTAAAATTACCATAATAAATAGTTTATTTCAATACCCTGATCAACTATTGTTGTTAAATATCCTTGCCGAGATTGATCAAACAGCACCAGAACCAACCTGCCCTTGTGTCTACTCTACTCATTAAAATTTGTTATTTTAAGTACATAATAAAGTTATTTATTTTAATTGGCTATTTTAATTTTTAATTTAGTTGTTATAAAAAATATACATTTATAGTGTTAAAGTTTTAAATATACCTTTATAGTGTTAAAGTTGATAATTAAATCAGTAATTTTGTTATTTTGTATTATTTGTGTTTTCTTTATAAATCTAGTTGGTGAGTAAGAGTATTATTAGACTACAAGTCTTTAATTCGTATTAATTATGTGCGCGACAAATGGACGTACAATATACTCAATACTACGAAGAGTTAGTAGTAAGTGTACTTCAGATTCACTAAAAATAAACAGAAACTTAAGCAGAATAATGTAGTTAAAATTAATTTTGCAGTACATATTGTGTAATTGTAACTTGTACATTATATTTACCGTAATATTTTTTACATTTTATTTTATGAAATATTGTTTTGTAATATCTTTTTATAAATCGGTTTATTTTTATCAAAATATTTGTTTTTAAATATACTCTCCGTCCCCATATTTTTTATATGTAATATATTAATAAAAAGCAGACTGTCAGCCATATAGTAAATAGTTACAGCCGCCTATAGTACATGTGATTTCTATGAGATTATCAATAAATCTGTAACTCCAAAAAAATTACCACAGCATATGTCGCCATAACGCAAAAGCTTTACAGCAACAATACAACAAAGCCAAAAAACACCCGAGTTCTGAGATAAAATATAGACGTAGGTATTTATATCCGAAGATCCATGCATTTGCATATTACATTTTCATCCATCCGTTTGCATCCGCGTTAATATTTAACAAGCACTCAGCGCAAGAGAGATCAGTTATATTGCTATTCCAAGAATAATATTGCGCAATTATGTCAATACATAGTATTACAATTATTTGACCTAGACTTATAAAAGATTTATTTTTGACTTACAGTCCTTTGGTTTCGAAATGTTGTCACAATCACGTGAACCGTTTCCGACACATACCTGTAACAAAAAAAAGTGTTAAAAGTGATCTCGGTACTGGAGTGGTTAGTACACCGGTTTCATGGTGTCGCCATCTCTGTGCTCCCGGGATCGAATCCTGGTGGGGGCTGATGTTTTTGTGATGAATGCGAGAATTTGTACCTCAAGTCATTATATTTATCTACTACACATATATATCTACTACATGAAACTTAAGGACACTGACACATGCAGAGTCTGCGAAGAAGAGCGTGAAACTCCAATACACCTCTTGTGCTACTGTGAACCGCTGATTCACAAAAGAAACAGACACCTGGGGAAACACATCCTTGACCCAGATGAAATAAAAACAATCCGAACTGGGAACATCCTATCTTTCTTGGTCAGTGCCCAGGAGCTACTGTAGGGCCTACATAGAACCTACATAGGAGGCTGGTCACAATAGATCTCAATAGGTCGCAGTGATGCATATCAGCCCCGACTTACATGAAATAATATATTTATCTATGTATGCCTATCCTTTACTTCATAATAAAATCCCAAGGCTACTTTGGGCTAGGCTAATTGCTGTAAGAAATGTTTATTATAATACGGAATGTGAAGGAATGTAATTGAAAAATATGTGAAAGAAGGGATTTAAAAAAAAATTAGTAGTATTTTTTTTTAAATACAAACTTTTATTCATTGCGCTAAAAAGAACAAAATAAACTTTTACATATAAAAGCTTGTCGCAAGATGTACTTATAGAATACTTTCAACGACAAGGACAAACAATATAGAAAATAAATTATAAAAATACAATTATTTTTATGATTTATTTTCTATATTGTTTTTGGGGATGACACTAGATTCATAGTCTAGTGTCATCCCGTTCAGGAATTTCAGTGGTGACACGAACAAATTAATAATCTGTAAAATTGTAAAAACTATCTAAAACTGATAGATTCTTTAGGGGTCATCCATAAATTACGGCACACGGTAAGGGGGAGGGAGGGAGGAGGTTGACGAAGTGTGACATTGTGTGACAAGGGGGTGAGAGGGTCTTAAATTCCGTGACGTCACATTCAAAATCTATTATAAACTATCTGTTAAAACAAACTTTAATTTATTAGTATTAGTATGAAAAGTGCTGTAAATATTATTTTTATTGTAAAGCAATGTTATTCTATAAAAAAAGTCTGTATACTCTCATAAATAAATAATTTTAAAAAATATAATATGAAAATCATGAAATCACCATATACTTATTTAATATAAGTAATCGTTTTTTGTTTTGTTAATTGATTTGATGTTAATTTTATTAAAATGAACATAAAACTGATGTCGAATCATTCAATAATTTCTAAATGTAAATTTTCAAAATATCCCCCCCTTAATTCTGTAGTTGCAATAAATTATACTCTAATGAACGTGGAGAGCGATGAATCATCCGCTTCGCTATCAGGCCCCACAATAAGATGCCTCGGATTTCTACACGTGTGTGTTATTTATTTATCATTATGAAACTTAAGCAAATCAAAGTTAGCATAATAATGGAAATATATTTTTTTATACATAATATTTGCGTAAGCCTAACTATTTTTATTGCCCTCGCACAGTTTCTCGAACTTTTAACTTTGTTTTTTCATTTATTTATTTATTGATACATACAAGCAAGCTTACAGTACATAACCAATACGCTTACAAGTTAGTTGTCATACAAAAAATGATATTAAGAACATATACATGCTTGTCAAGAAATTTAAGATGTGAACAAACACTTAAAACATAATTAAATAGAATTAATAAGAATTATAGTCACCATAATTTGTCGATTATATCTAAAAATTATGAATAGTAAAATTATACAATTAAATTATGTCAAAATCTAAATAATAATATTAATATGTCAAACAATTTAAAATTACATGTAATTAATAATTAATTCGAAACAATTGATAAGATGTCTTGGTGAATGTGCAAATATGTCAATATCACAGTGCTGTGCAAGTATGTCACTTATCAGACTTACGGCCGTTTTCAATAACCTATCTATCCTTTGTTTTTGCTACTAAAGATAGTAAAATCTATCCTTATGCCCTAACTTGCGTTTCAATAACCTACTGATGGATAGCGTCGCCTACCGTAGTTACCTATCCATCGTCGGGAGGACGGATAGCTTACTAGAGATAGGCACGCTCATACAAATCTGACGTAACTGCATTTCAAAAAAGTTTCAACTTACTCTCCGATAGGCGGAGCTATCTCTAGTGACGACATTTGGCTATCTGTCAATATCGGTGGATTAAAACACAGATAGGCTTCGAAAAAATTAACTATAATAACATTATAACTTAAATTACAAAAGTATCGTAAATCCAGATACTTACAGAACTCATTTTTTCCACTTTTGCTTATATTTTATATCAAAAACATGTAATACACACAAATTGGCGGCAACAAATTATCTGTCAGTAATGTTCGAATGACATCACTTGTCATTTATAAACATTTCGTTCCATGATTTTTATAAAGAACACCAGCAAATAAAGTGAAAATGATGATCTAAGATATTTTTTTTCAATAGGCTATTTGACAGGTTTTTAAAATCCATTTTATATTATGCAGTAGAGTCTAAGAAACCCAGTAAAAGTTGTTATTTTTAATTCTGGTATATATTAGCTGAAAAACATCGAATTAAAAATTCAATATTTAAATAGTGCGCCAAAACGCTACTTTGACAATATGGCGCTGCAATGAGGTCGGTGACGTCACTTGCCTGTATTCTGATCTGTGACAACTATCACATATATTTGTTTGTTGTAAACAAAGCGATTGGATTTACTTTTTATCAGTGATTTATGTAACAAAATGAGTTACAAGTGGTGTGCAGTTCCAAAATGTACAAATACGTCGTTAAAAACTCCGGAAAAACTATTTGTAAGTGTTCCAAAGAACATCGAAGTGCGCCGAAAGTGGTTGCTACTTTCTCGGAGGGATCATAATGACATAGCGAATAGTACAAATATTTTCTTTTGTGACCATTTCGATGTAAGTAAACATAATATTTATATTTTGTAATAATTAATTACATTCAGAATGTTAATATTTTCGTTATTGATTTGAGGTTATAATACTTCTAATGTTTTTAACAGAATGTCTCTTGCAACTCACTTCGAATATTTCCGCTGTTTTCCATAATATTTGTTAAAATTTGTAGCTACAGAGTCCTATGATTTCAATAAGCAGTACACTAAAAGATCCCGACTAAAACTTGTTTGTTCGTTACAGATGGGAAAATGACATGGCAAATTACTATCAGTACAAAATGGGTTTCGTCAGAAAATAATTTTAAAAGATAAAGTTCTGCCTTTTAAATTTCATTGCCAGCCAGATCGCATTAAAAGAATGTGTGATGCTGGTACTTCCCGATCAGCATTTGTCAAACGGCAAAGAATGGAACTTGTTAAACAATGTGAAGACATTCAGTAACCGACGTAACGTGAACAAATTATCGTTTATGTTCACGAAATTGTGCCAAACAAACTTAATTATTTATAACCTATATAAGTTCTTGTGGAAGTTCATCATTATTTCACTTTCTTATGATATAATTTAAGTTACCGGTAAAGTGTAATTATACTTACTTTGCTGTTTTTACATTTTTTAGCTCCGAAGCATAAAAGTCAGAATTATTTTTGAAAAATAATCCGACCATGATTGCGTCGACTTGCGGCAGGTTTCTGCTGTCTGCTTTTACAAAATCGTTGTCCATGGTTGAAAGTACTTGTAAAATAGTGCAAATAAACAAAAAAAAAACAATGCATAATAAAGAAAATCTTAATATAACGGAGATAATCTACCACAACTAGGCGCAACGCAAGTAGGCAAACGAAGTTTACAAGCAAGTGACGTCATGATAAATTCGACCAATCAGGAGCGTTTTGTGTCACGTGACAAACGTTAAAAAATGCAATTTTTATTTACGGATTTTAAAATAAATTAATCATTATTTTCAACTTACGTTAATAAATAATCATTTTTTAACTTTTAATTTATACTGTTAACAGTAATTGACACTTTATTTTTCGCATCGTCAAATAGCCTATTATAGTATCATTGTATGCACTTTTTACAACATAATATTTCAATATAAAATACATCAATAAATTGTACATATGTTTTAAACGTACTAAAAGCTTTATGGTTAGCAACGAATAAAACGTTCTACAGGGCTTGGATAGACGAGAGGGCATAAAGCTATCCTTAGTTAGACAAAGATAGATAGCTCGTATCTTTGATTGTGAAACGCAGACTACAGATAGATAACAGCTTACTGCTAATTGGAGATAGCAATTTATCTTTGATCTTAGATAGGTTATTGAAAACGGCCGTTAGTGTGTAGTTTGTTGGTGCGTGAGCTGTTCGAACAGTGCGTGTAACAGACCTTGCCAGGAGCCGATGATTTCGGCGCGGAGCTAGCGCTCCATCCTGATTGCATGGCATTCTAGTTGGTACTCTTAGTCCAACTCTACCCAAAATCGTTGGACTATCTATCTTTTGTTGCAATACAGATAAATAAAATTTTATGACCGCCATTATTCGTCTGAATTTGAGGGTTTCCAAGCCCACCATGCCCGAAACAAACATTGAAGGATACAAGTAAGGATAATACCCATACTTTCTCTTATAAAGCCAACGAGCAAATTGCCGTTGAACCCTTTCTATAAGTAAAATATACTTCATCTCTTTTATATGTGTGTATTTGTTTATTTTAACTTTTCTGGTATCGTCACATATTAAGAGAGAACGACCATGTTAATGTTACTAGGAAAGTTATGGATAGACGTGTACGGAGAGGGAAACCGAAGAAAAGATCCGACTGTGTCAGTGACATGTTGTAGAAGGGAGTGGGTGTCGAAACGGCGAGCGATAGGGGAAAGTGGAAGAGAAGGAAAATTGGGAACCCAATTTCCTATGCCCAATAAATATTCCATTCTTTCTTATATTGATTGTTCCTAACGTCAAAATGGTTAAATTTAAGTTAAATGGTTGTATGTAGGTATATATTAGGATAGTTATTAGATAAGAAAGTACTATTGTTAGATAAGTAAGTGCTGCGCAACTCACGTTAATGTTAAGTCACGGAATAGTATTATAAGATAATATGACGCTGAATATGAGGACAGTTTAAAAAAGGCACGGACTACGAGTCCGTGGAGTAGACATATATAAAAAAAAAACGTCAAAATGGTTGCTTTTCTTTTCTTTTTGCGCTAATTTTTGTTCACCTATATTGTATTAATAATGTCCACAAAGTACTTTTTATATGATAATGTCACTGTCATGACCACAGACTATATAGTGTGTGTACTGTCTTTTACGTCCGATGTCGGGATCATGGAGGCAATATGCACTATGTCCACGTGCATATTGCTTCAATGATCGGAATCAATGGTGCTACCTGAAAACCAGCGCTTCTGCTGCGTATAGCAGTAATAGCATTAGCTGAGGTAGGGGCCTTTTTGGCCAAACTTCGATGTTTTTTTTTTCTTTCTTTTATTATATCATAAGCGACATACTGTACAAGAATGGCCAAATAAATATCTCTTTCTTTCTTAATTAATACAATCAAACGCGTATATAAGTAGAGATCGGATGCATATTTACCTAAAGTTAATTTTTGGCTCACAAATTATGGAAGCGGCTTTTTAAAATACATTTTGTTAAATAAAAATCCCGGGAAAATACGGGACTGCAAATTTAACGTAGTGATATTGTTTGAAAATTACTAAATTAGCACGTGGTATTTATTTTCAAAAGACCGATACTCCGGGTTCATTTATACAACTATGCATACGTATTTACCAAAATGTTCTACAGTACCGGAATTCCGGGAATTTTATTTATGGAATAAAATAAAAAGACAGTTCCATACTTTGTCAAAAACTAAATTAGGTAAATAAATAAACATCCGGCTATCCAATTCCGCAATCCCGGGATTTTCATTTAACAAAACAATAAAAAGCCGTTTCCATACTTTGTCTTAAACAAACTTTAGGTAAATATGCATCCGATTATCCGATCTCTAATAATAAGACACTAGGACGGTAAAATAAAAATTATCATAACAAATGAATCCAATGCGTAAAAATGCAATAACAATTCGAAATAGGTAAATGACTCGTAACGTGGAATCCGTTGCAGTAAGTAAATCATTTATTATCATACAGTATAATTGTCTTTTATAGCATGATGGTGGCAAACAGCCGTACGACCCGCCTGATGGTAAGCGATCGCCGTAGCTTATTGACATTTGCATCACCAGAGTCGCTCGTTGCCGACCTTTAAAAACCTCACATAAAGAAGAGTGTGTGTTTTGTTTTTCGCTTGTGCAATCTATGCTAATATTATAAAGAGGAAAGATTTGTATCTTTGTATGTAACGAATAAACTCAAAAAGTACTGGTCCGATTTTAATAATTCATTTTTCATTAGAAAGCTACATTATCATTGAGTAACTTGACCTATATTTAGTACTAGATTACTATAGAAATCTTTAGAAATTCTTATTAACCTCCGAAGGTGTAAAAAAATTAGCCATAAAATGTCTTTCATCGCATACGCTGCGAAGAGGATTAATTATAGTTATCTATAAATTTAACATTAATAAAGTAAATAGATCCGTAAAAGATCCGCCAAAAAGTAACTGATACGGATCTTTCTTCTGCCTCGGATATCCGCGGATACGGATATCCGGCACATCACTAATAAGAACATTTTGCCGGGGCGGGCCGCTAGTCTATACTAATATTATAAAGAGGAAAGATTTGTTTGTTTGTAATGTATAGGCTCCGAAACTACTGGACCGATTTCAAAAATTCTTTCACCTTTGGAAAGCTACATTATCCCCGAGTAACATAGACTACTTTTTATACCGGAAAAATCGACAGATCCCACGGGATGCGCAATAAAGACTTCGCTCAAAAACTACTGCACAGATTTTCATGCGGTATTCATCAATAGATAGAGGGATTCTTGAGCAAGGATTTGCGGTATTTTGTATCTCGGAAAAACAGATAGTCCCACGGGAAGCGCGATAAAATCTTCGCGTCATAAACCGACTTCCGCGCATATGTAGCCGTGGGCAAAAGCTATGACCCTTAACCCTCTATAGACCCAATCCCGCAATCCACGCAGGCGAAGCCGCGGGCAGAAAGCTTGTACAGTATAATTGTCTTTTATAGCATGATGGTGGCAAACAGCCGTACGACCCGCCTGATGGTGAGCGATCGCCGTAGCTTATTGACATTTGCATCACCAGAGTCACTCGCGCCTTATAAAAACCTCACATAAAGAAGAGTGTGTGTTTTGTTTTTCGCTTATGCAATCTATGCTAATATAATAAAGAGGAAAGATTTGTATCTTTGTATGTAACGAATAAACTCAAAAAGTACTGGACCGATTTTAATAATTCATTTTTCATTAGAAAGCTACATTATCACTGAGTATCTTGACGTATATTTAGTACTAGATTACTATAGAAATCTTTAGAAATTCTTATTAACCCCCGAAGGTGTAAAAAAATTAGCCATAAAATGTCTTTCATCGCATACGCTGCGAAGAGGATTAATTATAGTAATCTATAAAATTAAAATAATAAGGTAAATAGATCCGTAAAAGATCCGCCAAAAAGTAACTGATACGGATCTTTCTTCTGCCTCGGATATCCGCGGATACGGATACGGATATCCGGCACATCACTAATAAGGACAGTTTGTAGTAGGGGGCGTTCAAGTATTACGTAACGCAATTTTGGGGGGAGGGGGGGGGGATGGTCTCGGTAAAATGTTACGATGCGTTATAGGGACAGGAGCGGGTCTTTCTTACAACACCGTATGTAACATTGTTTCTTTTTTATAACAAATTGGCAACCCTTTTCGTTTACATTTTACGGGGAATCCCTCGATTGTATTAGTATGGTCGTCATTTTTAATTTTTTCACGCAAGTTGTTTAACGTTACGGTGCGTTACAGGGGGGGGCGGTGTCAAACATCTTCAACAGTTGCGTTACGTAATACTTGAACGCTCCCTAGGTAATATATACATAAGCATTGCACCCGTGCGAAGCCGGGGCGGGCCGCTAGTATTGTATAAATACGTTTAATGCAATTACTTCTCGCCTGGCCATACATTAACTAGTCCTGTAAATGGGTGGAAGGTTGGTCGCCCGTGATAGAGGATTACTCCTAGTGCGGGTATGAACCCGCCGTAATCGACGTACACACGTTTCATGGTCTTCTGCAGCAGCATTTGTGCAAGTTAATATTGTGCAAGTGTTGTTGCGGATAGCTGTAGTAAGTCTAACTGTATGTTGTAATAATTAACAGATTATGGTGAGAATTAAATATATTATTATTATTGTTTAGGTCTTGGAAAACCCTCGCAAGGGAGCTCATTCCACAATCGGTAGTGTACGCGGGAGGAAATTCCTCTGGAACCGCACTCTACCATTTAGCTTCTAGGGGAGCGTTCAAGTATTACGGTAACGCCATTGTTGAAGATGTTGGACCCCCCCCTGACCAAAAATGACGACCATACTAATACAATCGAGGGATTCCCCGTAAAACGTAAACGAAAAGGGTTGCCAATTTGTTATAAAAAAGAAACAATGTTACATACGGTGTTGTAAGAAAGACCCGCTCCTGTCCCTATAACGCATCGTAACATTTTACCGAGACCCCCCCCCCCCCAAATTGCGTTACGTAATACTTGAACGCCCCCTAGTGTATAAATTGGCCACGGGTATATTTTCGAACAATGCAGAAGAAACTAATTACTGTCTTTCTATGCATTTTAACAGTATCTGGCAGCAGAACTAATATTTCAACCTCTTACAGCGCTTTTTCGCTTTTGGCGTGAAAACGCAACGCCATTTTATTTGTAAGAATTCTGTACTATCGCTTTTAATGGTATGAAACTTGAAATGTGTTTGCTTTGTATATATAATCAGACTATGTCAATGAGAAACACTGCCGTCGCAGATACGATCCGCGAGATCGTCACAGAAGCAGTGGGCCGGTGTCCACGATCCTAACACAATGAGGCCGGTGGGAGGATCCGGTCCGCGCGACAATGGCCGCGTGTCGCTTCGACTAACATTGTTACGGATACAATCGACTACATTCTAAATAGTTATGATAAAACGTAATTTTTGTCTTTCTGTTTGTTCCGACTAATCTCTGAAACGGCTGGACCGATTTGGACGGGCCTTCCACTGGCAGATAGCTTATGTAATAAGGAGTAACTTATGCTAATAAAAAAAATATATATTACATTCCACACGGACGAAGTCGCGGGTACAGCTAGTATATAATAAAAATTATTTAATTTTTCTGTCGCATTAAAAGACTAGTGTTGTCATTAGAGATCGGATAATCGGATGCATATTTACCTAAAGTTAATTTTTGGCTCACAAATTATAGAAGCGGCTTTTTAAAATACATTTTGTTAAATAAAAATCCCGGGAAAATACGGGACTGCAAATTTAACGTAGTGATATTGTTTGAAAATTACTAAATTAGCACGTGGTATTTATTTTCAAAAGACCGAGACTCCGGGTTCATTTATACAACTTTATTTATGCAACATGTTCTACAGTACCGGAATTCCGGGAATTTTATTTATGGAAATAAAATAAAAAGACAGTTCCATACTTTGTCAAAAACTAAATTAGGTAAATAAATAAACATCCGGCTATCCAATTCCGCGATCCCGGGATTTTTATTTAACAAAACAATAAAAAGCCGTTTCCATACTTTGTCTAAAACTAACTTTAGGTAAATATGCATCCGATTATCCGATCTCTAGTTATCATATTAATATACGTTTAATAATACTTCATATTAATATGTATAAGTATATCGGGCTTTGGACATTTATTTTCTCAAAAAGATTCAACAATTCACTGGTATGAGAAAAGTTACAAAGTAACAAAACAAAATAAAGCGGACGATCCTCAGAAACAGAACTATATAGAATTTATATAGAGAACACAAACAGAACTATATATATTTAACAGAACTATATATACTTTATATATATCTTAAACATGTGTATAATCAGAAATTATGTGTACGGTGCCCTGGCGAGAGTGGAAGTGACAAGCGCATATAGTGAGCATAATTTCAAAATTATAAATAATGTTTTTTTTTAATATACATGCTATTAATCTATATTGTAAGCATTTTTTTTTGTATATATATATATACCGGGTGTCTGGATGGTCCATGGATTACCTTTTACCTACTGAACGCCATTTTGAACACCTGCTGTAGTTGAAAACAATAAATTTATTTTATTTACATATTGTTTTCTTGTTATTTACATTATGTTTTGCTATTACAACTTTATTTCAAACATTTGCAAAAAATGATCGTTTTGGATAAAAATTGTTATAACAAGAGTTTATAAGTATTCAATCGATAGTAGAATGATTCGAGATTAAAAAAAAAAAAAAAGTTTTCATTCGTAGAAATGGCAATTAATCGAAACCTTGAGTGAATTATCGCTGCTCAGGTAACCAGACGGCTCTATCGACAATCTCGGCGAGAAAGAGAGTAGTGACAAATTTTATATCGGTCACTGAGTTAAATGTAGATTTGCGAACCGATGGCGTAGCTTTTCGACTTTCACAAGTGCTTGTAACAGCCTAGACTGAATAAATGATTTTCAATTGAATCAATCATTGGCACCACGTGTGTTGATTGGCACCTGCGACCTCGAGGATCTCGTCATCTGAACTAGTGACCGCAACCACAAGCGACAAAAGACGGCAATTGCCTATTCGGTTACCGTGCGCGAACAGTTCACGTTTCATTAGCTTATATAACTCTGATTATTGATTAATTATATTTATAAATTCTATTTTTGATTAAATAATCGAAAAAGCCCAATATCCAGAAACATTCCGATATTTACAAGCCATCTCTTGGTCTTTATTCTACTACTAGCGACCCGCCCCGGCTTCGCACGGGTGCAGTGAAAAAATGGTTATGGTGGGTTATCCCTAAGAGATAGACATATATCATCGCGGACTTTTTTGTGGATTTTTGTAAGTTGTACAATACTGTAGTACATTATTTTGGTCTATCTCGTAGGGTTCAGCCAGCGTTTGCAATATAAGCGCAAAAAACGTGCTTATTTACGACATCACATTAGAAACCTTTAAATTTATCAGTGTTTCTCTACTATATTATGCATTTATTATACATACAAACCTTCCTTAAGAATCATTCTATCTATTAAAAAAAACCGCGTCAAAATCCGTTGCGTAGTTTTAAAGATCTAAGCATACATACGGACATACAGCGAAAGCGACTTTGTTTTATACTATGTATTGATTATATATTCATCAAACCATCTGTTTTATATACGCATTATATGTGTTTATTTTGTAATTATTTATGCGTGCGCGTGTAGATATATTTGTGTATGTATAACTATGCTGTAGATAATATAATATAGGTATATATATGTAATAATTAGAGACCGGATAATCGGATGCATATTTACCTAAAGTTAGTTTAAGACAAAGTATGGAAACGGCTTTTTATTGTTTTGCTAAATAAAAATCCCGGGATTGCGGAATTGGATAGCCGGATGTTTATTTATTTACCTAATTTAGTTTTTGACAAAGTATGGAACTGTCTTTTTATTTTATATCCATAAATAAAAATCCCAGAATTCCGGTAATGTAAAACATGTTGCATAAATAAAGTTGTATAAATGAACCCGGAGTCTCGGTCTTTTGAAAATAAATACCACGTGCTAATTTAGTAATTTTCAAACAATATCACTACGTTAAATTTGCAGTCCCGTATTTTCCCCGGATTTTTATTTAACAAAATGTATTTTTTAAAAGCCGCTTCCATAATTTGTGAGCCAAAAATTAACTTTAGGTAAATATGCATCCGATTATCCGATCTCTAATAATAACATCCATTAAATAGTGGAGAAATACTGTTATTTTTGAGGTTACTAATGTGATGTCGTAAATAATTACATTTTTTCCGCTTACAGTGCAGACGCAAACGAGATTTATCAAAATAATGTGCTAAGCTACGTTCACAGTTTTTCTGTTCTATATTCAGTTGCTGATAGCATTGCACCCATGCGAAGCCGGGGCGGGTCGCCAGTTTTTCAATAAAATGCAAAGTCACAAATACAAAAATGAATAAATTAAGCGGAATAATTTTTATTCAGTTATTTAGACAAATCCCATAGGATATTAAATGCATTTAAATGGTATATTTATATAAATATTTGGTAGTTTAAATATGAACTCTGTAAGAGATCTGTTGTTTTCCGCACTAATTTCTTCCTTAACTCTTTTTCTGTTCATGCAGTTAAATTATGGAATGCACTTCCGCCTTCAGTGCGAGACATTCGTTCTTTCTTGCTTTTCAAGAAGAAAGTAAAAGAGCACTATCTTTCCTTAACGTAATTAACTATCCTCTCAGTAATTTTGCTGTATTATATTAAACCTAATCTAAGTTTGTATATATCCATGTATATATGTTTATATATGTATGTATTTGTTAGTGTATATATGTAAAGTATGTATGTAAGTATTAAGTATGTGTACTTTTTGTTATACAACTATTATATATATTTGTACACGCGACATCCACGTTCCTCAGCATTTTTTTTTTCCCATCACAGGTGGGTTGGAAGAAATTTCATTAGAAATAAGCCACACCTATTGTACTGTCTATAATTTTGTATTTTCCTGTTCTTTTCTTTTGTGTACAATAAATCGTTAAATAAATAAAAATAAATGAGATCTAATTAAAATTATCTTGCCGAGAAGACTCCAGGACACTTGCCGCAAATTGAGGAGGCTGTATCAAATTAAACAAAGCAAATGTCGAGGGGTCGAAGTGGGTGACGAAGCTGTCAGCTCCCGAGTCCCTGCGGTGGCGACAGTCGCGAAGGACGTCGCTCCAGCCTCCCATCTCATATAATATAACGGGGGACGTCTCGAGGCGCATTAACTAATGATCTGACGCATTAGCTCCGAGTGACGACACCTATTGTGGTACGGAGACGGCAGGCTATAAGGTTTTCCTTTCCTTTTCTTATTCCATTGCTACCAAACCTTACTAATATTATATATGCGAAAGTAAGTCTGTCAGTCTGTCGCACTTTAACCTCATAACTACTAAACCGATTTAAATTAAATTCGGTACTCAGATAGTTTGGAGCCTGAAAAGTATATAGGCTTAAGTATTTAGTGTAAGTGAAAATTATATATTATAATCTAAATACAATATGTATGATAATAAAATGTCGTATATACACTATGTGATAAAATACATAAAAACAATACATGTAATACATGAACAATAATATAATACATTTTTTACAATTAATTAATTAAATAAATGGAACAATTGAAAGATATTGAATGAAAATATAATGAACCTATCATAGGGGATAAGCGACGAAAGATGAAATTTTCAGGAGAGCCGTTTAAAGTTTTAAATTTTAGAAACACTGATGTATTTCCGTCATTTCATTCCGACGATATTTTGAAAAGTGAAACGGCTATAAAATCACATAAAAATGGAACAGTTACTGGTATTCTTACTTTTGATGATTTGACGATATTTAAAGTAGCAAAAAAGACCAGAATTTTCGTCTGTTAGCTAAAATCCTACGACTATTATAAACGCGAAAGTTTGTAAGTATGGATGTATGGATGTTTGTTACTCTTTCACGTAAAAACTACTGAATGGATTTGCATGAAACTTTACCACAATATAGCTTATACATCAGAATAACACATAGGCTACAATTTTTGAGGTTTCTAATGTGAGGTCGTAAAAAAACACATTTTTTGCGCTTACATTGCAAACGCTGACTGAATCCTACAAGATAGATCAAAATAATTTACTACAGTATTGTACAACTTAAAAAGGTCTACAAAAACTAGACTAGACGGGACGAACCTGAAGTCCACGCGAACGAAGTCGCGGGCAAAAGCTAGTAACACTATGAAAATATTTTTTTTTGCTTGGGCATAAACGCCAAAAAAGGTTGCCACTTGAAATTAAAAAGTCTACCAGCAGATTGAGTTTAAAAATAAAATGCGGAAATATATTTATCAGAAGAGTTTATAATGATGTGGCATATTTCTTAGTTTATTATCATTAAATTTTATCTATTTATGATATCGTCCTACGTATTCGTATATTATTATTAATTATATCTATGTATTAGGATTTAAAATAATTACTTTTATTATTATATATATACATATATATTTTTCATTTGTGTCATGGGTACATCTACCACTTTGCTTTCTGCACCACCTCTAAAGGTTGACTGTTAGAAAATGCTACATTAATTAAGTCCGCCTTTGTACAGATTGTACATTAGAGGATTTTCTAGATCACACAAGAAATTGGACAGATTATTTTTATCTTCACTTTTCAATTGTCTGACAAAAAGTTTGGTTAGACACGACACGATCTGCTAAAATGTCGCTAACCGTAATAAATGTATGAAACCGATTAGCTTCTGGCGCGACACGACACGTAAATATGTATACACACAGCACCGCATTAATATTTAACATGTTGATTTTAAAACAGCTCTTATAACGTTCGTAATGGCTACGGTATTCGCAGTGCTCAATGTAATGCGCAACGTATCGCTGGAGGTACTGTAATGAATCCATTGAATAATTAACAAAAGAGTTTGTATTGTCAAATTTCTGATCCGCGAATTTATTAATTTAAATTAAGAATGCGTATAATCATTGTCAATGGCACGAGGCCTTTTTGGACTCTTGACTCTGACATATCAGATAATTTGGTTAATATTGTACGCGTTAATTATCAAATTTTTGATAACCTATCCCATATTAATACAAATTGTTAGAATAAAGCCATGGTCCCTACCAAATCTGTGTTTACGTTATTTGAATTGATCCGGGCGGCGGGTAAATTTGCTTCACAGAAAATCGATAAAGAACTTTTCTGAAATACCCCTCCGGTGAGGTTACCAGTCACTTATTAATTATGATGGACTATAGAGGTCTTGTAGTAATGGTTACTTAATGAATAAAACATTAATCATCGCCAACAATATTATCGCCAAAAATATCACAATTAATGGAAACAAAATCCCTTCGACCTAATGGGCATCGCAAATATTGAAACAGGTTTCAATACTTTTTTCCGGAGCGCTTTGTTTGTTCAGATTGTTCGATGAAATATATCTTTCGTTTCGTTTGTCAGGGGGAATTGATGTGGATTTGCTGCTTTGATACGGATTCACGTCAGGATAAGAATATTCACTGCCATTTTATTGACTACATTAGTATCGCACGAATTCGAAAAAAAAAAAATTCTATCTCAAGCGGTATTCAAAACTCAATCACTGGACTTGTCAACAATAGTTGACAAGAAAGAAGTTGCAAGATGTGCGTAAAAAAAATCAATATGATAAAAAATTGTTGTAGCAACCAATAATTTTAATACATCCTTTAAACACAATGTCTTTAAAACGGCCATTAATATCCAACATGGAAACGTCACGCGAAGCAACGTGACGTCACACGTCGAACCAACTGCGCAAACTGTTGCTACTAAAAGTTCATTACCATTAAACGATCAGCCGTATAGGTAAATATTAATTTAATAAGTACGTTGTGTTTTCCAAGTCAAGGGTAACTCTGCATAGTAGGCATTGCTTCGAGATTCCTCCATCACTTTCTCCGCTACACGAGGACTTGTTCCTATCAATGTTTATCGCGAAACATGTGCTAAATAGTATCATAAACCTACCGAGAGGTGCAAGTAATTAACTCGGCAGCATAAACTTCAATTCACAGTTTCACAAATCAATAAGTACAATTGTAATGGTTACTATGTTACTGAAACGACTTACTAGGGAGAATTGATTTTTCCAAAAAAAATATTATTAAAGAGTCAAGTTATTCAGTTCGATAACTAACACGTACAATTTTGAGCAAAAATGTCAAAGCAAGGAGCGCATACCATAGACAATGCTTTTCTACCAAGCCATCAAATGTTACTACGCGTTCTTAATTCAAATTAGTAAATTTACGAATCATGATTTTGACAATACAAACTCTTTCTGGTGAGATAATCGCGATCAGTGTCCTAACAGCGTTACGTGGAGTGAGGTTGGCAACAAGTGACGCTGCGCTCGTTGTAAGCGTCCAAAGGCTGTGGGTGTTCTTCCGAATATCTTCTTGCCTTTTCTTGTTTCGCCCATCAAATGGATATGCTTTTCCTATGTTCGTCAAAAGGTTTTATGCTAATATACATATAACTATGTTTTAACATCAGTAAATGGCTGTAGAATCCAATGAACATTAAACGATGATGATGATCACTTACTTTACCAACTTTCGTAGCAATACGTTCCGCTTTTGGACACTACAGAAAATAACAAGACCTGACATTTGCACATCAACCATCGCCTGTTCGTTCGCAACTTATTTTGTATGAAAGGAAGAAAACGATCAATGGTTGATGTGCGACTGGATAGTGACGTGATCGCGAGGTTGTTGAGTACAGGCCCCCAAGTGGTTTTTGACCCCAAAAAAGTAGGAAAAGTAGGATTTTTTTAGCAAAAAGTAGGACTTTTTTACTGAAAAGTAGGACGTAATTTGACATAAAATCAATCTTTTTGTGCTGAAATAATGAAATGACATATTAAAAACCGACCAAGTGCAAGTCAGACTCGCGCACGGAGGGTTTCGTACCATTATCTATACAACATTTTAAACAAATTGAGTTATTTACAATGTTATTTTAATATCATGGACTTCTTATTATTTTTCGTATTATCTTCGTATAAAAATTGTTATCTAAAAAATTATTATATGTGTACCAAATTTCATCTTAATCGGTTTTGTAGATTCGGAGATAACTGACTGGAAGCGACGGACAGACGCTAGACGGACACACAAGTGATATTATAAGGGTTCCGTTTTTTGTATTCGGACGTACGGAACCCTAAAAACTAAATAATAAATACTCAATAGTCTATCAAATAGTATAGGAATAAGGAAATACCGTAAAACGTTAAAAAAGGAATTAAAAAATCTTAAATAGTGTTTAGCCATTACTAATATTATAAATGCGAAAGTAACTCTGTCTGTCTGTCCGGCTTTCACGCCGAAACTACTGAACCGATTTTGATTAAATTTGGCACGAATATAGTTTGAACCCCGGAAATGGACATAGGATACTTTTTACCGCGATAAAATATCTCTTTCCCGCGGGAAACTGCGACGGCAACAGCCAAACCATTTTCGATGTAATTTGGTATGGGGATATTTTAAGGCCTTTGTCCTATTTTAACGCCTTTTAAATCCTGGTTCTTTAATGCATTTTTAATTCTTTCATCCATCCATCTCTGTCGCAGCTTCATCCTCTTTCTTTCCTAGAGTTTTTTTCTTTCAATATCACTTCTTTAGTTTCTCTACTTTTCTTTTCAAATTCAGCTTTCTCTCATGCCAAATCTTCTTTTTCTTTCAATTTATTCTCTTTTTCTTCTTCCTTTTGTTTTTTTATTTCTGCTTCCACTCTCTTTTCTTCTTCTATTCTCTCTACGTAAGATCTGTAGGCTCTAGCACCTTTATCAATGAAATTTTTGTGACAGGGACTAAATGACATTTATTGTCAAACTTTTTAAAGCCATCCTTTGTAGATTGCAAAGCACTGATCGAGGCTGCTGAAAGAGAAGATCTTGTACTAGTTAAAAATTTTGAAGTTAGAGAAAATCCTCGTTCTACATCAGCATTACCGTGCGGAATAACCAAAACTGCTTTTACTAATTTATTTAGTTCAAGATACTTTTCTTGGCCAAGATAATTTTTTAAAGCAAAGATTTCACTATAGCATTGATCAATCCTCTTTTGCATTATATTTTCATCAATTTCATAACTATACCAGTCTTGTGGAATATTTTCACACTGAAGAACTTTCCATTCATCACTTACTATATCTACATTTAGGGATTCTTTTAATGCGACACTGGCTGCAAGGTTCTTCACAGATGCAAGAGTCCAAGATTCACACCTATTTTGGGCCTTCTGACATCGTGCTTCTCGGATTATACCATTGGTTGGTACTTTTTCCAACAACTTCAAAGTTACACACCTCAAAAATTTACGCATACCCACAATCAAACTTGACTGTTGTTCTGCCATCAGTTTACCAACTAATTTCCTAGTGTTTTCTCCAATATCTATATCTTTGTCAGAGAGCTCAATTTCAAAATTTGGGAATTTCAGGCTCTTCAAATCTTCAATGCTCATTTCTTTTAAATTTTTTATTCTGATAAAACGTCCAAGCAATTTCTTAATAACACTGACCATTTGATCAAACAGTAGGTGGATAAGAGGTTCTTCCTTTTGGAAAAGTTTTAGAAATGGTTGCAATAGATTCGATACAGTAATTAGAAAATGGATCTTGGACAGAGTTGTGTGGGGGATTTTAAAGAATTTTATTATTCGGTTGTAACGTCCATTTTCAGTTATTTTCTTATCTCTTACAGGAAGAGTTTTCATAAAATATTTTTCAGCCACTGACCACTGGGCTCAGCAATCTTTCCAAAGCAGGTCCTAAAGTAAGCCATCTGCTTGGCACATGTTTTAGAAACTTTTGATTTTTGAAACCAAGTTCATCTTGTAGTTCTTTTAGTTCTTCAACCTGACAGCGGAAAGATTGAAAAAATAGTGTAATGGCCGTTTTCACCAACCTTGTCTTAGCTTAGGTGACTCCTAAGTGACATGCTGTCACTTTTTATATTAACTGAAAAGAGTGAGACAGCATGTCTCTTAGGAGTCACCTAAGCTAAGACAAGGTTGGTGAAAACGGCCATTAGTCTACTATATCGTCTCCAAATTCATGTAGAGCTTTAGAAAAAGCATTGTGGACGGAATGTAATTTACAAAACCCGATATTGAGAAGAGGAGGTAGCTCCTGAGATTTCTTCACTTCAGTCACCATTTGGAAAACTGCTTTGTTTACATTGAGCCCATCACTGCCTAATGCAATAAAGTCTGCTAGTGGGATTTGAGCATCATTAATTGTTTGAATAATTTTTTCCGAGATAGTGTTGGCTTTTGCCTGTCCCATTAGATGTGTGTCAAGATAATGGACGACAACTTCTTTTTTAATGCTGGACCAGTATCTTATTTTCAGATCGAGCTGTTTTTTTACTTCTCTATTGGTCAACTCATCAAAAGAAATGGAATATGGCGATGAGGACTTTATTATATTTAGACAATAAGGCCTCATGAAAATACGGTCCAGTTGCTTCTGTTATCATGTAAGATAATTTTGAGTGGGACATAGAAAACCTGGAAGCTATAGTGCTGTCAGGGAACATTTCTTTAAACAACTTTGGAGTATCATCTGCTGAGTTATATGAATAATCACTACTAACTGACTTGAGGCTCCACAAGAGCTCTGCCTTTATGACTTCTTCTTTTGCTGTCCAACAGGAAATAGTAGCTACGGTATTATCTGCTTCATTTAAGGTTTTGGTTTGACTTCCTAAAATCATTTGTGTTCCAGCTAACACGTCTTTAACAAATGAAGAGTGGACTTTAGTTTCTGAGTAAGTTAGCAACTGACTCAGCCCACGGTTATCACATCTCACAACCTTCTTACATAAACGACAAAATACTTCATATCTTGATCGTTTTACTGTTCAATAATTTGGCCGTTTGAGTCCTTCTTCTTTAACCATTCATCTTTAAATGATGTTTTGTTAGGCATGTTCACTGCACTACACTCTACATAAAAAATTACGTTTCTTCAAAAACATTCAACTATCACCAATTACCTAAATACAGAAAAAAAATCTGAAAAACATGAATTGATTAGGAAATTATTGTAGACATTTCTATCACTTAAGACTAATAATTATCTAAATTAGAACATGTCTGCAACTATTTCCTAACAATGTGAACATCAATTGAAGATCTCAAAAACGCATGAATTAGTAGGCCTAATATAAATTTTGGGTAAACTATTAATATATCCTGAACATGGAAAGAAAATGCTGCCACAACCTGGGTTAAAGCAGGCAGGAGCATGGATTTCCCCTCAGTTTAATTCATTGGGAAATCTAAGAGACATGTCAAAATAGTAAGCACTGATAATAATCACTATTTTTATTTTGTATCACAATGTATTGTTGAAAAAAATTGTTTTCACGGTTGATTAGATATAATACTATTGGAACCTTATAATTGATAAAAATCATTTATTATTATTCATTTATTTAAAGTACAATATTAAATTTAAATTTTTTACAATACATATAGATATAAAACATAAATATTATAAAAAACTTAAACCTGTGTGCCGCCGGCAGCGGAGCAGAGCCCATTATTATTATTTTATTATAATACTTTATTGCATACAGAAGGTTACATTAATACATTTATGGCCGTTTTCACCAACCTTGTCTTAGCTTAGGTGACTCCTAAGAGACATGCTGTCTCACTTTTTTCAGTTAATATAAAAAGTGACAGCATGTCACTTAGGAGTCACCTAAGCTAAGACAAGGTTGGTGAAAACGGCCATTAATCAATTATATTCCCCATAAGAAAAGGATCTTAGTCAGTCAATTTTTAGGAAAAAAAACAACTTCTCATTGGGAAATATTGACATAATTATGTAAAAATTAATATAATAGTGTAATAAATTATCGCAAATTCAACTCAATTTTAGAGAAAAGTAGGAAAGTAGGACAAATGTGTAAAAAGTAGGACTTTTCCTACTTTCCTACTAAAAAGTAGGAAAAGTAGGAAAAGTAGGACGACTTGGAGGCCTGTGAGTATTATACAATAAGATAGGACCAGTCAACAGTTTCCCATTCTATCTGTAGTGGTCTTATTGCCTAACCTCAGGCTGAGTTTTGTCGGTAGGTCATTCTAGTCATGGTCGCAGAGATCGGGCGAGATCTGTCTCCGCCGGCATTGATTGCGGCAATGCTGGCGGACGAGGGAGGTTGGAGGGCTGTGGCCTCCTTCTGTGAAGCAGTAATGCTCCAGAAGGAGGCCGCCGAGCGGGGTCGGGAGATGGCCGATCCCGCTCGAAGGAGGCGGCGCCGGGCTCGGTAGCACAGCTGCGGCGCCGCCGCGGGTCGCCGGCGGGCGCGAGGAAGTCGCGACCGCTACGGCGACCCGGATGGACCACGCCCCTTCCGTGGCCGGGGGGCGTCGTCTAGAGAGGGGGAGGGAGCGGAGGCTGGGGGTTCCCGGAAGTGGCTTTGTGTTCCCGGGGGCTCCCTACATGCCTGAGGAAGGCCATCCCTGAGGTTTTTAGTGGGTAGGCCTCCCCCTTCTGGGAGGAGAGCCCCACATAACCCCGGCTCGGCACAGCCGGGGTATGCAATTTAATGCATTTTCCTCAGGGGAACAAAAAAAAAAAAAAAGGTCTTTCTAGTCAAGCCGTCTAAAGTCCGATATAATCACCGTGGCACGAATTTGCGGCGATATCCATGAGGATTCTCAGTCTACTCTTGCGAGAGGGGAATAAAAAGTTATATTTTATGCGTTTGTTGAAGTGAAAATTTCACTGCGCACGTGAGTACGACCACGCTCGGCTGGAACGTGACAGGATCTTTTCAGATGGCGTTGCGTGAACGATAACTACCCCTTCATTGTAACCTTGAATACCAATTTTACACCACAATTTTTGAACAAAGCATTAGAAAAATAACAACCCACTTTACATAATTCATCCATAAAAATTGAGTCAAAAATATATTGTTGGTTATTTAATGGTTTGATAAGATGTTTTTGTCTTGGGCACTTAAGTTTATTGCGAGCGATTTAACTTTTGACAATTAATAAAACAAATGACGAATTTAGCAAATTAACTTTCAAACCTTACCTACTATAACAAAAGTTACCGAATCGATCGAGAAAATTTGACACTTCGTGGGAGCCTTAGGGGACTAGTGGCTTTTTACTGCATGCAAATGCGATGGTTTTTAATAGGTATCGAAAACTATAGAAGTTATGTCAAACTCCGTCAGATTGGAAAATCTGTTGGCATAAGTGAATTGTATCGGGAGGGGACTAAAGAATTTTCAAAATAAATACGATTTCACCATATTTTTTGGGACACAGTAGTATATATGTAGGTAAAGATATCAATCAGTCAAGGCAGAGTAGGCTATAGGCCCTGTGGCGTTTAGACGGCGAGACCCGACCGCGAAGAGGGATGCGATCGTTTGACACGTAACAATAATGCGCGTGTAATCTGGTAAATACTGGCTCTAATCTCGTATAATACCGCAAAATTCTATAACACAAGCGACGTTCATAGCGCGAGATAGTTTTATTATGGGGTGTTCAGGTCACTAGAAAAAGCGAACATCGTATAGCTAGCACATTTAATCCTATATGTTCTGTTTACATACTTACGTAAAAGTCATGGTGATGTGAGAATGTTTAACCCGGCGTGAATGAGGTGAGAAATTGTTACACCAACTATGAGGTGGGTATGATATACCCAAAATTTTGATGTAAAATTTTCGATACTATGATTGTGTAATTAGAATTAATGCTTAAGATATATTAATAATAGTAACTATTCAACAAGATGAGTAAATAAAATATCAACATTAAGTTAAGCAGCATTATTTTTTATTGAAATAACACAATATCTAAATTATTTTCGAAAAATACAAATTCAGGCAATTAATTTCTTTTGCCATAAAAATCTAACAAAATTCCAACTTTGGTAAATCAATATAACTATAGTGTCTTCTAATTATTATAAATAAAAAAGGAACTGAAAAGTCTTGTGAGATCATGTAATAGAGCACCAAAATTACACCTACAAATCAACACCATTCCATACCCCAGCCGCGGGTACGCATGTGTATTTGCCGTCGCCGCCGGTGCAACACTAAACTCGATACTGTACCTCACCCCTTGCATCTTTACCTCCAGCTACTGAAACAACAGGACTGGCATGGCAACAGTAACATTAAAATATCTGCGTTTAGAAACTTTTCGGGTATGACATACCCAACCTCACTCACACCGGGTTAATATAGAAATAGAAGGAAGTATATACAGTATGCCGTAAGAAATGCCGATCGGCCAAGAAGCAAAAGATAACTGACAGTTTCTTTACTCCAATAGAATAGTCCACCAGAGCTGTTAAGTCTTGGTATCCTTATGTTTCTGTTTACAATAGGCCTAAAACGATTATGTAGTTTAAAACGTATTTTTTTAAGAGACAATTAAATTCTTTTTGTCTGTAATTCAATACATATGTACTTTTTACTAGTGACGCAACGAATACGAATATTTAAAAACGGATATTTTTGTACGCAACTCTATTTACTGCAAATAAACTAAAAACGAGATAGATGCTTATCTAAAGCTCCCAAATTTATCGCCGACTGTTGATCCACTGGCCTTTTGGCGAGAAGATGTCCATGTTCCAAGTCTGAATGAACTCGCCGTCGCTGTTAGTCGGCGATCCCCCGGATGCCCAGGGGATCGAAGGCCTCCCTAGTCCATCGGGGAGGCGAGTGAGCCGATAGGGTCGTGGTAGTTTCCTCACGGTATCCCATGGCCCTGTCACGCCGCGGGCAGTTCTCCTCGGCGCTTTTGGCGGCGATGTCGGACGCGCCGTCGATCGAGCGCCCGCGGCAGGCGTCAATGGAGGAGCATCGCTGAGGTTTTTAGTGGGTAGGCCTACCCCCTTCTGAGGAGGAGAGCCCCACATAATTCTGCGCTTTTGCCGGGGTGCAGGACGATAAAATTCCAAAACGTGAAAATGACGTTTCGGACAAGAGCAGGCCGACGTCATGTGATCGACCCACACCCACATTTGCGCGTTAAATCTGTCGAATCGAATAATTTAATCAACATAGGCTTTTGCACGCAATTATTGACAATATAGACTATCTGTTCGGGAAACAGGTAGAGAAACGAGAAAAAAACTTTAATGTGTAAATATTTTAATCTCCGCTTTCAAACTGTCAAACAATGCTTGCAGTGCAGTGGCGTTTTTATGAGCATACATTTATTTTTAACATATATTTCTTTAATTCCAATTGAACGGCCCGGGCAAGAGTAGGCCGTTAATTGGACGGCGAGACGCGCGATCGTGATCGATTCACACGTAATATAAATGACGTGTACTCGCCTAATCCGCTTACAATGGCCGCCCCTAATACCGCCGGATTTTAAATTTGATCTGACGCTCGCTATTATTACGGTGTGGCGTCGTCGTATTTGGCTATCAGATGACTTTGTTTGGGAGCTTTAGAGACATGAAAAATTGTCGAAAGAAAGTAACACATTTACCACAGAAGAACATTAGAATTATATAAAATTTACAAAGTGATCTGTGGAAAGCTTGAAGATTTTTGCCCCGGCAACTGATTTGTTTCATATAGTTGCAAACGTGCTAGTACTCAGGCAGTCCTTTCATTGTCACGTACGACAAATAGTAAACTTTAAAAAATAAATAATTATAAGTTTTGTTAATAAACGATTAAACGAAATTCTCACTTGCACTACGGTTTATCATTGTCTAGACTTCCCAAAAGATTAATTACTACAAATCCACTTGCCTTTACTTTTTGTCCATTCTTTAGACGAACATAGGTGGTAATACGCGATGAACAACTAAAACTTTTTCATAATTCACGAAGGACAGTCAATGTCCTTAACCCAGTAGCATCGTTTCACGATGTTACATTTGTACTTTGCTGCCTATATTGTATAAGTCACCTTTATTTATTTAAACTTCATGTACAATGGATTACAAAGGCGGACTTAATGCCTTAGGCATTCTCTACCAGTGAAGCTTCAGGTGATGCAGAGAAATAAAGAGGTAGACGTACAAAAGACAGTAACAGATAACATACACATCAGAAACTAATATACTTATATAATTTATAAAAAATCCTAATACATATATAAACACTACATAATATGCATGCTTATATCATATTTTATAACCTAAGACTTCCCACAAATAAAAGTATGCGCAATGTATTTTTAAGGCTAAGCCTGCTTGGGGAATTTCTCACTTCTAGAGGGAGTGCATTCCACAATAGAATGGACCAAACAAATAAGGAAGAGTGTAGCGTATTAGAATGGTAAGAGGAACATTTAAGGAGAGCATTAGATGCAGAACGAAGAGTATTATTATGGGATGCACATAGGAATTAGGAGTGTTAGGGTTATTGGGAACAGGAGTACAGAGTCAATAATTGTTTCTGCGCTTTCGTATAGTTAACCACTTTAAAAGTTGATGGTATTTGGATAGATGATCGAATTTCCTTAGATTAAACATCAATCGAATAGAGTTGTTGAGCAGTGTGTCAAGTTTGTTAAGAAGATCCTTATTGAGGTCTCACGTCACCATAGTCGATTCATTCATTCATTCAATTTCAATTCATTTTATTGCATAACCACAATGTTACAACAAGATGTTATTTGGTAAAAAAAACAGATCATTATGGACCCTGTCGGGCACGCAACAATTAGAAGAGAGGAAGCGCTTCCTAATTAAAAGTAACACTTTCCTAATAACTAAAACCTAATAGCATAATTGATTAAATATTTGAATGTCAAGTAGTTTTATTAAATTAAAATAAGAATTATTATTTTATTTAAAATTATCATCAAAATTATCACCAAAGAATTCATTTATATCATAATAGCATTTCATAATTAATAATTGTTTCAATTTATTTGTAAATATATCATCATTTACCTCAGAAGTCAATATGTCAGGTAGTTTATTATATAATTTAATGGAAATATTATAAGTATTCGAATTATTGATTTGATTGGTAAGATCAGAGTCTGTATTTATAAGCATTTTTTATGTCTATCGGAGGTTTTTTTTTTGGACGGACCTATGCTGATGCCTCAGATGGCTATGTTCAGTTTTGCAATGAGTGTGATTGTGGAAGGCGCAAGAACAGAAGGTTCGACGCCTAGCCGACTAACGACACCGGCGACCGTTCCGGAGTCGTTAGGGTCGAACATCTATCGGTAGAAAATTTATATCCACAATGTAGCGATGAGAGGTAATATTAATGTGGCTTAATTTTTAATGTCACAAGGATCACTTTGACATAGCATTATTATAAATGTATACATATTTCAATGATACGACAAATATTTGTCGATCACAATGATTTACAAATTAATTGTTTTCCACAAACGTACAAAAGAAACGAACACGATTAGGGTTCCAGGTAACGTCATATGGAAAACAAAGACCGCCATTTTGTTTCTTTTTTGTTTCCGAGCTCAATGAAAGGCAATTCGGGTTGTTTGTAATGTTTATTTGAAAATATATTCCTCGACATATATTTGTAATGGAACTTTATACTCCGGTACAAAAAAGAAAAAAAATATATAGGTCTTACATACATACATACATATATGTCACGCCTTGTTCCCAATGGGGTAGGCAGAGACCACCTCTCTCCACTTGCTACGATCCTGGCACACTTCTCTTGCTTCCTCCACTTTCATGAGCGTCTTCATGCATGCTCGTCGGTTGCGAGTACTCTTGATATAGGTCTTAATTGTAGCAAATGAACAAAGGTTGTTTATTGTCAAAGTAAACTACGATTAATCATTGGGACAAATTCTAGTTTACACATTAATTAATATTATTGTTCTACTTAATTATCTACAAAATAACAAGGGCAGCAAAACGCTGGTGGCGCACACAACACAAAACAATTTTGGAGACGAGAGTGTTTTTTCTCTATTATTCATATAATAAATAATAAGGGCAGCTTGTGGCGAGCTGTCAGTGAGTTGCGTCACCGAGGGTACCGATGTGCTTCAGGGGGGCGTATGCCACCCGCCTCTGTCTTGCCTTAACCAGCCGGACAGAGTGGAGTCGCAAGAGCAGATGCTCGAAGGGTGGAAGTTTAGTAATGTCATAACGCCGACGGCGTCTCGATCGCTAGACACACAGACACACCTCTCTACACCCTTAGCCGTTCACACCAATGTTGCTCTCTTCGCACCAATATTGGTCTGCTTTTTTGGGGGGCCCATTTAGTGAGCGGCGAGTCACCACCTGCCATATTTAAAATCAATTAGGAGGCTTTGAGAAGGCAGGCGACCGGAGTCTATTCCATAGCCCGGTTTTCATTACCTGCAATAGGCCTGCCTGCATTCATCGAACTGCAAACGTTTTGACCACTAATGACAATAGTTTCTGTGCATCTAACTGAGTAGTCTTTGGGTGCATTTTTCATTGTGCAGATAGAGATTAGACCCAGTTGGTACACTCCATGCACGCTTTCATTAAATTTGGCTTAAATGGCCTCTACGCGTTGGATCTGTATCCCCGCGCACGCCTTATAAAAGACCGTGTCTTATAAAGATACGTGATGTAAGCTACTATAATAATTATAAACTTATTTATTAAGCACAGACACAATGTACACGATTAATGTTAGGATACATGGTAACATAAAATAATTGAGGTAAGCGTGCCCGAGCCGCGAGGGTCGCCATCTCAGCATGTGCAGGATGTCAGAGACCCAGCGCTGGTTTTCAGCTGGCACCTAGTGAGATAGTAGCTCACGGACGTGGGTAAGAAAATATATATAATAAATAGATAAGTGTGCACGGAAATATATATTAGTTCAAATTCAAAATCATTTATTCAGTCTGGGCTGTTACAAGCACTTGTGAATGTCGAAAAGCTACGCCATCGGCGCAAATCTACGGCGGGAGACCTTGTACTGAGAAGAACCGGCAAGAAACTCAGCAAGGGCTGTTTTTTTTCCCTGTATTAAATAGATACAGAGTCGTCAATTTGGAAAATGACTTCAATATTGATAATTCATTAATTAATATGCATCCATATGGCTACTGGCGACACCAAAACTATGTACTAATCAAAGTGAGCTATAATCTATACTAATATTATAAAGAGGAAAGCTTTGTTTGTTTGTAATGAATAGGCTCCGAAACTACTAGACCGATTTTTAAAATTCTTTCACCTTTGGAAAGCTACATTATCCCTGAGTAACATAGGCTACTTTTTATCCCGGAAAAATCGACAGATCCCACGGGATGCGCAATAAAGGCTTCGCTCAAAAACTACTGCACAGATCTTCATGCGGTTTTCATCAATAGATAGAGTGATTCTTGAGCAAGGTTTTGCGGTATTTTTTATCTCGGAAAAACGAATAGTCCCACGGGAAGCGCGATAAAACCTTCGCGCCATAAACCGACTTCCTCGCATATGTAGTTGTGGGCAAAAACTATGACCCTTAACCCTCTATAGATCCAATCCCGAAATCCACGCAGGCGAAGCCGCGGGCAGAAAGCTAGTACAAAATAAAGTCGCTATCCGCCGTCTGTTTGTCCCTATGTGAATGCTTTGATCATTAAAATTACGCAACGGATTTTGATGCGGTTTTTTAATAGATAGAGTGATTCTTACGGAAGGTTTATATGTATAATACATGCATAATATGGTAGAGAAACACTGATAAATTTAGAGGTTTCTAATGTGATGTCGTAAATAAGCATGTTTTTTTGCGCGTTCACAGTTCTTCTGTAGTGTATGCAGTATCAGCATTGCACCCGTGCGAAGCCGGGGCGGGTCGCTAGTTATTTATAAACGAAAGATTAATTTAGTAACCATACTTAATGTGTGATTAAGCGACATCGTACAATACAGTGCTTTTCAAACTGTGGGTCGGAACGCTGTCATAAAGGCTGAAGTTAGACTTTTGAAATTTCAGTATATTTTTTTAATATTATTTCGGACACGACATTTACACGGACATCTTTGTACGGATAACAGCATATCAAGCTATGTAAATCTGTCACTTTTCTTCAAATGATTTTCAGTCAATCAATCTCAACTTCTATATTTTTCGTAATAGAAGTGGATTTCGTAACGTGACTTGTTGCCGACTGCAAATTGAGAAAAAGGGTAGTTCTTTGTACCGGCGGCGGTAAAATGAGAAAACTCCGTCAATTTTATGGAATTTTAAACACTGGATACATTTTTTTTGACTCCTCTGTATTCTAAAAACACGTCACTGAACACAAACTATTAATATTGTTAAAAACATGTTCAAGTTTACATGGGGTGTTTCCCACGCCAATTAAGAATTCAGTGACATTGTTTCGTCACAACTGGTTCTATATACCTAATACTTTAAGGTCGAGTTTCGTTGATACTTCTACCGGAAGGCGTTTATTAATAGCAACTTCTTTACTGCTTGTAGTTGCCATTCATCTATCAGATGCTATCGTAAAATATGTGGATGCCTTACAAATAAACTTATAATAGGTAGCGGTTCAAATGAAGAATCTTGGCATTTCGAAACATTGTCAATCTTGTGTGATTAATGTCTATCAGTCCACTATTGCCCACGTTATAAATGTCAGTATCAACACAGGACACAGTTAAATGAAACTAGGGTGGGTGAGGCTGATATTCAAAACCTAATTTAGGGTAGTCATTCAATTGTTAATGATATATCATGCATATGATTTATTAATGAAACAATAATTACTGATTTCAAAATTATTAGACTACTTATTGCTCATGATTCGTTCTTGAAGTGTTCACTGAATTTTCGCGTGCTTTTGACAAATTGGAACATCACAAATTAATAGACAAGCTGGATGTTTGTGGCCTGAAGGGTCATGTAAATGGTCGAAAAGTCGACTATGTAACAAACAGAAAATAAAAAGTTCAAATTGCAAGTCTTAGAAACCTAGTCTCTGTAATTTTTGACACTGTTCAAGGCTCGGCTTTTAGTCCTTTGCACTATTCCCTTCTCTAAATTCTTTGTCTAACTCTACACGCAAACAAATGCAACATTAAATATAAATTGGAAAACTAATAGTGACAGTTCTGATATTGGTCTGGCTAAGTACCGAAAATGCATTGTCGGCCGTTGTATTTCGGCTCAGAATTGTATAACAGTAATACTCGTCTCATTTATAGTTAGCATAATCATAATTAGTAGTAAATCTAACTCAAGATTATTCCATGTCTAAAATCAATATGTAGTATGTATATGCCGTTTTTGTTAATAATAAACTAAATTAATTTGAGGTAGGGTGACTGAGAACTTAGCTTAAAGTATAAAAAAAGGCATTTTGTCAGCTTTAAGTACTAATGAAATCGAAATCAAATCGAAAATGTGTGGGTATCAAATATAGACGAGCCGAGAAAGTTCTATAACACAATATGAGAGTCGAAGATGTCTTGAACAGATGCCGTATGGAAATATTCCTCCCCCATAAGTTTGACTCAAAGTTTAGTTCCACGAACGTGATATTAAATGGTTTACGGTATTTTTTCTGGTTTCCGCCTTTGGCTTATATTTGATTTTAACCAACCATTAATATATTGAAGTTGATTTATTTAAATTTTATTTATCGATCACTTCTACAAAGTAGTATAATGAACCAAATGTTGATCGGTTTAACAGCTTTAACTCAATATCAGTCTCATTTAAATATATATATATAAAAACATGTAAATATAATCATTATTGACAGAAGGGTTTTGAAGATGGGTGTCGCGCTTTTGTCGTGTCTGTCACGTAACAATATTTATGGGATTGTTGACTTAATTGTAAAAATACTTCATACCAGTCCAGGAATCGAGTCCCTTGTCAAGCAGAACAAGTACTATGATTTGAAATAAAAAAATTTTTGCGAAACCTCAGAGGAGCGCTCTTTACCAGGGTCTGTACGCTCGGGTACTTCTAACCTATTTCTGGTGTAAAAATTTAAATAGCAGCATTCCGGTTTGAAGGGTAAGATATGATAGGTATGATAGTTTGTGGGTGGTAGTATAATATCTTTACATGTTATTTGACTCCCATCCAAAGCCCTATCAAACCAATATTCCGTTTTCGAGCATGTAAGGCGGCAAGGTTGTCGTACATATCGTCCGTTGTTTGTCGTATATAAAATATTATTTTAGTACATTTTTTTATACCACGATGGTGGCAAACAAGCCTACGGCCCGCTTGACGGTAAGCGGTTACCGTAGACTATGGACACTTGCTACACCAGAGGTATCTCACGCGTTGCCGACCCTTTATAAACCTATTTACTCCCTTTTTGAAGAACCATGCTGTAGCTCTCCGGTAAAACCTCGCAAGGGAGCTCATTCCACAATCGTAGTGTACGCGGGAGGAAATTCCTCTGAAACCGCACTGTACGGACCATTTAGATTCCAATGTGTGAGCATGAGCGGTGCTATGATAGAAAGTGGGCGCGGGCATCACATCGAACAATCCCTCGGAACATAACCCATTATATAGGCGGTAGAACACACATAAGCAGGCAAAGTCTCTGCTAAGACTTATGATTAATGATTTAGAATAAAGATTTCTTGAAATTAATTTTCATCTGCTTCGAGCACAGCACACAAAACTAACGAGGGAACCACACCGATAACGGAATTACATTTATTATCGGATCGTGTGACGTCAGGGCATTGAACAGTGCTCGCAGCAAAATCTATTATCGAACTAATTTCTTCAGTCGGCCATTCTCGCGAGTGCAGTGACGTCATCGCCCGTTATTCATCTGAGGTGAACACCTCACTTGATTTACGGCGACGTGGAAGGGTCGGTTTAAATTAACAAGATTTATTGGAGTTACTCATTGCACGTGTCAACTTAATCAGACTACTAGCAAGATGTTTTAATGCGACTGTACAATAATATATCTTATACATCAGAGTAACATAGGCTACTATTTATAAAGATATATTCATATCCCTAAATGATAAGGGTAGACCAACATTTTTTTTTATCAAATTTTTTAATATGTGGTATTGTAATGTACTTTAATATGGCAAAACTTCCACAAAATTTCCATTGTTGTAATATATATATATCATAAACTTCCAATTTTAGATACTATCTTTACGGATGTTTGGACACTAAACAAACATAATTGTAGTTAATGAGCAACCGACTAGTTATATTAGTATAGATAAATAAAAAAAATGTAAGATCAAAGACAGTCAGTTCCCATTCTTTGCTCTACCATACTGATCGCTCAGCATCCTCGGTTGCTCCCGCAGTGTTTCGAAGTTATAATAATCAATTATTCTTAAGTACACGTATAAACAAAAGGAACCACTTTTGATTTCTTCAAGTTTTCACCCCTCTATCTCAATTATTTTTTGATAGTCATTTTAATAAGTCACGTGTTTTTTTATACACTAGAAATTCCCTAGAAATAATTTATATAGACCTTAGCCAAGACGATTGCCCAGTCCGCTAGGATATGACTATGTATATACTATGTAGTATCTATTTACTATGTACGTCTTTTTTGACGTGACAACGTCTATTAAATTGGTACGGCGTGGAGTCATTCTCGAAAACACCGTAACGGCCGAATCTGACGCCACACGGAGTCCACGAACGGCGTAACGGCCGATCTGACGCCACACGGCAACGTAATAAAAATATAAATGTTATACATTACTTTATTTTAAATAATTTCATTGCACCCAGAAAAAAATTTTGTTATTTAATTAACATACTAAATTTGGGAAGAAATATCTTTGTATTTTTTACGAAAACTAATTTTGGCAGTCCTCTCTTGACATAAATCTGACTCTACTTTGAAAAAAATAGGCGAAACTCTGAAAGTATAAGGGATATATGGATATGTCGCAGTCATCTGGTTGAATCTGCTATTTGATTGTACCACTAGCGCGTTCATTGAATGACGACATTTAATTGAATAACTAGGCTGAACGTTGATTGAACAAACGTCCTAGTCCAACTAGTTAGCGGATTTTGACCACGATCTTTTTCGGACGTTTGTATCGTACGTCATCTACTTTTCATCACCGGCAATAAACCACTTCAAACCCGGTTTCATTGCGTCTAAATAAGGAACCGAAAATCAGCACACGATTTATTAGATTGTTTTGACGTGACAACGTCTATTAAATTGGTACGGCGTGGAGTCATTCTCGAAAACACCGTAACGGCCGAATCTGACGCCACACGGAGCCACGCACATTACTCATAATAATTAATTTATGTATAACTTCAGAAGCAGAAAATTTAAACAAACTATTAAATAAAAATATAAATGTTATACATTACTTTATTTTAAACTAGCTTTCTGCCCGCGGCTTCGCCCGCGTGGATTTCGGGATTGGGTGTATAGAGGGTTAAGGGTCATAGCTTTTGCCCACGGCTACATATACGCGGAAGTCGGTTTATGGTGCGAAGATTTTATCGCGCTTCCCGTGGGACTATCCGTTTTTTCCGAGATAAAAAATGCCGCAAAACTCCTCAAGAATCACTCTATCTATTGATGAAAACCGCATAAAAATCTGTGCAGTAGTTTTTGAGCGAAGCCTTTATTGCGCATCCCGTGGGATCTGTCGATTTTTCCGGGATAAAAAGTAGCCTATGTTACTCGGGGAGAATGTAGCTTTCCAAAGGTGAAAGAATTTTTGAAATCGGTCCAGTAGTTTAAGCGTGAAGAGGTAACAAACAAACAAACAAATAAACAAACAAACACACTTTCGCATTTATAATATTAGTTGGGATTAGTTGGGATAATTTCATTGCACCCAGAAAAAATTACCATGTAATAGACGTTGTCACGTTCAAATATCGGCAGTAGACGGAGTTCTACAGACAACCAATTTTTTTTTTTCGAGGGAAATGCATTGACGCACCGTCCAAGCCCCCTAAGTAGGGTGTGTGGAACTCCACGGCAACCGCGACTACCCACTAAAACCCTCGGGAACACCTCATAGGCCATGAATAAGCGGCTACGAGCATGCGCAGTGCGCTGCGCTCGCGTAAGCCGCTTGGCCTAGCCCGCACCGCTCCAACGTGGAACAGCACGGGCTTTCGTCTCCGCTAGAGGCATGGATGGGGATAGCTGGTGTTCCCCGTAGTTACCCCCACCATCGCAGGAGTCATGTGCAATGCAGGCGATTCGGTACCCATCCGCACCGCCCGCCGACCCCCACTAGGACGGCGGAATGAGGGCATTGTAGCACCTCCGTCGCCGCCCTATCCTCCGACGCCTCCTCGCGCTTGCGAGGGGTACTATGTACGACTATCCGGTACCCTAGATCCCATAACACAAGCCTTACAAATCTTACCTTGGGCTAGGCTAATTGGTGTGAGGATTTTTTTTTTACGAGCTGGTGCCGATGACTTTGTCTGCGCATGATTAATATTTCGAGTGGCGTATATTAACGTCTGTCTGAATGTATAAGCTAAGTTTTTGTAAAGTTTCATTCTCTTAGTTATTAAATAAGTGAGGAAAATGTCAATATGGAATAAGTGCATTTTTTTTAAAACTGCAATACAATAACGTCTATGTTCTAATATATTGATTGTTTTAACAAATACTAGTTGGTGCCCGCAACTTCGTCTGCGCAGGACATAATTCCACAATATTTTTATAAATCATAGTCTATCCGTTTAGTAGTTTTAACATGAAAGAGTAACAAATATCCATCCATATTTACAAACTTCCGCGTTTATAATGTTGGCGCTTTTATAATAATACCACTATTTCTTATAAAAAAAATAAAATTTTAATGGGAGATTAGTTTGAACCTGTCCTCATTACAGGAGAATTTTCGAACAAGCAAACAAGAACGTTTAAAATAATAATAATATTAAGTATACAAACAGACAGCCAAAACAATTGAATATTTAAGATCTATTGAATAAAAAAGAAGATTAGCAGTTAAGGGTATGACATCTCTCAATGACCTTGAGCATTTCCTAAGTACTAAAAAGTATCCTCGCATTAGTAATGGCGCTTGCTTAATTTTAAAAAGGTTCTTCTTTATTATTTCAAAGAATATCGTTGAAAAATAAATCGCAACCTTTTATTTCTCGCAGAATCTATGTCTCACTAATGAGTCGTCTCAAAGTGAATTTGTAATGAAATATACAAAAGATCTTTGTTAAATATTATTTATCTTTATGATAAAACTATGCGTTCTTTACTACAATTTTAAACAATACAATTGATCGTTTATAATCTGTAGAGTAACATATGAATTATATAACTCTCGCTAAAGTTCTATGAACTTCTTCAAGGTCACCAGATGTATTAGAGACTGGCGTTAAAATAATAAAAAAAAAACACGACAAATTTCTATTGAATAACGCCAACCGCCATACGTGGAAGCGATCACTTAGGATTGTCGCAAGTTGCCGAATGCTACTACCTAACCTACTCGGCACAATGACACACATTTTGGAATATAATTTTTTGCTCCGTTACATTTTTCAAATCTCCATTCATTCACAGAGACTATTGTGAAAGGGCGAACAAAAAATATTGTAACCCTATTCGGCAAATGGACGTCGAGTCCAACTAATCGATACCTTTCGAGCAAAACTTTTTTTTTATAGGATAGGGCAGCAAACGAGCAAACGGATCACCTGAAGGTAAGCGATAACCGCTGCCCATGGACACCCGCAACACCAGAGGAGTCACAGATGCGTTGCCGGCCTTTTAAAAGGGAATGAGCTATTTTACGCCGTAGGCCGTAGTATCACTCCGGTCGAGCCGGCCCAATTCGTGTCGAAGTATGGCTCTCCCACGGTAAAAACTATTTATTCTGAGAATGAATCGAATCAATATTGATATCTATACATATAATAAGACAGTAAAAATATTTTGTCTGTACATTTAGTATTTTTGACTGAAATGGATAGAGGGGCACTTAAATAGATTATTAGAAAGCAAAAAAAAATTTTTGGAATTTTTTGTCTGTCTGTCTGTATGTATGTTCACGTTTATCTCCGAAAGTACTGAACCGATTTGCTTGAAACTTTCACTATTTGCTTTGTTTTAACTCAGAATAATATCTAAACTTTGTTTCATCAAAATCGGTTCATTAAAAAAAAAGTTATCGTCATTTTAATGAACTCAAATAAATAAAACTGGAGTGTCATCTGTGAAAATTGAAGACGGTGAAATTTTAATCAAAAGTACTGTGAAAATAGTATTTGTGGAAAAGCTCATTGTTTTGTGCCATACTATACATACATACATACTAATATTATAAATGCGAAAGTAACTCTGTCTGTCTGTCTGTCTGTTCCGCTTTCACACCAAAACTACTGAACCGATTTAAATGAAATTTGGTACACAGATAGTCTGGAGCCTGAGAAAGGACATAGGCTACTTTTTCATGCAAAAAAGGTTGTAAAGGGTTGTAAAAGGTTGAAAGGAGGGATTATTGGTTGTATGGAAATATTGTTAAAACTACTGAACCGATTTAAATGAAATTTGGTACACAGATAGTCTAGAGGCTGAGAAAGGACAGAGGCTACCTTTTTAAAGCAGAAAAGGGTTGTTAAAAGGTTGAAAGGAGGGGTGAAAGGTTGTATGGCAGTATATTGTTAAAACATATCCTTCCTGTGGGAAATTCGAATATAACGCGGGCGAAGCCGCGGGCGGAAAGCTAGTCAATAATAATATTATTATTGGTATAAAATTGAATGTGCATTCTATTTTAGTTTTACACTGTTATCACATGTCATAAATAGTTCTCCGGCGTCGGCCATGCGCACGCGCTGCTCCGATAACTAAAATGTGACTAGCGTTCACAGCTTTGGCCATATCTCGGGTAAACAACACGCGTCATTATTCGATAATCTCGGAAATTCCAGGCGTAAGCACCTACAACGTCTACTATAAAATTATCCGAGAAACGAATTTCTAGTAAGCACTAAGCGTATTTCCAATCTGAAGGACAAAGTCAGGAACAGTGTGATAAGGGAGCGATGCGGCGTAGTTGAAGATGTAGTGACAAAGATAGAGAAAGGGATGCTTACATGGTTCGGCCATGTTGAAAGAATGAATGAAGGACATACACAAGGTAAGAATGATAGGACGAATCGGTACAGGTCGACCTAGGCGGACATATCTCGATCAAATCGAAGATGTCCTAAAGAAAGGCCGGGTCAAGAGTACTCGCAACCGACGAGCATGCATGAAGACGCTCATGAAAGTGGAGGAAGCAAGAGAAGTGTGCCAGGATCGTAGCAAGTGGAGAGAGGTGGTCTCTGCCTACCCCATTGGGAACAAGGCGTGTCATATATGTATGTATTTCCAAGAACAATACCTATACAAATAAATGAAAGAATTAATTCGAGATAATAAATATATTTTGTACGTAGGAATCGTTATACTTCTCTCTCGGTCTGTAGTTGAAAACATGAAAATAATAATATACATTTATTTATCTAGGGATCCATCACGTGACTGTTAATTTAGACTCGTATAAATGAATAAAACCGGCCAAGTGCGAGTCGGACTCGCGCACGTATAGGGTCAAATAAATGTTTTAACGTGAAACGTCTATAAAATCGCGCTGAAACATACGGGTCTATATCATCGTACCTTAATAATTAAAAAACTATTAGTCTTAGAAAGAAAAAGTGGTGTGAATATTTCACTTATATAGTCAGCTCGCTGTTGTGACATTGAATTTTTTTATTAAAATACTTAAAACACCGTCAATCTTTTTATTTCAATCTTTTACTTTTTCTTTATTATTTATTATATTGGAGTTGATTTAATGAAAGGTAAAATGCGGTTTACGACTTATAATTAGAGATCGGATAATCGGATGCATATTTACCTAAAGTTAATTTTTGGTTCACAAATTATGGAAGCGGCTTTTTAAAATATATTTTGTTAAATAAAAATCCCGGGAAAATACGGGACTGCAAATTTAACGTAGTGATATTGTTTGAAAATTACTAAATTAGCACGTGGTATTTATTTTCAAAAGACCGAGACTCCGGGTTCATTTACACAACTATGCATACGTATTTACCAAAATGTTCTACAGTACCGGAATTCCGGGGTTTTTATTTATGGAAATAAAATAAAAAGACAGGTCCATACTTTGTCAAAAACTAAATTAGGTAAATAAATAAACATCCGGCTATCCAATTCCGCAATCCCGGGATTTTATTTAACAAAACAATAAAAGGCCGTTTCCACACTTTGTCTTAAACTAACTTTAGGTAAATATGCATCCGATTATCCGATCTCTACTTATAACCAATTAAAAAAAAACTAATTATTAGATCTCATTCAAACTAATTTTCGGCGGGAGGTTGCATGGTTAATGTACATCGTATATTATTTTTACATTTATCATTCTTTTATTTTATAAGTTACTTTATTTTATACACACATTTTTCCACTTTGGAAGCGTCTCTCCCGCAAACTATTCAGTTTAGAAAAAAATATATTAGAAACCTCAATAACATTTTTGAAAACCTATCCATAAATAACCCACTAGTATGGGTTTGATGAAAAGAAAAATTTGAGTTTCAGTTCTAAGTATGGGGAATATGAAAACTTTATTGCTTTTATTTTTGTACTAGCTGTGCCCGCGACTTCGTCCGCGTGGAATAGTTATTTTGCGCACCTCAGCTGTTACCCGATCTTGACAACGCGACATATCCAAATTTGGTACCATAAAAACGGTCATTGTGACTAAACCTTAAAAGATAGACATATGCCGTCGCGGACTTTTTTTTAGATCATGTATAGAGGAATAATTCTTTCATACATATTTTTTGTGTATCTTGAACCGTTTTCGCAGCGCACGCAAAGAAAGCCTTCAAAAATGAATAATTTTCCCCGTTTTTTACACATTTACCGCTCTGTCTTTGCTCCTATTGGTCATAGCGTAATGTTATTTAGCCTATAGCCTTCCTCGATAAATGGACTATCCAACAAAAAAAGAATTATTCAAATCGCACCAGTAGTTTCGGAGATTAGCGCGTTCAAACAAACAAACTCTTCAGCTTTATATATTAGTATAGATAACAATTTTAATGCGGTTCACCGAATACATTTCTTCGTCACTTCAAGCGAGTAGGGTCATTAGGACCAAAGGCTCAGGCTGAGTTTAGTCGGTAGGTCTGTTGGGTCGAGCCGCCTCGATTCACCAGGAGTCCGACATAATCACCACATTTCTACTTGCCGTTGGTGGTATCCATGATGGATTCTCAGCCTCCTCTCCTGAGGAAAAAAAAAATCACCGAATACATCTACTTACCAAGTTTCCCCAGTACAGCTCTTATAGTTACCGAAAAAAGTGGCTGTGACATACGGACGGACAGCCGGACAGACATAACAAATCCATGAGGGTTCCGTTTTTTTTCCATTCAGCTACGGAACCCTAAAAAGCAGGCCAATCTATACTAATATTATAAAGAAGTAAAGTTTGTGTGTTTGTATATTTGTTAAATTGTAAGGGGTAATCTCGGGATCTACTGAACCGATTTTAAAAATTCTTTCACCAATAGAAAGCCACATTATTGCTGAGTGTCATCATCATCATCATCATCAAGTAGACACTTACCTTAGAACACCTAGCTCGGACGTAAACAATTCGTTTTACCCGCGACGCATACCTTCCTGTCTTTCGCGCGATATTTACGTACAAAAGTTGTTTTTATTTATCGTACACCTTCTATAAATAATACCACGGGAAATATTCATACATTCCCACAACCAAAGACCCAATCCCGAAATCCACGCGGGCGAAGCTGCGGGCTGATAGCTAGTGTTATATATAACGAAAATAGATCACATCTAATCTATGAAACACACTGCCTACATTAACGGTACCAGCTCGCGTAGTCGGCAATGAGAAGTCGTTAAGCAGCGATTATGATAAATGAGTCATGTCAATGACTGTGTAAGTGTAATGGAACGTTTCCTTGTACTCTGCGCAGGCGCCTGTCATGCGGCAGGTGAGCGGCCAGTACCTCAGGTCCGTGCCGTTATGCGAGATGACTCGTGATTTGAAAAATTTATATATATGTTGGATGATAATAAAAATAATCCGCAACAAGACACGATCCCAGAAACATGGACGTAAAGAGTTGAATTTGATATCAAATATTGAAGTCTGCAACTCTTTCCATTAATAGGCTTGTATCCACTATGAACAAATCTGATGCGTTAGGTTGCATAACTATTAAGATGATCATTTAATTATGAAAAAGCAAAGTTTTATAAAATAATAACTTTTGATTATTTATATTTTTATAAAATAAAATTGCACAAAATAAGCCATAAGTCACGTGACAGCAAACACCAATTAAAAAGTGTTACGTCACGCCGTGCGAAACGTCAAAGTCAAAATGTCATTCCCAAGTGTCTTGTGGAAGTGCGAAAAGAATGGGCATCATTCCTTCTCGCGAGTGTTAGCCACTTTTTACGTATCTGCTGATTGTTTGGCACGTATATAAATAATTATTTTGGTGTTTTTATACTTGTGCTTGTACACTGGGGCACTATGCAGTACTTGTAATACGATGAATCCATTTTTTATTAAAATAACTTCACAATACCGAATATTCCGATACTAAAACAGCTGTGTTTTGCACGGCGTGACGTCATTCAAGACGCCATGACAGTCATGAGCGTTTTTGATGACTAATGTCAAATATTTAATTAAATGCAAAATTATTCTTAAAAATAAGCATTTTTTTTCAAAAATAATAATTATTTTGTATAGAATAGGCATCAAGGTATATTAGTATCTAACTACTGAAATTTAGGCAACAAGCCTATTACACAAACTTCTAAGACGCCGAATTTTAAGACCATATTAGGGTAGACGACTACAAATAATTATAGCCGTTTTTATACTATAATTATCTGATTTGAGCAATTTACATCTCATGAAAGTATGTCAATATAGAAATTTCAGTTTAATTATTAATTTATATTGTTTTTAGGTTTCTCAAAAATGAGCAATTATTATTTACGTAATTCTAATGAAACGAACACATTTCTAACAGTCTCACATTAAATGTAACATTTTTTTTATATAGAAAGTATACCTATAAACGTACAAATAACAAAGTTATTTTAAAATTTGTTTATACGCTAATACAAATTCGACGAGGTTCCTGAGTTATGACGTCACGATTGCAGTTTAGTATGGAATGGAGCGTTTTTGAGCGACCCGCGACAGCGCCGCAAACATGTCGATGTATCTTCAAAAGTAATAGGCGCAGGTGTACTGTTGGTTCTACAATATTTCTCACTTAAAAGAGTACTCTTATTATATATTGAATTTAACAAATTGTCGTCTACCCAATTCGACGATTAAAAGGAAATAGCGACATTTTGGTCAAAAATGAGTTCTATATGCGATTGGACTCAAAATTTTCTGCTCTTTCGAATGCGTTTACTCCTATGGCTCTACGATGACTTTTTTGGCTTTTATGCCCAAGCAAAAAAAAAAAAAAACATTTTCGTACTGTTATTTTACCTAACAGACGAAAATTCTGGTCATTTTTGCTACTTTAAATATCGTCAAATCACTAAAAGTAAGAATACCAGTAACTGTTCCATTGTTATGTGATTTTATATCTGTTTCACTTTTCAAAATCTATACATATAATAAAACAGTAGGACCCGGTGTGTCTGTACATTGAAGATAATTGACAAAAATGGAGTCAGGGCGATAAAAGAAAACCAATGAAACACAAAAAATTTTTTTTTGAATTTTTTGTCTGTCTGTCTGTCTGTCTGTCTGTCTGTTTGTTCGAGCACATCTTCGTAACTACTGAATGGATTTTTATGCGGTTTTCACTAATGAAGAATGCACACTCCCGGGCAGTGTATAGACTTTGTTTCATCAAAATCGGTTCATTAAAAAAAAAGTTATCGTCATTTTAATGAATCTATACTAATATTATAAAGAAGTAAAGTTTGTGTGTTTGTATATTTGTAAGGGGTAATCTCGGGATCTACTGAACCGATTTTAAAAACTCTTTCACCAATAGAAAGCCACATTATTGCGGAGTGTCATCATCATCATCATCATCGATTTTAAAAATTCTTTCACCAATAGAAAGCCACATTATTGCTGAGTGTCATCATCATCATCATCATCATCATCAGCGGACGGCGCGCGATGGCTTCGGGTTTAATTCCGTTCGCTTTCGTGCTCGCTTCGGGGATTATTAATATTATGCCCAACGAAGTGGGCGCGGGTCAGCTAGTATCTTAATAAATGACGGAAATCGACGTCAGTGTTTCTAAAATTTATAACTTTAAACGGCTCTCCTGAACATTTCTTCTTTTGTCGCTTATCCCCTATTTCCTTTTAACCGTCGATATATTTGTACAGTCGGATCAATTTAATAGGCCACATTTGACATTTGTTCATAGTGAGGTGACCTGCTTAAACACTCCGATTATGGTGAAATAATCGATATTTACTTTAAACATATGTGAATCGAATACTGTTATTATGGAAAATAACTTTTTTTTATGAGATAGGGGGGCAAACGAGCAAATGGATCACTTGATGGTAAGTAATTATCGCTGCCCGCAACAACAGACGTGTTGCCGGCCTTTTAAATGGGAATACGCTCTTTTTTATAGGTACTGTAATAATATATTTTACGAGTTTAATTGCCTTAACATTTTTTAACATCAATTATTTCTCTATTTATGAAGTTATTGTTTTTTATTATAAAACAAAAGAATAACATGTTTTATTTTAATAAAAATTTGATTATTCATTCATGGTGAAAAATCCCTTCACAAGTAATGATTGCATGCATTCGATTTTTTGAGGAATATCACTAACGTTCAGACTTCACTGAACGCAACATTGTAACAACGGTCATTTGTCCATTTCAAAACTAAAAAAATGTTGAATATTTTATGTGCGCCATTACAAGGTTAGTTGAGGAATTTTAATGAAATGTCAAATGTGGCCTATTAAATTGACCCGACTGTAGGTATATCTATTCGTGAACCCATCTGCCAGGTAAAAAAAAGGTAGAATCGCGAAAGCACACCCCGCCATGTACCCCGCATGGGCCTAAAGAACACCGGAGGGTTTTAGTGGGTATGCCGGTCCTCTCAGACCGGAGAGCCTCACACACGGCCGCGCCTTGCCAGCGCGGTGTCATGGTGCTTAAGGTGCATTTCCCCTCTTAAAAAAAACAGATCTCGGTAACGCAAGCCTTACACTGCTTGCTTTCAACGAGCTCCGTAGTTGAGTGATTAGTACACCGGTTTCAAGGTGCCGCCGTCTCTGAGGTCCCGGGATCGAATCCCGGTGAGGGCAGATGTTTGTGTGATGAATCCGAGCATTTGTACCTTTGTCTTGGTTGTTAATACATATATTTCTATCAAATATATTTATATATGTACTTTGGGCTAGGCTAATTGGTGTAAGTGTCAGAAAAAAAAATATCTATGTAATGTCAAGCTGAATTTTGAAATAGTATTGAACGCTAATAACGTAATTGTATGATTATATATAAAATATAGTTAATTTGTTGCATTGAAAGTCTATTAATTTATTGTATAATCTTAATTTTCTTATTTTACTTTATTGTATAATCAGAAAAAAAACACAAAGTTAAGATTTCAAATGTTTCCCATTCGGTATTTTTTTTTATTAACTGAGAACGAAACATCGTTAGGACTTCAATAACAATAATTATGCTCTTCGAATTTAAAAAAATGAAAAAGCTAAAATATACTTCTAGAGACAATGAACACTTGAAAAGTCATTTATGTGGGAGTTCCTTCTCGTTTGACTCAAATAAAAAAAAAAACACAAGGTACTGATCTCAAGTTGGACTACGCCGCACTCAGAGGCGCTTAATGTCGAAACATTTTTTGCGACATGCGTGCTTCTGCGCAGCAAAAACATCACGGCCGCCTACTTACGCGATGACAGAACAAAACACACCTCCCATGGCCCACTGTGCTTCGTGGTGCTGGCGCAGCGCCAACTGACCGACAATTCATTCACCACACTCTCACCACACCCACTGCACCCACATTGTGCTATAAGTACGACCACAATTGTTCATATTTCCCACTCCAACTGGATACGATGGTTTTTATTACAATAATTGTCATATTTAAGTTTAACTTTTGTTCTGATAACGTACGTCAAAAAAGAATAGTTTCTTTTTATTAATTAAATCCATTTCTAGTCCGTGAATTGAGCAATATTTTTTTTTCATAAAAACAAAAACATTTACCGCTGGAAAGCTATGCTTCGGTACGAATTGGGCAGGCTCGACCGGAGTGATACCACGGCCTCACAGAAAACCGGCGTAAAATAGTACTTGCGCTGTGTTGAGTACTTGCGATGAGTGAGGGTACCGGAGGTTCAACCCCCCTTTTCCTCTTATTCCCTTTTAAATGGCCGGCAACGCATCTGTGACTCCTCTGGTGTTGCGGGTGTCCATGGGCAACGGTCATTGCTTACCATCAGGTGATCCGTTTGCTAGTTCGCTGTCCTATCCTATAAAAAAATATATATTGGAAGGTTATTTTTTTTTATAGGATAGAACAGCAAACGAGCAAACGGATCACCATCACCACCATCAACGGATGGACACTTGCAACACCAGAGGAGTCACAGATGCGTTGCCGGTCTTTTAAAAGGGAATAAGGCGGAAAGGGGGGCTTGGGCCTCCGGTACCCTCACTCACTCGGCGAAAGACAGCGCAAGCGCTATTTTACGCCGGTTTTCTGTGAGGCCGTGGTATCACTCCGGTCGAGCCGGCCCGGTCTGGGTGTGTCTGCATGTGGAATTTCTATGTTTGAGACTGCATCCACGACACAGGATAAAACTCCTAGTCTGTATGATAACAAGTAGTTACAGTCGCGTATGTAACTGTGATTCAGAAAATTAACAGCAATTCTGCAACCCTTTCGTCGCACTTTATAATAGTAAGGACGGTCGTGAACATGGAGTTTTAATAGTATAAGATAGCATCGCACTTCTAAATTTAGAGCAATTGTAGAATATTAACACACAAAACAGGAGTGATATAACAATAGAATGTTGCAAAATTACAGTTGACATCTGTTTGTATGGCAAACTACAATGTATGCGCTGACACATGTGCCCGGCGACCGCCGTCTGCGTTTTATTTTCGCTTCGACAATTAGTAAATCATATCGTTCTCAAATTTAAAAGCTCTGTGAAGTGTCATAGCAGTGATAGTGATTCTGCTAATGTTGATGCCGCAAAATGTCGAGTCGATCACAATCGTAGTTTCACCTTGGTAAAGTTTTAACGAGCACAATAAGCTTTATTTAATTTGTGATATTTTCACAAAACATAACGATATAAACTGACGCAGTCAACCAATCCCAGGCAGAGTGTGGTTGACTAAGGCCTAATCGCGACTAGTTGTTGAGTTACACAATAAGCTGCAGGACATTACGATATTTATTTAATCTTTATTATTGCAGATTTAATGTTAAGGGCTTTCTCTCCTAATCAAACTTTAACGTTTGGAGGCAAGTTATTCCTCTGGCGAATTGCGGACACCGTGAAAGAATCGGAAACAAAATCAGACTTGTGAATCGAGAATGCGTTCAGTGCCAGAACAGAGATTCGGTGGAAGAGACTTACAAAGCACTCCAAATCTACTTCATAAACTTCATAATAGTCGGGAGCCGTCAGATTGTTGATAATGTTAAAGAGTTGGGATATTAACCTCAAGATCCTTCGCCAACAATCAGGTAACTATTTTAACTTATTGCGGAATTGAAGAAATATGATCAAATTACCGAAGACAATACAACCAGACCAAATACAACAACTGTTCAACAAACCAATCAAAGGAGATGTCCTCTTATTACATGGAGGTTGGTTTTTTGTGATCAGCGTTAACTAACAAACACCAAACTACATTAAATTGAAAGCCGAAAAAATATGAAGTATGAAACAAATAAAAGAAATATTTTTACCACCCCCAATTATTTTTAAATAAATAAAACATGTTTTTAAGAAATATTTCATTATGGCCACACCTTAATGATGTTTTTATTAATCTGTGACTTCCGGTATCTTAGGTACTCTATGTTTGATATTTTCCGTTGAGTTATGACATTGACAGCAGGTGCCTGACTTGTCAGTTGATTTTTTATTAATATTTTTTTCTGGCTCTAGATAACATACATTAAGTAACATAGCAGTCCCTATATTTTGTTAGTTAAAAACTTCTCAAAATTAGAAATATTCGGTTCATTAAAGCAATTATGTATGTATTTAGATTTTTAAAAGCTTGTTGATAATTTTTTTTAAGCAATGTGTAATTATTGCATTAAAGATATTTCATTTTTTATTGTACCAGAATACGAATTATAAAAAATCGGGGGTCTTGAAAATAACACGACTTACGGCGATTACTTTCATTTAGAGCCTTCTATCCAAATATATCAAATTTACCCGAGTTAGTTACTATAAACCAATATGGGTCATCTCCTTTATTAACGAGAACCTCGTTGGCATCAGTGCAGCATACATCAGCATATTCAAATATAGGTAGAACTTGAGATTGTATCAGAATAATTTTAGTACTAGGCGGTAGGAAACTTTTAAGCCTGCACAGTGAGCGTACAGTACCCCTGACCCTGTTGCTGCTACCGATATGAGCATTGCACGTCAGACATTGATCCATTTGTTAACCTAGATTCTTCATCACCGGTACGAATAGCGTGTATTGTATACGTGGCTTTGCAAGAATGGCATAAAGTTCATTTTTGAATGGCTAATTACAGTTTCTTATTAATCAGACCTTCTCTAGGCGATTTGTTTAAGTTCTGAAATTGCAATCGAGCACATTACAGTTAAGTCTATTTTTGTTGCGTGTTTCTCTAATTAGAAGTAGGTAGGTATTTAGCGGCATACATACTAAACAGGTACTGTTAACAGAGCTCAGATATATCGAGGTATGTCAATAGGTATCTACGGAGCGCCTATGAGTCATGATGACCGGCCTCAGCGCGCGTCCGCGGATGAATCACTGACATACGTGCCACTTTGCCCCTATCGGTGTTTCGACAATACTTCGCTGTACAATGCGCCGCAAAGTACCTTCTATAGCAGTGGTTCCCAAAGTTGTCTTGGCTACGACCCATCTAATTCAAATTTACAAACTTGGGACCCACCTCTAGGAAATTCAACTGATTTATTCATTTTGGTAATGGTTTTCATAGCGGACTTTTCAAATAACAAACGAAGTGTTAATGCAATTTCTTATTACTTAATTAAATAACTATTGTACATTAAAAAGTTATTTGAATGGGAAGGATGAAATTGTTTCCTATGTTTCGCCATCATAGTTTTGACGTCAACTTCAACCCGAGTTACTTTTAAGCGCAGTGAGTTTGTTAAGTCCAATTTTTTTTCGGTATTTAGTTTTAATGTTCACCACATTAGAGAATCCGGCCTCACATAGGTATGAGGTAGTGAAAGGGAGGAGGACTTTTATAGCTTCATCAAACAGGCATGGATAGTTACCAGCAACCGAGAGCCAGAATTTTGTTAATTGCTTACGATTGAAACAATTTTTTAGTGACGAAGTTTTGCGCATTCAATCCGTTCGGCCCGGCCGGCGCGGCGAGCGGTCGTCTCAATCGGTTGGTGTGTCGTTCCACAGGTAGGGCCCACTTAATATTCGCTTGCGACCCACTAGTGGGTCGCGACCCATGGTTAGGGAAACCCTGTTCTATAGAATTCAATCAGAATTTGAAATACAATCATACTCGCTGATCGTGCCTTCTCCTGAGGGTCACCCTTCCATCCAAGACGTACTCGGTATGTCACACCGGTCGAGCTGCCTCGATCGGTTTGGAGGCCGACATACCGACCGTGATACCAGGTAGCGCTGGTATCGGTGAAGATTCTCAGCATCTCCTCTCCATAAATAAACTTAATAACAATAATCCAGGTACATCCGCTTCGCTTGCAATTTGTCGAAAATATCAGGCGATGTTTTCCTGAAGTGTTTGATAAGTTTATTTGGCATGTCTGATTGTAAAACACACATTATGTGTAAACAAATCATATTCAATCATACCGGATTAGTCGAAATATTTCGTAGATTTGTGTTGATTAATATTTGTAGTCGAATGCGAGTCACGAAAATTGCATATCATCAAATCAAAAATTTATTCTTGAAATGGGATTTTTGCAATCAATTTTGCACGTCAACTGCTACGCCATAGGTTCACAAGTCTGTTTGCGAGCTGCGTTGTGTGCCGCGGAACTAATTGTGTTGCGTTAAACTAAATGAGGGTAATTTGAACATATAACTGAGGGTAGACGTATAAAACGCCCTCTCCACTGTCAATTACTCGTGATGACGGATGGTAACAAAATAATTATGCGATCTCAATATACTAATTACTTACGAATATATAGCATCGTTTCGCTCGTCAGTCAGTTTGCACTCGGGATCACTGTAGCAGCCGGCACAGTGCTGCAGATCTAGTCTCTATTTATAGAGGGTTTAAGTTCAGCGGTTCTACTCGTGAAATATTTCGCTCAATTTTAGCGACTTTATGACGTCACTCTCTAATTAACAAAAAAATCCTTGTGAATATTATTTTTAAAGTGACTCCTGATGAAAGATGTTGCTTGACAGGGAAACTCCCGACGACGAATAATTTAATAATACTATGATTCTCTTGTATTTAAAACGTGCCTAATTTAAGCGTCATAGATAATATATATTTTTTCACCCTAAAGTAATTTTTGTTACAATTAAATCTCCGAATCAGGATATTTTAAACAAAACTAAACAAAATCAGCAACTTCATACTTTAACCGCTTATACATAAGCTTATGACCACTTATCATCAGTCAATGCCCTCCATATACATATTACACAATCAGAATTTATCTATGGGCGAGCAATGTATAACAAACGACGAGCAACAAGAATTTTGCGATCGTAACGTAAAAAGGTCGAGGCTTCTCGCAGTAGACGCGAGCAGAGGACGGAATCCGAATCGGGCACGACGACACGTGCTTTGCATTGCCAACGGACACCCGACAATTGACGCTCACCAGAAAATAGCTGTATTACTTAAGTCTTCGGATAGCGCTGTGCGTTTAATTTTCCTGGAGGAAGAATGTTTGAGAATTGTGTAGTCGACTCCTCGAGGAGAACAAACAAGAATCTGTTGTTGTAATGTCGATTAGTTGTAATAAAAATACAAGACAATTATTGAATTAAATAAATAAACATTTCTTATACTTACACCAATTAGCCTAGCCCAAACTAAGCTCTGATAGGCTTGTGTTAAAGGAACTTTCTCTTTTAGAGGGGAAATGCCTTCTTATGCACCGTGACACCGCGCTAGCAAGGCGCGGCCGTATGTGAGGCTCTCCGGTCTGAGAGGACCGGCCTACCTACTAAAATTCCCCGGTGTTCTCTTTGCCCATGTGCGGCACATGGCGGGGTTCGCTTTTGCGATTCTACCGCCATAGTGTTATGGGAGCTAGGATAACGATAGACATACATATAAAAATATTTTCGCGTTTGTAATATTAATAGGATTAAGTATTTATTTTGATATTATATTTGTGTACATCGGCTGCTCAAATTCAAAACCTACTAACATTGAAAAAAAAAAATGGTTTTTGGCATTTTTCGACTTACTAGGTAGTACCAAAACGACGTGGACCTTAAAACACCCATTTCGATACGTAATTTTTAAGATATAATTTAGCAAGTCTAAGCAATTAGCCATGATTACGAGAATTTCTTTGAAGTACAAATTTTAAACTTAATCCCTCTTATTACAAAAACTTTCCAAGAACTTGGTTTAAACTACTAAGTCTAGGTTTAATCGGTATTAAAGTTAAACCTCGGACTAAATTGCATTCTTATTACAAATCTCGAACCAATCAAGAACTATGTAGTACTAAGGATCGTCCCTGGTTTAGCCAGCCCAGCCAAATGTAATTACACCATTCAATCATTCATTCTTATTTAACGTAACGTTCTATTTCACAAAATGTTTGTTATGTTTAAAATAATAATCTATATTTTTATATTTAAGTACAGAGTTCAAAATAGAAATGTTTGATATAAAAGTAAAGGTTATTAAAATATAACATCAAAATATAACGTTTTTATAACACGAGAGGTTCCACTATTGTAAAATAGTATAACTGAGATTTTTGATTCATCAAACATGGTTTAAACCTAGCACTGAACCTGGTACTATATTTAGTCCACGTTTTGGAACAAGGGGGAGTATGTCAGAATACAAATTTAAAATCCTAGCATCTCAAGCGACTTACTAAGTTATGAATTTGAAATACCAACTTGTTGTTTGAATTTAGCGCAAAATAAAAATAACAAGTAAATAAATTAATTAATAAATATCCAAATAACCTAGTAAAGCAGACTTAATAAATTCACATAAATTCACGAAAAAAAATAAAGTATAAGCGATTTTAGTGTAACTATACTCTAAAAAGATTACGAGTATTACAAAGTAAAATGTCAACCATATAGCGCAACTTTTCGTCAAACACCCAAATCGTTATCTCTTCTGGTTTCGTCGGGCTAACGAATCAAAGTAGCCGACCCGTTTTTTGCTCTCCTGAACATTTTTGTTGGAAGGAGTTACTATGTTTTGATTTTAAGTTGCCGATATATACGTCTGAAAACGCAGGATAAGCGATTATTACATATGTGACTGAACAACTGTAACCTTATATACAATAAATAACTATAAAAAAAATAATATATTAACTTAACAAATTAAATACGCGTACGCCGAGACCAGTCAATCTTCTTGTGATAAGCAATCATTTAATTTACAATCTAGTCTCATTAACTTTACTGTCTGCTCACATTTTAACGGCATTTCAAATTAATTAAAGTTTAACGCCAGCCTGAGAATTTCCCGACGTAAAAGTAATTTGATTAAAACGCTTGTGCAGTAAACAAGGAAATACTTTCACAGCGCGCGGAATATTTTTATTTGCGCAACTGTAACCACATATGTGCGAGAAAGATAGATTAGGCACGTTTCCTTGGAAACAATTAGGACGAGGGAATATAAAATCGAACATATTGCTTACATATCGCACTATGACCTAAGTAATATTTCGTTGTATATAAATAGCAGCACAGGTATATAAATGCGAATCTATGACATTTTATCTCGAATATCGTTACTAATATAATTAACGCGAAAGTTTGTATGGATGCATGTTTGTTACTCTTTCACGTAAGAATTAATAAATGGATTGTAATGAAACTTTACAGTAACATAGCTTATACATAAGAATAATACATAGGCTACAATTTATAAAATTACAAACAATTTTATTTACATTAACAAAATTACACAATAAAAAATGGTAAACTTTGGATGTGGCCTAAATCGCGAATTTTGTAACACGTTAGAAATTTGACACAAATCAAAATGAAGAATTTATTCTTCAAATGGGATTTTTACAATCACTTTTGCACGTCAAAGATGCTACCGCCATTGGTTTACAAGTCTACGTAACAGAAAGAGCTACTTTTTTGTAAACCATTGGTGTCTACAAGTCTACGTAACAGAAAGGGCTATTTTTTTGTAAACCATTGGTGTTTACAAGTCTACGTAACAGAAAGAGCTACTTTTTTGTAAACCATTGGTGTCTACAAGTCTACGTAACAGAAAGAGCTACTTTTTTGTAAACCATTGGTGTCTACAAGTCTACGTAACAGAAAGGGCTATTTTTTTGTAAACCATTGGTGTTTACAAGTCTACGTAACAGAAAGAGCTACTTTTTTGTAAACCATTGGTGTCTACAAGTCTACGTAACAGAAAGGGCTATTTTTTTGTAAACCATTGGTGTTTACAAGTCTGCGTAACAGAAAGGGCTATTTTATTCCTCCCTGTCATAATGGTGTACATTTCAGTATTACACGTACAAACAGACCTGTTGGTAAGACCTAACATCCACCTATATAGTACATGTAATTCATGTGATTTTATAAACAAACTAGCTTTCTGCCCGCGGCTTCGCCTGCGTGGCCTGATTGGGTCTATAGAGGGTTAAGGGTCATAGCTTTTGCCCACGGCTACATATGCGCAGAAGTCGTTTTATGGCGCGAAGATTTTATCGTGCTTCCCGTGGGACTATCCGTTTTCCCGAGATAAAAAATACCGCAAAACCTTGCTCAAGAATCACTCTATCTATTGATGAAAGCCGCATGAAAATCTGTGCAGTAGTTTTTGAGCGAAGCCTTTATTGCGCATCCCGTGGGATCTGTCGATTTTTCCGGGATAAAAAGTAGTTTATGTTACTCGGGGATAATGTAGCTTTCCAAAGGTGAAAGAATTTTTGAAATCGGCCTAGTAGTTTCGGAGCCTATTCATTACAAACAAACAAACAAACAAATCTTTCCTCTTTATAATATTATAGTATAGATATGCAACCCCTACAAAAACTACCAGTCTACCAACATGTGACATAAGATAGATAGATAGATAGATAAAAAGTCACAGGTATTTCACTACCTATATTACCTTTAACACCGGAAGACGACAATGCCAACACTGGTATTTTATGGTAGACGACTCCGGTGTAGTCAGATCGTCAATTGATAAGGAATCCATCTAATCCACCGCTTCATCAGGTGAGATGCAAACCACAGCCTTTCCTATCACCATCATGTCGGTAAAATAAGAAGTTTCTTATAGAAATAAGCCGCACCTTTTGTACATTTTATCTAAACGTTTGTAAAGCGCAGCGGTAGAATGATTGGCTTCTACGCAACGGGTCGGGGGTCAGTTCCCGTACGGGACCGATATTTTGACCTACAGTGAATTGTACCGCTTTGGGTACAGGTGATCCAAGTTTGGGGCGAAGTCACTTACACCAATTAGCCTAGCCCAAACTAAGCTCTGTAAGGCTTGTGCTATGGGATCTAGGGTAACGGATAGACATACATATATTATACATATATAAATATTTTTTATAGAAATATATATCAACAACCATGACTAAGGTATCTTAGTCTTATCTTATCTCGCATTCACCACACAAACATCTGTCCCCACCGGGATTCGAACCCGGGACCTCAGAGATGGCGACACCCTGAAACCGGTATACTATCCACTCGACTATTGGAGATCGTTCTATGTTATTTCATTATATATTTCGGTATAAATTTCCTATTACGTGATTTAGGGTGCCAAAATAAAAGTTGTCGCTCGTATTATATTTTATTTAATTAATGAATCCACTTATCCACTCAACGTCCAGCTACACTAATTGACTAATTAACTACGTCGGCTTTTATCGCCGCGGACAGTTATAAAAAGTCCCCGAGCAAATGTTAATCTTCGTGCCATAGCTGGCGCAACACAAATCACTCCAATTTGTCGGGTGGCGTGTAGTACAAGAGTACAATTGTTCGGGAGTGGCCATTGTCGCTGGAGTTGTGGTGGACGGCGGCGGCTGACAGAAGTATAGCTCTCTACGGACGTCATATAACGCGTATTATTAAATATAAGCGACGATTTTTATTTATCGGATAGGGCAGCAAACGAGCAAACGGATCACCTGATGGTAAGCGATAACCGTTGCCCATAGACACCCGCAACACCAGAGGAGTCACAGATGCGTTGCCGGCCTTTTAAATGGGAATATGGCAAACCCTTATCAATACCACATTGGTGGCCAAGATCTAGCATTAACAGAAACGATTAGAGACTTGGGAGTATGTTTTGATAAAGAATTAAATTTTAAACAACATTACAATAATATGTCGACGTCTTGTAATAAGATTCTGGGTTTTCTGCTTCGAACATGTAAACATTTCAGAAATTTCAAATCTTATTTCATTCTTTTTAATAGTTTGATTCGTAGTAAACTTGAATATGCATCGATGATCTGGAACCCATTTTATAAAGTACACATACAAACTTTAGAGAAAGTTCAGTCAAAGTTTTTGAGACATGTTAGTTATCGTTTTAAACTTAAATATCAACTTAGATCCTATGATGATAGATTAAGGTATAGAAACGCAGAGACTACCTGAGCTTGTTATCGTTACATAAAATCTTGAACAATGTGACAAAATCTACATTGCTCTCATCTATCAACCTAAAAGTTCTTACCATACGAGGTAGGCGAGCCAGAAGAGAAGTGGTGTTTGTTGTACCTATATGTGACACTCGAAGAGCATTCCACAACCCCCTGTATCGAGTGTGTCGGGACTATAATGAACTGTGTTGCAAATGCAGCGAGTTAGACATTTTTTATAAGTACACAGTGTTTAAGGCACAGTTGCGGCGGATGGTGTTGGGTGATGCTTCGTAATTTTTCGAAATATTAATGACGATGGGTCTTGCTGCGCTCCTTCGCGGCTGTGCCTTGTCCTGTTCTTGTTTTGGTCTTGGTATGTATATTTGTATATATTGTTGTATATTACTTTTATATAGCGTGTATAGTAGTACTGTTTTGATAATTGTGTGAACTCTTGTTAAGAGTTTGTTAGTAAGCTGTGTTTCTTTTGTCGTGCTGTAAACACTACTTTGGGATGGTATCTTGTACAAAACTGCTGTATATCTTATTTTATATGTATTGATAACCATCTGTTTGTGTTTCTAATAAATAAATAAATATGCTCTTTTTTCGAAGGTATCGATTCGGAAATACTGCAGGCGACAATTCATTCCACAGTTTAGTAGTGCGTGGCAGAATATTCCTGGTAAAACGCACTGTGGTGGACTGCCAAGATCGGGTAAGTAGGGAATCTACCCAAAAACGAAAAACATGGTAAAGGGTCTACGACACAAGTGAAAAAGTAAGGGGTTGAATGAGGGGATGAAAGCCTGTATAAATGTATCGTAATTTCTAGTTCCATTAAAGCCGTAAGGCGCGGGTGTCATCTTTGAATGTAATTATCAGCTGAGAGATACTTCCTTTTTATTGAGCTCAAGATAAATCATATCCAAGCATTGTATATTAATTGAAGATTGATTTTTGCTTTCTGATGTTTTTTATATGATTGTGATTATTTTTTACTCACTTAAAATCATGGCTCAGGCTGAGGTTAGTCGGTAGGTTATTCTGTTCTAGCTGTCTCGAGTAATATAGATCACTCGATTGCGGTGGTATCCATCAGGATTCTCCGGCTCTCCTTTCCAGAGGAAAAAAAAATCGTCATTTTTAAACTACTGAACCGATTCAAATGAAATTTGGTACACAGATAGTGGACAGCGTAAGAAAGAAAAGATAAAGAACATAGGATATGTTTTGATGCGAAAAAGGCTGTAAGAGGTTAAAAGATTATATGGAAGTATCGCCATTATTATATCTAGACCTTATTTCTTAGACTGTGGATTGGATATAAATAAAATAACAATAAAAATATGGGAATCTGCTACCCAAAGCCATAACACAGGCGCGACTAGATGTATAACAACTAGTAATAGAGAATTGACTTTGGGATGCAATAATTGCGATTTGTTTAATATCACCCAGGTGATTAACGTGGAATCAACGTTTCACACTTCAAAATGCTGCATCTAAAACTGTCACACTTTATCTCGGATACGAGTCCAAGACGATATCTCGACATCTGTAACTGGACAAATGCCGCAGCCGCGCCTTTCCATCTACGGATCCAAGAAACCCGAGTATAGTATACAAATGGAGCATCATTTGTTTATCTTTACGGGCCGAAATGTGTAGCTTGAGGCGTCTTGCGGCGCTGGGAATAGAGGTGAGATTGGAGCGGTGGCTGGAGCGGAGGGCATGGCAACAGGCAGGCGGTTGCAGATCAAGTTTAAGGTGACGATAAATTGTCGCGGAGTCGGCGGCTGTCGGACGAATCAGCGCGTGGGCCGCCCCGGTGCGCGCTCGCTGGATATCGAGGAAACGCGAACATTAACCGAGCCTCGATTTGAAGTCTGCAGCGATACAGGACGGCTGTACAGTAATGTAGCGAGGCAAGAATTGTATATAATTATTTTTTTATTGCATCTCTTCTAATATTGTGAGTATGGATGGAACTTTGTTAGTATTTCACGTAAAAACTACTGAACGGATTTCATGAAATTACAATAAAATAGTGTAAATATAAAAAAAAAACACATTGGCTACAATTTATAAAGATATTGTGTGAACTGTCCAAAATATGATGATAAGTGTCTTGCAAAGTAGCGGCCACCAGTTAGTATATAATAAGATTACTTTTTAGCTAAGTAATATTGTAGAAGCAACGGTGTTTATCAGCTTATTAGTTTTGAAGATACAGCGCCATGTTTGCGGCGCTGTATACAAAATACTTTCTATATATAAAATATATATGATGCCAAATATATTTGGTCTCACATATTATTATATATGCTACTAAAATGGTATATTCATTTTATTAATATTTTGTTACAATAACTACAAGTGCGTGCGTGTGTTCCGACCATAAGTAAATGGATGTTACATAGCAGTCCTTCATCATAGCAACTCTGAACCAACCGATTAGAACTAGCGAGACGTAGGGGTGTCCACTCAAAAAATATATCGATACATTTTATCGATACAAATATCGAAACGTGATATCGATACCTTTCAAAATATCGTTTGAAAATATGTATATTTTTTGTTATCGAATATTTTTCATTAAAATTTTATATAAAAGACTATATATTTTTTTTTATCAAAACCAGACAGTTTGTTGTTGTTTGTATCGTATATGTGAAAGTATAATCAAAGACCAGAGTACGATAGTTATACTAATAGTGCAATAAGGGTCTGACGATGGAGCTGATGGTCAAAGGAACTTATAGAGTTGTCGGTGTGAATCCACAAACCCACAGATTATGTACACGTGTAGCCAACATTAAGAATATTCATATAGGAATACTTAATCTATGCTAAGAATAGATAAGAAAACGTTGATCGGCTATTTGCTCTATGGAATGCATACGCATAGCTCTGTCTGTGCCCGCACACAGATGTTACCGGATAATGAAATTGATTCAAAACTGAAGTTCCGTTGTCATTATGAGTCAGCTTTACCTTTTTAATCGATTCGATATTTTCATAAATATTTCGATATATCATATGGAAACTATCGAATAATTCGATACAACGATATTAAATGAATATCCCTAGCGAGACGACTAGACCAAACAACGAAAATATAAACTTCTTTAAACCGATTTATTTATGATACCACTAGAGTATTCGAAGCAAGAGAATAATGGTATTTATGACCAATAAATAAAGTTCGAACTATACAGAACGCGGGCCATGTATTATGTAATAATATATCATTCAATTATATAACTATTTTCAATGCGACCGTAAATATATCTTTTATTCGATCAAATGACGTACGTGTTAAGTTCCACCAATAGATCGTTCTGTTGTGTACACTGGTGATTCGCGTACCAATAAACTTGTCTATGCTCATGAGTTATGATGCTGGTGTCTTTTATCGGGAATGGGACTGGCGCGCCCACGTCTGGGTGTATTGTTAGGCCAATAGGCTTGTTTCCACTATGAATGAATCGGATGGCTCAGAGTTTCTAATGATTAATCATGATATGTAGTAAACAAAAAAACAACTTTTTTATTAAAATAATATAAGATTACTAATATTTTTGGAAATTAAAATCGGCAAAATTACTTATTTAATCACGTGACATTAAACACCAATCAGAGAAGTGTGACGTCACGCCTCGGGAAACACCGGTTGTAGTGTAGCTGTACATCATCTATCTAATCTGTGCTGTCAGTGAACACTGAACAGGTTATTTTGATACACTTTGTTTTCAGAGACTATTGTTTAATTAATACAGTTTATTTTAAGTTTAATCTTAAGAGATACGGATATTTGCCATGGAATTAGGATTTACCAAAGCAAACAACAGTAATTTGCCCAAAATTGACACCGTTATGCTTGGGAAATTTTTCGCAGCAAACACAGATTTTGTATATAAATAATTTGTTTGGCGTTTTTATCGTTGTGCTTTTACATTGGGGCACTATACAGTATTTATAATAAGAGGGATTCATTATTTATTATAATGATCTCGTCGACCGACATAAATAAACTCGATTGTTTCGCGAGGAGTGACGTCATTCAAGACGCCATGACAGACTTCGCCTTTTTCGAAGTTAATTATAAGTTCATTTCTAAAAAAGCAAAATACTTATGAAAAAGGCCTATTTTTCTAAAAATAATATTTATTAGGGGTAAAATAGATACTAAACTGTAGTTTGAAACGAATTTCCAAATTTTGTCAACTAGCCTATTTCTTTCTTTCATACTGTTTCTCTCTGTAACAACAAACGCGCGGTTTGAGCAGGACCTGGATTAAAGTACCTCTGTACTACATTTGTTGCTTATTACGGTCCGTATTTTAAGTAAGTTCAGGTTCTTGATGTTCCCACTGTGTCAAGCAGAATACCAGTGCGACAGGCTACACAGAGAAAAAAAAACTACGTAATTCCTTAGTCCACATATGTATGTAAGGATCAAATAAGGACACTGTTACATACGTATGTAACAACATGCTGGATAAGTAGCTGGCAATTGCGAGGGAGTACGTGCTTTTTACGGACACTCCATTACACTGTAATTGATCGCACTACGTAAGAGCTCACAGTGTTTCTTACGTAGCTGTCTACATTACATAATCATGGAGAGGGTTACGTACCACTTGTTGTCTCTTACTTATATACTATTGCCACCTACGTAGTTACAGATGTAGCTGCTTTACGTATTGTGTCTCTTTGTTATATACTGGCGTGGCTACGTAATATAATTATGCTTGCATTACGACATGGCGTCTCTTACGTACATGTTTGTTTGTAGACTACGTACTGGACATATGTAGCTTCTTTGTGTCATGTTGTCTCTTACTTATATACTATTGTCACCTACGTAGTTTACAGATGTAGCTGCTTTACGTAATGTTGTCTCTTTGTTATATACTGGCGTGGGCTACGTAATATAATTATGTGCTTGCATTACGACATGGCGTCTCTTACGTACATGTTGGTGTAGACTACGTACTGGACATATGTAGCTTCTTTGTGTCATGTTGTCTCTTACTTATATACTATTGTCACCTACGTAGTTTACAGATGTAGCTGCTTTACGTAATGTTGTCTCTTTGTTATATACTAGCGTGGGCTACGTAATATAATTATGTGCTTGCATTACGACATGGCGTCTCTTACGTACATGTTGGTGTAGACTACGTATTGGACATATGTAGCTTCTTTGTGTCATGTTGTCTCTTACTTATATACTATTGTCGCCTACGTAGTGTGCAGATGTAGCTGCTTTACGTAATGTTGTCTCATCGTTATATACTGGCGTGGGCTACGTAATATAATCATGTGCTTGCATTACGACATGGCGTCTCTTACGTACATGTTGATGTAGACTACGTACTGGACATATGTAGCTTCTTTGTGTCATGTTGTCTCTTACTTATATACTATTGTCGCCTACGTAGTGTGCAGATGTAGCTGCTTTAGGTAATGTTGTCTCTTTGTTATATACTGGCGTAACCTACTTAAAATTGTCATGTGGCTGCAATACGACATGGCGTCTCTTACGTACATATTGGTGTAGCTTACGTACTGGACATATGTACCGTCATTGTGTCATGATGTCTCTTATTTATACAGGATGACAGGGAAATTCCATCTATTCCCATTAAGGGGTTATACTAGAGGTCATTTGCAACAAATTAAGTCCAATTAACTAGGGGTCAAAATTGAATGGTTTTTGAGATATGGCGGGATTCCAATTTTTTAGAAATTTTCTGACTTTTTATCAAAAACAATTAATTATGAAAAAACTACTCCACTCTTAACGTTAAATTGATATTTTTCTGAAAGCTAAGAAACGTGATTATTTTAAAAAAATAACGTTGGCAAAACTCACAATAATCTCAGAAATAACAGGTTTTAAGTAGACAAAATTTTAATGTTCTTAATAAAAAGTCAGAAAATTTCTAAAAAATCGCAAACCTGCCATATCTCGCCAACCATTCTGTTTTGACCCCTAATTAATTGGACTTAATTTGTTGCAAATGACCTCTAGTATAACTCCTTAATGAGAATAGGTCGAATTTCCCTGTCACCCTGTATAAATAAGAGACGTCATGACACAATGACGCTACATTTGTCCAGTACGTAGGCTACACCAATATGTACGTAAGAGACGCCATGTCGTAATGCAGCCACATGCCAATTTTACGTAGGTTACGCCAGTATATAACAAAGAGACAACATTACGTAAAGCAGCTACATCTGCACACTACGTAGGCGACAATAGTATATAAGTAAGAGACAACATGACACAAAGAAGCTACATATGTCCAGTACGTAGTCTACATTTATACAATATAAATACAAATAATACAATACAAATAATTTTATGAAAACAAAAAAAAACATCAGTTTGATAATAACAGTGATTCCCACACTAGACATGAAATATGTATCGTGGGTGTCACAACCAGCGCGAATTACATTAAAAAGTTCAAAGCTGAAGTGAGTACAAGACATGCCTTCTTTTCCTAGGTGAATCTAATTATTAAATAGAGATACACTTATGCTAAAAATATACACATAAACATACACGCACAAAACACAAACATACACATACATATATATATATATACTAAATAACAAAATGCCCAGCTTTTTCAACATTTGCTTTATTAATATACTTAACACATGTTTTGGTACCTGTTTAAATTATTTTAAGTACCTACTTTTAATTATACAAACTATAGCGTCATACTTATGCTAGGTCTTGAAAGGTTGTAAACTCTTCTCGGCGTAATCTTTGTCGGATTTTAGTATGCAAAAGGCCGTATATCATATCTAGCCTTGCCTTATCCGATACATCCTTTTCGGATATTCTTCATAAGAGAGCGCGGCTACGTGCTACGAAAATGTCTGTGTTTTCGTTATATAGTTGTGGGCTAGCGAAAAGTTGTATATATATACGATGTGACGGATGGCGATCACCGTAGGCACTGATTAAATTTTCTTGTAACGGTGTTTTTGATACCCTGCCACCATGTAGCAGCATCATTAGTAAAAAGATACGCGAAACCACGGACGATATTTGCACTGGATACTTGTGCACACTCGCGATATGCTTCCACAGCGTCAATGAATACCTCCACGAACTCATGCGGCTGGTCAGAAAATTGTGTTTTGCAGTGGGCCAGGGTTCCATCTGCTGAGACTTGCGTTTGTGTTCCGGTGTCGATGAGTTTGCACGTGTCACTGATAATAACAGATCTTTAAAAGCTTCAGTTTGTGATCTTTGAAGACACGCGATAATACTAGCTACGTATTCATTGGAGAATGCCATGTTAACACTAGAGCGGGAGTCGAGAGCACGATCTTGATTGGGCGGCGTCAGCGGCAGAGGGTTTGTAAATTCGGGTTGCGGCACCGTATTATCTCTGTTTGCACTCGCCGTTCTACTTCTGGTCATCATGACTCGTACTAAGAGTTATTAACACTAAACACTATTCGAAATCTTGAATGTAACTCCTCACTCAATGTTTTCACTGGTTTTTCCTTTACGTTGGGCGTCACCTATGGGAGTTCTCAGGGAATTTACAGACACCATTGTGGTTACAAGCATTTAATCAATAAAACGAATACAAGTATACTGGGAACACTTAACACTAAGTAATAACTTATAGCCTACGTCGTAAAAGACGTGGTGAGAGAAAGGCGCGTGCGCATGTATGACGCGGTCGCGAGCTAGCGGACGACTACTTTATGAGTCAGTGGTCTCGAACGTCAATGAGCGAAATCGGTAGATCATACTTGAGTAAGGACTCCGAGTACGTAAATAATGGTGTTGGTTACGTCACAGAAGAAGCAACATCCACTTTATAAGTACGCCGCATACTTACAATGATTCAGAATATTTATTCATCAAGATGCTGTCTACTTTTAGTATGTACTTATCATACTTGTGTAACGAGACCGAGTACTTAAATAATGGTGTTGGCTACGTTACAGATATAGCAACCTTCTCTATATAAGTACGCCGTATACTTACAATGATTCAGCATATTTATTCATCAAGATGCTGTCTACTTTTGGTATGTACTTATCATACTTGTGTAAGGACTCCGGACATCGGCATTTTATTCATCAAGATATTGTTGTGTAAGGAGATCGAGTACTTAAATAAATAGTGAGAGCTACGAAATTACGGAGCCGGGGCTCGTACGTGTAAAATTGTGTTGACTCCTTCCGTACGTATTTCTATCATGTTTACTGAAGAAGTATGTTTCACCAGTACATAAGTATGCGACAACATTATTTGTATCTCCATTAATGAACATGGTGTTGCTCATAACCGCGACAGTATGTTGCACCATTACTAAGTATGTGAAGCCGGTTTTTAAGTATGGTGCACCGTTATAAGTAGTTACTCACAAGCTACTTACGGAAGTAGCTTATTTAAGTAGCTTATTTTTCTCAGTGTAGTCTACATAGACACTATCAAGGCAAACACACATGTATTGTTCATAGTGCCATACAGGATTCTAATATATATTCGTAGTCGCGAACAGCATAAATTGCCCACATACTTACAGCACGTAGTCTACATAGAAAAGAAACTATTAAGGCTTCCGCATACATAATTGTACGTAATGCCGTACAGCAATGTTAGTAAAACGGATACTCAAAGCACGTAGTAGCGTTAATTAAGCATGTAACCGCATACTTACAGCATATAGATAACAAAGGAATTTATAATGCCACTGCATAACTCTTGTATTTAGTTTTGTACCCAGGGTGCAAGTAAGATGAGTACTTACTGTACGTAGTAACGTACCGTAAGAATGTAACGGTATTCTTACTGTACCAACCCCAACACACGAATATATAATGTAGCCGCATTACGTCATATACGTAGTGCGTACGAGGATTCAAGTAAGCCGTATATGTTTTTTAACTCAGTAGCGTCCAGTATGAATATAATCACATAGTTACCGTACGTAGTCCAACACAGGAGCACATAACACAGCCACATACGTACTGGATATATCAAGTTGACTACGTATGTCATGTTGTTACTCCATTGAGAATGATGCGCAGTTTTTATACGGATCTTCCTGTAAGACCATGATGAAGCATGGTGTCTCCTATAACAGCATCAGTATGAAACTTCCTTATCAAGTAGGTGACAACTAGAGTACTAGTCCAACACTCGTAACCAGTATCCCGTTGCAAGCTACGTGGTAGATAGCTTGCGACAGGCTACGTATACGTAGCTTTTTTCTCTCAGTGTATGCTTGCTGCTTATTCTGAGTTTGCCACAGTTTTCGTATCATGCACTGTATGTGTTATTATGTATTGTGTATGTATTTCATTCCTTCTGATTGAAATTGACATGTAAAACTTGCCAGCAACAGAATTACATAATCAGTTTTCAGGTCGTTTCTGATCTGCTGGAATCGCCTGGTAACTTACTCATGGACACCTTGATGGTGCCTGACATAGATTCTTGTGTCGCCCTGTTAGTCGACAGATTTGTATGAAATTTTATATGCATATTCAGTAGATCTGGGAATCGGTTATTATTCATTTTTCATACCCCTAAGTGATAAGGGTCGTTAACCCTAACACGTTTTTAAAGATATTGACCATATTTTTTCTTAGAATGTGGCATTAGCTTCAATCCATATTTTTCATAGTAATTTCTTTAGAAGCAATTTATATGACAATATGATATTTACCTGATCAGCTAGTTGAAACTATAACATTCATCTATTTCTAACAGCAAAACGTCATTAGAAAGAGATGCAAATATTAGCATTAGTTAAGTATTGAGTTTAGTGAAGGTATTTTTTTTTTATTTATTCCCAGTAATCAGCTTGGCATGTGAAATAACAATAATAAAGTACAATGTTAAATAAATACAAAATAAAACGTGCCTACAATAAATTATATAAAATCTATTTTAAATCAATTCAATAATATATTTTATTAAAGCATAGTTTAAAAATCCAAAGTTAAATATTAAAATATATAAATATTTGTTACACTTACACCAATTAGCCTAGCCCAAACTAAGCTCTGTAAGGCTTGTGCTATGGGATCTAGGGTAACGGATAGACATACATATATATACATATATAAATAATTTTTATTGAAATATATATCAACAACCATGACTAAGGTACAAATGCTGGCATTCATCACACGAACATCTGCCTCCACCGGATTCGAACCCGGGACCTCAGAGATGGCGACATCTTGAAACCGGTGTACTATCCACTCGACTATGGAGGTCGTCAAAAATATTGGTATCCGATTATATTAATTTTAAACTATATTTAAATTTTACTGTAATTATTTAAATGATCTCACTTTACATCATATTAAATTAAATTATAATAAGGTTCTATTAAAAAAAATGTATTACATTTCATTAGTTTTGTTTTCAAAATACCTTTAGATTACAATAAAAAAATATGAAATTTCTACTTCTTGATGGCCTTGAAGAATTCTGGCAAATGATAATATTTTCATTGCCATCATAGTCATCATATAACAGGAGTTCTCATATAAATTGTTTATTTTTGTACTATTTGTAGACTATAGTCTGATTATTAATTCACTGGAGTAAACTGACAGTTGCTAATGTCACATTGTAAAATTATGTTGCCATATATATCGTACTAGTGAGGTGACCTGCAAATATAATTGGATAAATTGAATAAATCGATAAGGACTTCACCCTTCGTTGTTATTCAGATCACTCACACAAAGTCAGTAACAACGTTTATTAAAAAAAAGTACTCAATTAATTGTAATATAGGTACATGAATTCTATCAGATACAAAAAATGAAATTCACTCACTTGCTAGCGTTCCCGAACTATGCGTTCAGTTAATCAGTAAATCAATTTTTTTGAGCTGTAATTATTCGAACATTTGGAAGTACTTTAATTATTGCAATCTATTTAAAAGAAAAATACAGATTTAACCACTGTGTAATAGTAGTTATTGTATTTCATTTTAGACAAAACCTAATTCTGTAAATTATTTATCGTTGTAATGGATATAACCACGACAATTTTACGTCAAGTTTTTTTTTATTTATTGCTGGTTATTACTGTTACTGGTACAAGATGGAGAAACTGTGTGGATCATGTAATAAACTTAGAAAATAAAATGTTTAATCTTGACCATATGATGGACAATATTACGGACCGTTTTATAATAAGTGTCACTGACAGCGACGACGATAGTGATAAAATTATGTCTGACGATGACGAATAAAAATCTATCCATTGAATATTTTTGTTTCATTTCATATATATAATTCGAGTAATTACGCCATTTCAAAGTTATCACCTATTTGCCCTAAAGGTACCATGCTAATATTATTACATTGATTAAACAAAATTGGATTAAGATTTCTTAATAAAGTAAATAAAATGAGTAATGTGATTGGAGGACGGAATGAAATTGAATGAATGAGTTTGATTTCAATATTCTAGTCACAACACTATTTTCTGTTCATCATAAAGTGGTAACACCGTAAACGTCAGTTTACTCCAGTGAATTAATGATTAGACTTTAGTCGTTTGTTCATTACGGACCGCAAGGCCCTGTGTGACTTATTCGCTTCAGTTCTCCTGTAACAGATTCCCCAGGGGAAACGGTCTATTTTATATTAATTGTTTTTTTTATCGGATCCCCTGTGTAGGGCACGAAGAAAAAATATTACTATTTCATTCCCAACCGAGCTTATTTTGTACAATAGTCAGCAATAAAATGGATCAAAGTTACAAATATTTCACATTTCTAATTATAGTTTCATATTGACATGTGATTACTTTCGATAATTCCGTTAAGTCAATGTCAATTCCGATTTTATTTGAAATGCAACAGTTCCATTGCAATACATTAATAAATACTTTTTCTCCTTTGATTAACTGTAATGAATGACTTACAATTTTCAGATTTTAGATTGTCAAAAATATAGTCTCAGACTTTTGATAATTGACTATAGGGAAAAAAAATCTCCGCTCTGAAACTGTTTTACCATTAACAGTCAAACTAAGATTTTTGAAGAACATTGGCATGAGGCCAAGCAAGTTTACATATAGTCCTTACCACCAGCCAAACGGGGTAGAATAACTCCGCCCTAACTGAAAAATAAACCCTTGAGATCCTGACCGACGCCCTCTATTTCTAAATCATAAAGGCCTTTTGGCGCAATAATTCTTCTACAGCCATTTTAGTAACCAGAACATTGGTACTATAAATTTAGACTAGTATCTAGTACTTGAAAGTGATACCTGGTATCTGGAACGTACCTGCCCGTTCAACTGAGCTCGCTTCGCTTTACTAGCTATACATATAACGTTCAAGATACAGTGTGCGATTCCGATATTGTTACGGGCCATTGATCAAATTCAATGTCGCTGTATCTAACTAACGCCACAGGCGGCATAGGGTTTTCTAACTCATGTGTTTATGGCTCCGTACTGATTGTTGGTTTAGTAATCTCAGGTTCACGTGAAGAAAGGCTATTACTTATTTTATCATAAAGTCAATAAATTTTTGTCTATATTTAACAACTAGCTTCCGCCCGCGGTTTCGCCTGCGTGAAATTAGTTTTTGTCAATCCTGGTCCCTTTTGTCTAAGAGACTCTTACAGGGGCCAGCCTCACGTTGACCAAGATTCATGGTCTTATCTTCAATTCAACCCATACTTCAGTCAAACACTGGTAAAAAAATCAAAACGCTAGAATAAATAATTTTTTGTTTCTTATGACGTGATATTTGATGAACTTGCATACTAACTTTCAACCCTTATTTCACCCCCTAGTTGGTCAAAACTTCAAAAATGCTAGAACAAATGTTTAATGACTTCTTATCAAGTGCTTAAATATAAAGTTTCATGGTTTTATCTTTTAAAATCAAGAAATCCCATACAAAATTTCAACCTCTATTTCAACCCCTTCATCCCTTTTTTTCGAAATAAAAAGTAGCCTATGTTCCGTCTCAGGGTCTAAAGATTGTCTGTACCAAAGTTCATTAAAATTGGTTGCGAGGTTTAAGCGGGAAAGCGTAACAGACAGACAGACAGAGTTACTTTCGCATTTATAATATTAGTTGGGATATAAAAAAGCGAAAGTGACCGAAGTATTTTTGTAATGCAAACTATTTGTCACGGGCCAAATTTCCAATAATCAAGTCTGTAAACAGATGAGAGAAAAAAAAAACATTGCTAATTCCTCCAGTACAAGGTCTTAGGATAAGGGTGATAGTGTATACGCAGAACGCTGACGACATAACACTCCTAGAAGCCCAGAAAATATTTAAAGTGACAATTATTTTTCACACTTACACCAATATAGCGTAGCACAAAGTAAGCTCTGTAAGGCTTGTGTTATGGGATCTAGGGTGACGGATAGACAGACATATATTATACATATACAAATAAATTTTAGGAGCGAAAAAGTCTTCATTCTCTAGCTGTTACCGCACAACTAAATGAAAGGACATTGTTCCGGCTCCATACATGTTCTGCCTAAGAACCGTTCGAATCAAAAGTGACTTTATAAACTCTTAAAATTATATGGAATCATATGAAATAAGTTTTCACGAACGGACACTTCAGGAAACTAAAATAATTACGAAAAAGGTTAATATTTTGAGGTTATAAATAAAAAACAACCAACCTTGCGTGAAATATCAGAGTAGTAATATCAAAGTAATATTAACAATACTATGTAGGTACAACTATATATGTTCTCTTCTAGAACTAGGAAATGACTACTCTACTAGATACTATGAAAAGAGATAGTACCTAGTCAAGTTTAAGATAATTCTTTGACAATTATCATTTTACAAAATCCAGTCCTTTACACACATCCGAGTCTACCAAGTACTTACGCAATGTAATCGGAGTCCGTAATCAAGCCAAAGTTGTTAGAATACAACCATGAAACGCATAGAAAATCACAATAGAAACGATAGTCGCAAAGCAATCAAAAATTAAATGAAACGGACACAGGATAAGGTATGAAGTACACCAGTGTTGCCAATTACGAAAACTATAATACTTGAATGCCAAGCTAGAAATTCGCGATTTCGCTTAAAAAATATATAATACTAGTTTTTTTCTAGCTAGTCAACTTAGGTATTTAAATAAAGTGTTATCAACTAATTTTAATAACCGACTTCAAAAAGGAGGAGGTTTTCAATTCGATCCATATTTACCGAAATCGCGAAAACTTCCGAAACGGGCAGCACTGGCTGACGGAAAACATTTTATACGGCATCAATAATTGTGACCCAACTTTTTATTTGGAATTTATTTATTTGAAGTGTCCGTGGAATACTAAAATATGTTTCAAATAATATAAAAATAAATAAAAATTATAGTATAATTTATATTCACATCGGTTCTTAGGCCAAAATTGAACCTTTTAGTAAAATTTAAAGGCATTGTTTTGATGCGATAGTGCAAGATCTACCTTCAGTTTGTATTTAACATCAATAACGCTATAGACAAGTGTTTACATATATTGTCGCTTACTAGGAAAAATCTTGTAATACGATCATTCTTACGTTTAGCAATATAATTATTGCTTCATGTGTATTGTTTTAGGTGCATTTGCGACGAAAACCACTTGCGCATTGCCAATATTACACAAAAACACTGCTTTGCCGACATATGTTTAGTTAGATTTAGTAAGAAATTTCCTAATTATGTCTCATGATCGACTCAATTGTTTAAGTAACTTGAGGTTCGTGATAGTAATTTTTTCTGATATCATGAGGAGTTCAAGTGAAGTCGCTTCCGGCTTCTGCTTTATCGACATTAATCAGCAGGTGTATTAAAGGCATTCCTTTCTTGTTGTATATAAAAGGTCTGCGGAAAATGTGATTGTTTTATTCAACCGCAACAAGCAGAAGTGTCTACCAGCCAATGGATAGTGGCAGTTCGATCGGATAATGGCGGTCACGTAACACAGAATCGGCGGCGGATCATTGCACCGGTCGGCACTGAGTCACATGCCTTTCTCTCGTCTGCGGGCCGTCTGGGCCGGTCTCGGCGGCGGTAGGGTTGGATAATATCGGCCAATCGATAAAATCGAATAACTATAAAAAAATCTAGCAAAATCCTTTTTGACATCATTCAAACGTATCAGTATTGTTATATCTGCCATATTACTATTTATTTATGTAGCAAACAGCATAAATAAATTTGATTATAACATTCAACTAAAAAAACATATACAATTTACATCAGCAGGTTACGCAGTTAATTGTTATAACAAAATACATTGATAAGGAATTACTACAATTTAGACAAAACAGACTCTAATCATTCTGAAAAGATCATGCTACTAGCAATAATATGAGGATGTGGACGCGATTGTGTGTGTGTGAAAAGTGTATGTGTAAGAACTTGACTGAAGTGTACTATGAACCAACTATTTATTATATTATTACTAGCTTTTGCCCGCGACTTCGTTCGCGTGGACTTCAGGTTCGTCCCGCCTAGTCTAGTAATAAGTAAGAAATATGGTAACTAAGCACTGCAGAGCCCTAATCATAGGCCTATAGGTAGCTACTGCAGTATGCTCCTATAAACTACATTAAACGATCTTTTTCCTTTTGTGGGTTATTCCTAAGAGATAAACATATACCATCACGGACTTTTTTGTAGACCTTTTTAAGTTGTACAATACTGTAGTAAATTGTTTTGATCTATCTTTCAGTCAGCGTTTGCAATGTAAGCGCAAAAAATGTGTTTTTTTTTACGACCTCATAGAAACCTCAAAAATTGTAGCCTATGTGTTATTCTGATGTATAAGCTATATTGTGGTAAAGTTTTATTCAAATCCATTCAGTAGTTTTTACGTGAAAGAGTAACAAACATCCATACTTACAAACTTTCGCCTTTATAATAGTAATAAATAGTAATAGGATTATTCAGTACCTATGCATTCTCTTATTTTTAATTTAGTTTTGACGTCAATACAATACTTGTAAATGGCTTATGACTTTAAAACAAAAATATATAAATGAAACCGGCTCCGATTGCAAATCATCATTGAGGACATATGATTTTTACACAGGCTTTTGTGATGTATCTTATTTTCGCCTGCTACCCTGAAACCATTTTGTCTAAACTAAAATCCTTTCCAAATAATTAAAAAAAAAAATGTATATGATGCCGCTTCCTTAATCTGGGTGTTTATGCATATGAGATTTCTGTTTGTAACTGCACCCACGACACAGAATAAAAAACCTAGTGTGGGGCGACTTTTTTTTTAAAAAAAAAGGGGGTGTGGCTGTGTTATGGACACGGCCGTTTGTTGTACGTGAATACGTCTCGTAACGGGTAATAGTACACAGCAAAATGGCCTTCAAATTGGCGGGGCTCCCCCTCCACCGCGCGCGATGTGTTACAGTCTTTACTGGGCGTAATAAATTCTTTGATCCTTTAGCTATCCAGTGGTGTAATTGGAATTTGGATGGGGATATAGATATGTAGCTACAACACTAAACTGTATCCCCCGATTTTGTTATCATTCGATTTTTTGATTTGCGTCCCTATGGAAGCAATTTTAAAGACGTATTCACGTCAAAAAAGTTATTACAGTTGTTTGCTAACAGAAGAAAATCGTCGGACTGCATTCGCAGCTTCCATAGTATCGATATCTGTTATCGATATTAAAACCAGCCTGCATCTAAGCACTACGACACCGCCGACGCTGCGGCCGACTTACAGAGATGCGTCGGAGCATTTCGAAATCTGTTTCTGCCCACACGACTGCCGCTGGCTTTTGTCGTAAATCGACAAACGCCAATGTTGAACAAGTGCAAGGTTGCCATCCAAAATAGTACTTGCAAATAGGCCACGAACGAGTGATCGGGCAACATTCATCACGAGACGGTTCCAGATGAGCTGAATTTAACAATTTCACTTTTGGATGAGTCTTATGCTGCTCGTAATACAGGCGGTTTTTATGTACAAAAAGTATTTGTTGATAAGGTTTCGTCTATACCTATTTCGATTTCATTGTGGTAGGCAAAGATCGGTGCATCGGTGGTGATGTGGTCTCGGCACTAGTGTAAGAATTGGATTATTCGTGCTATCAAATTTCATAATTAAAAGAACCAATCCGTACCTACTGGGTTCCTGTGATTGACTTAGGCCCAAACATAGTTCCTAAGGTAGGCTCGTGCTCCTCGGTGGGAACGTATATCAGCTGTGAGTCAGTTTAATATTGTTACGTTCTAAGTATGCTTCACTGGCTTTCATCACCCAATATGGGGCGAACACGTGCGTCCAGCCGCCTATATTGTGTCGATCCTTGCTTGTTCGCTATTTTTGCTAGAAATATATATTAACAACCAAAACTAAGGTACAAGTGCTTGAAATTCATTAAAACCCGATACGACACCCTAATACGCTCATGAGAAAGGCAGTGGACTATGTTCCCGCGCCACCCTCGCATCATCGATATCGTAGACCTCGTCACGCCCTCGTCGCCTTGATAATCAACTTACGCAGGACCTTTTGTCCCTACAGGCAGCATCTGCGCTGCCAGTGGCATCTGAGCCGCCAAACCCTCCATGATCCCTTAGTTCGGCAACCTCAGTATCGCCATGACTAGGTTTCCTCATGATAAGGCCAACGCCACTTTGGGTTCCCGCGCCTCTTTTAGCGCTTTTGGAGGGGCGCTGAGGGGCGGTCGCCCTGACGATTTGCCTATGGTTCTTAGAACTTAGGCACAGGCTGAGTTTAGTCGGTAGGTCACGTGGTCAGACTGCTCTGGCCGCGCGGAGTTCGACATAACCTCCGTGACACGGGGGTATCCTGGGCACGTTTCGTGCTCCTTGTGAGGAATCTCAGCCTTCCAATTCTGAGGAAAAAAAAAAGATGGCGACATCTTGAAATCGGTGTACTAATCAGTCGAATGCGAAGTTATCGTGGCCTTATTCAAGATATCTTAATTTGCCTTATACATTTTTTTCGTCAGTCGTCTTTCGTCCATCCTTGCTACGTGTCGAAACCGTCTAAGCACTAAATACAATCATTGAATAAATTCATTGCTTCATATCTTTATACATTGTCTGGAGACACGTGGATTTTGTTTTGACGTGCATTCGTGCTCTCATTATGCCGTAGACATGTAGATTCATTAATCTAATTTTATAACATTTACAATTACAATAGCACATTAAGCATTTGTAGATAATCTGTGCTAATTCTAAAAATCTATTCAACGTCTCGTCACTTTATGTATTTTGACATTTCAAGCGAAAACAATAGCCATTGGCACAATGGCCAAAGTATGTCTTTGTTTATTGTACCCCGATTCATAACCAACTGACGACGCCATTACTTGGTACTTCATCGAAGAATACATTTTTAAAAATTCAAATGTTTTGATTATCTTCGTCGCATTGTATTTTTATTTTCAGCGTAGTTCATACTTCAACCATTCTAAATTGGGTATTTTTTTTTGTATTTGTGTATTATTGTAGGGTATTGTTGTATTATTATAGGGTTGGGTATTGTAGGGTATTGGTATTTTATTACGAATGAGAATACACAGCATTCAAGTGATGTGTTAAAAAAGGGTATATTGTTCGTAAGTTTCGTTGATTGTTGAAAAATTGGGAGAAAGGGGACTTTCCTGGAATGGTCACGTATTAAGAATTAAATTTAAATTAAATTAAATTAGAACTCTTTCAAATATTTAAATCAGACTCCGCATAATATGGTCCCTGAGCCTTTCTATGACCGTTTCGAGCAGGGTCAAACAATATTAAATAAATAAATATTTGTTACACTTACACCAATTAGCCTAGCCCAAACTAAGCTCTATAAGGCTTGTGCAATGGGATCTAGGGTAACGGATAGACATACATATATTATACATATATAAATAATTTTTATTGAAATATATATCAACAACCATGACTAAGGTACAAATGCTCGCATTCATCACACAAACATCTGCCCCCACCGGGATTCGAACCCGGGACCTCAGAGATGGCGACACCTTGAAACCGGTGTATTATCCACTCGACTATGGAGGTCGTCAAAAGAAGAGGGAATGATCATGTTACTGGGAAGGTTATGGACATGAAACTGGATGGACGTGTGGGGAGAGGAAGACCGAAGAAGCGACGGATGGACTGTGTGAATGTTGGTATATTGAAGAAGGGAGTTAGTGTCGAAATGGCGAGTGATAGAAGAGAGCGGAAGAGGTAAACATGTGGAAATGGAGCAAGAGAAAGAAAGAAAGTAAGTTTTGTTAGTTATTGGTAAAATTAGTTCGGGAGTTTTCTATTAAGTTATATGTATAAACGTTAAAGTCAGTCCTGAAACTTAATTCCCTTTGCCTATATCGTTTTCTTCCTTAAATTAAAAAACTTACCTTTACTTAAATTTTATCTTTTTGTTAATATGCTTTAAGTATTAAGTTTTTTTTAATATTCTTGTTTTGTACAATGTTTGGGTTATATTCGACATCATTACTGTTTTGATTATGTATTATCTCCTCCGAGGATGTACGCTGTGTTCGTACTATTCATACTATATTATAAATGTACAATCTGTCTGTTTGTCTGTTGCGTTTTCACGCTAAAACTTACTGAACAGAACTAATGAAATGTTGTAAGTACATATCTAGTCTAGATCCTAAAAAAGAACATAGGAACGAACACTTTTTAATCCAAAAATAGGACTGTAAAGGTTTGAGACAGGGGATGAAAATTTGTGTGCTTTCCATACAAAGATTCCACACATAATTTTTAAAGGACAGTTCAAGCTAATTTTTTAGCTATAGATTACATATAAATAAATACTATATTAAAGGTTTGTAAAATATTACTCTAAAGAGGGTAAAAATAGAGGATGCAAATTTATATTTGTCTAGACTTAGAATTAATTATATATTATAATTACGTATATTAAAAAAACATTTAGAAATAACCTAAGTAAAATGTATCTTTATCAGAAAATTCGACTAACTCTCGACTTTATGATATGAACAATTCTATTAAAAACGCACAATAAAATAATTCAACATTGTAATAGCGTGCACGGAAACCTCTATACACCATTTATTACAACCCACCACAAAGGTCAACTGGCACACGTGTACGTTGAACTGAGCCTTATTGCAGCGCCATAGAGTGCGACGTCCTATATTGGTGTGACGCTTGACGTGCGGCCGACAGTACCTCGCATGCCACTTCGGAAAATCTGGTTTTAACGTAACCATTAACGAAGCATTTGTGTTAATTAGTGATTTGTATTAATCAAAAAACCGGCACGGAGAGGTCTCGGCACGACTTGACACCGCTAACTGGAAAGGTTTATTGAAATATTCTACAAATTGATTAATGATAATCGAATATTGCTTCGTCACCATTGATATCTTTATCTAAATCACTGTATGCCTACCACCTTATGGCCTTGACCAAAAACGAGGATTTGGGTTTCCATTTTGCCACAGTACTTAATTATTTTAAAAATATTTGTATATGTATGTCTATGGTTATTTTGCTTACACCAACCATCACCAATTACCCTAGCCCAAAGCTAGGGTAATTGGTGATGGTTATAAAGTTGGCACCCCCACTTTCGAAAAAGAAAGTAAAACGGTGAAAATTTCGAACTAATTTAGGACTGCAAGAAAAAAATTTCCGAACACCCCGTAGTTCGAGATATTCGAAATTTTCAATGGGGGTGCTAACGGGAATACTACTGCACAGATTTTCATGCGGTTTTCATTAATAGATAGATTGAGCAAGATTTTGCGGTATTTTTTATCTCGCAAAAAACGGACAGTCCCACGGGAAGCGCGATGAAACCTTCGCGCTTTATACCGACTTCCGCGCATATGTAGCCGTGGGCAAAAACCCTTAACCCTCTATAGACCCAATCTCGAAATCCACGCGGGCGAAGCCGTGGGCAGAATGCTAGATTTTTTATAAATGTTTACTTTGTTTCGGGTGTTACCATGGTTTAGTTTCGGGTGTTACGAGTACAAAAATCAAACACTTTATATGAACAAAATCGGTGTCTTATTAGTTTGGGTACTATAAAATTAATAGGAAATATATAAATATAATGATCTCCTTTAACATAAATTAGCAGCTCCTTTAAAAATAATCTACTGACAAACAAACATAACTACAATAAATTCTTCTTTGATTCATGCACCATTATGAGCTTTAGCTTTAAAACAAATAAAACTAAGTAAACAAAAATAAATGAAATCTTCTTTTTACAAGCTTTTATAGTATTAGCTTCACTTGTAACTATGTAAGAAAATATTGGAATCTTAATTTGACCCACTTCCCGGTCTCCGATTGAGCTGAAATTTTGCATGCACGTGTAAGTCGGATGACAATGCATGGTTATGTGTGTGACGTCATTCTAAATCCAACATGGCGGATAAATTATTTTTAATGCACCCCTACAATATGGGTATCAAATAAAAGGGTTTGCTAAGCTTGGTTTTTTAGTTGGAAAATAAATTAAAAGTATTTTTTTTAATACGAAAATACAATGCGCTAAAAAGAACAAAATAAACTTTTACATACAAAAGCTTGTCGTTAAAAGTATAAGTAAGAAAATAAATAATTCTATAAGTAAGTAAATCTCGCGACAAGCTTTTATATGTAAAGTTTTTTGAATTATTTTTCTTGAATTTGAATAGTCATTAAACCAGTTTACTTTATTGCAGATTTTGAAGACTATTAATAAACTTAAAAATTACGGGTTTTTTTAATAGTTTTTTGTCGAATGTTACAATTTGAAATGTTTTCTTTCTAAATGCATTAGATTAAATGCAAAAAGAACATATCGCTCATCCAAAAGAATATTGACATAATTACCAAAAAGTCGAAAATGAGTTTTTGATACCATAACTTCGTGTTTTGCACGTTTTATCTGTGGTAAAAACGACAGAATTTTTGTTCCATTAGTTTCCGACAGAGAGAGTCACTGTCGTTTATTATTTACTTAGAATTGTTTAATAACAGTTTATTTTTGTTTTCTTATGTTAAGATTTTTATAAAAAAAAATTAGTTAAGCTTTTGAAAAAGGTTACGTTTCAAGTTCATAAAATGTATTATAAAAATAAAACAAATTAAGAATTATGTAGTTTAAATTCATGATTTATTCCCATATCCAAACCTGGTATAATGTCATAATTGTAATATTTAAATTACAAAATGTCATAAATGTACGTCCGGTTTGTTTCATTTGGTATTTTTTAATAATTATCTTGAGGTTTCTCGCAAACTTTTTATATAATATTATTGTTAATAAAGATTGGAAATACACAATATTTTCGATGTCAAACTTTTAAAACGCTCTCCTGAATATGTCAATATTCTTTTGGATGAGCGATATTATTTTTTTACCCCCAATAACGTTTGTCATGGAATGACCCCAGGTAATTAGTTAAATAACACTTATATTCCCCGATATCCTTTCCCAGAAAAACACAACAGACCAGTGCAAATGTGAATGCGGCCCTGACCCCTAATCCGGACGTCACGTAGAGGTTGCCACGTAGGTGTCGCCGTCTCCGGGCCGATTGAGGGATTAGCGGGCCGTCCAATTCGATTTCGCCCCTAATTTAAGCAAGACAGGCGAACAATAGAATTTCAACCTTGAACCATATAATTACATATATCTCTTTCTTTAATAAGTACCTACGTTGAAGTCTCAAATGGTTATTCTCAGCTTATGGCTCCATAACTTTAAGATACGAGAACGTAAGGTTCTGTAAGAAAACAATGTGCGACTGCTTTCCATTTATTATCAGACGGGCAGATTATTTGTGGGAGGGAATTATTTGTTTACAAGTTCAATGAGTCATTGTATTAAATATAAATACTGCGTACTATTTATTTACACGCAAGTAGATTACATTATTTACATGAAGTAGCTAAACTAATTCAAAACGTAATGTTGTGTGAAACTTTATTAATGATATGTCCTGTTGCTTTTTTTCCTGTGAAAATTCAGTGACTACATTTTTTTTTTTTTTTTTTATACTTCAACGGTAGCAAAAAGGCTTACGGCCTGCCTGATGGTAAGCAGTCACCGTCGCCTATGGACGCTTGCAACACTAGGGGCATCACAAACGCTTTGCCGACCTTTTTAAAAACCTATTTACTCCCTTTTTGAAGAACCCCATACTGTAATCCCCGGGAAAGCCTCAGCAGGAGCTCGTTCCACAATCGGAGCGTGCGCGGAAGGAAATTACGTTGAAACCGCACTGTGCGTGACCATTTAGGCTCCAGCATGTGAGGATGAACACCCTGCCGATGGCGAGCGGTGCGATGGTAGAATGTAGCCGTGGGCATCATGTCGAACAATTCTTTGGAACACAACCCGTTGTACAAGCGATAGAAAACACACAAAGAGACACACACAACACACATTAAACGAAGCACGTGGTAAAAAATAAATTACTAAGAAAATATTCTCTAGTTAATTAATTAATAGACTAAGAAGAAGATCTATAATGGATTTTTCAAGCGATAACTAATTATTTTGTACCTCCGTCATTTGTCTAACTTCTTGTCATTTTTAAACTTTTGCTGGAAATGTAGAAAGTTATGTAATTAAAACGATATGCAAATTCAGTCTGCACTTTGAAATTTATATTTCATATGAAGATTTAGTTGGAAAACAAATCGGTCGAGCCACATGTGGGACCTAGGTTCAGCGAAAGACTTGTAAAATTGCAATGTATTAATGAGGTCTAAGCGTCACACAACACAAATACACAATGTAATAGACAAGAGGTTTTTTAAACAGCCTGGTTTAAAAATCGACCAAGAAACAAAGTAACGTCTCAACCATTTTGTATTTTATAGTCCAACGCTTCGAAATAGCACTAAACGTTTACAAGAGCGTTTTAAATGGAACAATCTACGATTCTACTTTGTCAAAAGCAAGGCTAGTATAAATCAGCGTCTATAGAATCGGGACAGTTAAAAATATCGTAGAAATAAAGACAATTTATGAATATGAGTGATATTCGTAGCTCTGCAACGCAAACACATCACATAGATTTTGATGGATGGTTGGATGTATGAAGATCGTGTGACTCCAGTTAACACGGAGGCTTAACGCTTGTCCAAACTTCAAGGAAGATTTGTCTCACAATTTCTATGGAGTGTACCCGCAACGAAAGATATATTAGATGTAGTAGGTAGGCAAGACCTTTGTTCTTTTTTTAAAATGTTAATACACGAGAATATCTTTGAAGCCGGCTTTATTATTATACTAGCGGACCCGACAGACTTCGTCCTGTCAAAATGATTTGTACAGTGGCAGTTTTTTGTTCCTAATTATTTTATAGATAAAGTCGCATAGCCAACCAAATTGCAAAAAAAGTCTAAATGACCTATTACATTTTATGGCTATTCAATTTTGGAACGTGACATTAAATCCTCCAACGATGTATTCTGTGCTCCAACGCACGCACGCACACTGTTTTGATAGATATGATTGAATTTCAACTGTATGTAGCGTTAATAAAGCGCAAATTGACTCTTTGATGTTAGGAACACACCTTCATTGCTTAGACAACAGTGAATGCTTGCAATATGAACTTTATACAATAACTATAAAGCTCAATTCGACTGTACGTTTTAGTTAGAAAACGTTTGCATGGGAAAATAAAAGGGGTGTTTTTAGGGTATTTCCGATAATTATTCGAATTTTCCTCATTGTAAAAACCCTCCTTGAACTTCAACGAACATTAACAAAAAAGAATTGGCCAAATTGGTCCAGGCGTTGTTGAGTTATGAGCTTACCAATACATTTTGCGATTCATTTTTATCTATAAGATTAAGGCTTAAAAAGAATTAAAAAAAAAGTGGAAGTTACTTTTAGTCCCGAAATTCCGACGAGACTGGATTTGCACACTAATATTTGTCCAGTGATCGAAAGCAATTACCTACCTCAATTTAGCCACAAAAACTCCGAAGAGCTTTCACTTAGAGTACAGCTAAACCAGAATCTCTACGTCCGACGAGCGCAAAAACCGCACCACTTTCTTCCACCCAGACAAGACGCGTGTATGAGACACACTATTTTCACTTTCACAGAAAGAGGTAGCACAAAAAATAACGCTCCCATAGCTCGACGCAAGTGTGTCACTGACCCGAATCAATGAAAGTATGCTAACGACAGCTAACAATGATAGGTTAGATCAACATGTTTCGAATAACCAAAATGGGCTCTAGTGCCTTACAATACATGTGTCTGGAAGGCGGATGGCTCGACGCCGGTAAAAACGTCGGTAAAAAATGGCGACAGATCATAATTTATGATAAATGAGTCGGGCAGTGGGCCGCTCGCTGTAGATACTGCGCTTGGCTTTAGATACAAAGTTGGCATCCCACGGTTCTTGGTAACGCATCATCATCTTCCCAGCTCATATAAGTCTTTACCGTAAGGCTTGACTCACCCTAATAAGGTTAACGTGTTTAGGTCTAGTGCAGTTCAAAAGATGATATTTAATATAGTCATATAATCAAAATATAGTCCGTAGTTTTAAAAAAGCTGATTACGTGGGTATTAAAACATTGTTGAGCTCTATTGATTGGTCTACAAATTTAAAGACGGGCAGTGTGGACGATTGCGTTGCATATTTTTACAGGGAATTATGGCCTATTATAGAATCTAAGGTGCCTAGTTTTTTAAGTAATGGTCAAGGCTACCCGATTTGGTATTCCAAGGCTCTGATTTCTATTATAAAGGAAAAAGACAAGTATCATAAATTATGGAAAAAATTTAAGAACCCTTTGGACTATAATACTTTCTCTTTACTTAGGCTTCGCCAGAAGCAGGTACAACAAGAATGTTGGAAGCGTTATGTCAGTAGCTGTGAGGATGCATTGGAAACTAATCCTAAACACTTTTGGTCTTACACTAACTCGTTGCGTAAAGATCGTGGCATTCCCGCTCAAATGACATATCGTGACCAAGTTGCCAGCGGTGGATCTGACATGTGCAATCTATTTCAGGACTATTTTTCATCAGTATATAATAATAATTCTCAATCTAATATTAATTGTAATTTTGTAACTGCTGACAATTTTATTGACACTATATCCACTATTGACATCAGTCAATCTATAGTACTAGAAAAATATTTGAAAAACCTAGATCAGACTAAAACTGCTGGGAGTGATGGTATTCCTTCTATATTTATTAAGACTTGTGCAGAGGAACTATCGTTGCCCTTGTCTATTATTTTTAGGCGATCCATTCATGAGGGCTGCTTTCCTGAATTATGGAAGCAAGCTTTCATAACCCCGGTCCACAAGGATGGCTCAAAGCAGGATGTCGAGAATTACAGGCCAGTGTCTATCTTGTCCTCTTTCGGAAAGGTATTCGAACTGGTTGTTCATGACCAGCTTTACCCGGTGGCTGCTACTTGCATTCCAAGTTCTCAGCATGGCTTTATGCGTAAGCGATCCACTGTTTCCAACCTCGTCGTATTTACTGACTTTGTTTCACGTAATATGGATGCTGGTCTACAGATCGACACTGTGTATACGGACTACTCTAAGTGCTTCGACCGTATTGATCACGATATTCTCATATCTAAATTGCTTCGCATCGGAGTGCATGGCGATCTCCTTCGGTGGCTGGATTCCTATCTTCGAAACCGTCTGCAGGCTGTAAGGATTGGCAATTTTAAATCAAATTTTCAAATGATCCCATCGGGTGTTCCGCAGGGCTCTCATCTGGGACCATTGCTTTTTAATATCTATTTGCACGACATTGAATCATGTCTTAGATACTCCCAGATTCTTTTATATGCTGATGACAGTAAGATTTTCATGCCGATTCGGTGCATTGCTGACTGTGAAAATCTGCAATCAGATTTAATCCGACTTTTTGGATATTGTAAGAACAATCGCCTAGAGCTCAATGTTAAAAAGTGTCAAGTAATCACTTACACAAGGAAGCGTAGTGCTATATCTTATAACTATCAATTTGATGGCTCTGTGATTCCTAGAGTTAACTTAGTTCGTGACCTTGGAGTCATGTTGGACAGTAAGCTGTCATTTGCATTCCATTTTGAATTTATAATACAGAGAGCCCACAAAATGCTGGGATTCCTCCATAGAAGTACTAAGCCATTTAAAAGAATTCAGTCTTTAAAAATATTATATTCTGCATACGTGCGTAGCATTGTGGAGTATGCTTCACCAGTATGGTCCCCATCATATGTCACACATAAGGCTCGTATCGAATCGGTTCAGCGCTGTTTCACTCGACGTTTAAACTATCGCCATAAGAAACATGAAAGCTATAAGGAAAGACTTATAGCTTTTGAAATGCACTCCCTGGAGGACCGTCGTATGGTCGCTGATATGAAGCTACTATATGATATAGTCAATGCTACACTGGACTGCCCGGTGCTTACGGCGCGGATCGCTCTTTACGCTTGCAGTATGCGCACCAGGCGAAAGAGCTCACTTTACGCTGGATCAGCTCGCTCAAATTACGCCAAACACTCCGTATTATATCGTCTTATACAAACTTACGAAGATAGATTTTGTGATACGGACATTTTCTTTCTGACTCGCAACCAATTCATAAACAGTATTATAAAGCATTTGCCCCGGTTCTCAAACAGTATTTCAGAGTAGCCACACCCACCCACACACACATACACACACACAAGCACACACATGCATGCACACATACTTCTTCATATTGTTAGATAAATTTCATTATCTCAGATGTACTTATCCATATACTAGTTACTTGTATTAGTTACCTCTAATGTACTTAGTCCATATTCTACTAACTACGTACGTCATCTGCTAATTTTAATATGACAAACTTTGTTATTGGCTATTTATGTATTTAACTTGAAGATTGGATTACTAATGTGAAAGCTGTTTAGTTTGCTGAATAAATAAATAAATAATCAACAGAATTTGCACTGTCTAATGTCAGGCCTATTGTAGATACAACCCAATTGCCAAGCAGATGAGGGTCTTAACATGACTAGAATACGAATGTCCGCTAAATTGTGGCCCGCGGAATGGCAGTTTGGCGCTAATACATAGCTGTTTCGAATATTAGACTCTTAATTAAAAGGGAGGTGCCAAGGCCTACATTAGGGGTGGGCAACCTGCAGCCCGCGGGCTAACTGCGGCCCGCGTGTACATAAACTTTGGCCCGCGAACATAATTATTTAAAATTTATATATGGTGGCCGGCCCTTATTCTACCGTTTTAATGATATTTATCAAAATATTGAGTTATTTATTACTAAAGTAAATAACATAGTATTGATGAAATGTCATTACACTGACATTAAATGAAAAAATAAAAGATTTTCAGTGGTATTCACTAGCGGTCGATGAGAGTAAAGATTTAACTGACAGTTCCCAATCATGTATTTTTATAATGGGAATTGATAAAAATTTTAATATTACTGCAGAAGAAATGCGAACAAATTCTTTCGAAAATGACTTTTTTAAAATCCAAATAGAGATCGCGAATTACAGACGAGAATTTAGAAAGTATAGCTTAGTACTTGGTACTACTAAAATTGAACCAGACATAAGTAACTTATCCACAAAAGAGCAGTGGCAGGTGTCGCATTAATATAATTGTACGACTCATTATTAATTTCTTGTAATGTTGTAGTGCAGTAATAAAAAGGATTATAAATTAATTATCAGAAATATTTAATTTTAGTTCAACTTCAAAAAATTTTCTTCACCGTTTTCTGAGAACATAATTTTCATTTACAAAATTACAAAAAGGTTGCCCATCCCTGGCCTACATGATACCTACTTTCTAAACATCTATATAAGTTTCATTAAAACCGATTTTAAAGCTTCTGCCTGAAATCCTCTTTACAGACATCACTAATAGCAAAGTCAGTCAGTTTTTCTTTCGTATTTTTTTCTCTCAGAAGAGAGAGGCTGTGTATCCTCATGGATACCACTACAGCGGCAAGTGCCACGGTATCCAATCCAATATAATTATTGGACTCAAAATTTTGATAAAGCTGATAAGTTTCTTGCGTCCATTCTTCTTATCAGCTAAAAAATACGTCCCGAATGTAAGTAGGAAAAAAACATTTGGATTCAAAAGAGCTTTCTTTAAAGCGTCTATATATATAAAGTTAATTTTGATTTTTGAAACCAATCGAGACGGCTCGACCTGAATTACCTATCAACTAAACTTAACCTGAACCTTGGCCAAACGGCTACGTCCCTACGGCTTGGACGGAGGGGTACTTCGAGTATCGAGGCGCACTGTTAACATTTAGCACATTGGAGACCAGACCTTGAAAACATTGCAAGCTGCGGACGCTTCGTGATCTCAGAAGTACTAGGTCAGTCGGCAATATAACTTTGTTGGCCTACCGTATTGGGATCAAGGCCTGATATGAGACATTCGCATTAACTTTGTTAGAACTGCAAATGTTTGGAAATGATTCCAGATGACCAAACATTTTAATCAAACTGTCTACAAGCCAAGTTCCTAGATTTATTTAGTCATCACTTCAGCCACAATACTTCCACCGATAGGCTTCGAGCCGGGTTAAGTGTTTGCTTAATGTATTTAGAGATTTATTTCTAACGCGACAGGGCACATTTTTAAACGTGTTTGGAATGCTTACTTGGCTTACATTCGTAGTACTTAATCACATTTAAAAACAAAACTCGAACGCACGAGTTAAGTTGTTATAATGTTTACAATATGAAATAAAAAGAGCCAATTTGCAATGTGATATTTTTCACACTTGCTGATCGAACGAGCACTTCTATTTTCTTTACAAGGAATCAATCTCAACTACTTGTTTTTTTTTTCCTCTTCAAGTAAACAGTGTATTTTGTTCAATGATTTTTTTCTTTTGTTTCAAATCAGAAAAGTCAACTACTAGCTACAAAAATAATAATACAAAAAGTAAATTTTTGATGTTCCTTACCTAAGGGGTAAGACTATATAACTGAGATTCTGCTGACCATTCCGTCTGTCTGCCTGTTTGTTTGTTACCAGATTGTATCTTATCTACCGTGATATTTATAGGGTTGAAACTTTCACATATGATGCATTTCTATTGGCGCTGTAGCACTAAAAAACAGAATAATACAAAAATTTAAGGCAACCATACAACAAACGTGATTTTTCCCTCACTTTTGGTCAATATTTATATCGACAATAGGAAGGTGCTCGAAATATTCACAGAATAATTCGCAAACAATCGACATGATTTCTATTTGGCGTTTTTATAGATAACTAGCGGACCCGACAGACTTCGTCCTGTCAAAAAGATTTGTACAGTGGCAGTTTTTTGTTCCTAATAATTTTATAGATAATGTCGCATAGCCAACCAAATCGCAAAATATATCTAAATGACCTATTACATTTTGTGGCTATTCAATTTTGGAACGTGACATTAAATCCTCCAACGATGTATTCTGTGCTCCAACGCACGCACGCACACTGTTTTGATAGATATGATTGAATTTCAACTATATGTAGCGTTAATAAAGCGCAAATTGACTCTTTGATGTTAGGAACACACCTTCATTGCTTAGACAACAGTGAGTGCTTGCAATATGAACTTTATACAATAACAATAAAGCTCAATTCGACTGTACGATTTAGTTAGAAAACGTTTACATGGCAAAATAAAAGGGCTGTTTTTAGGGTATTTCCGATAATTATTCGAATTTTCGTAATTGTAAAAACCCTCCTTGAACTTCAACGAACATGAACAAAAAAGAATTGGCCAAATTGGTCCAGGCGTTGTTGAGTTATGAGCTTACCAACACATTTTGCGATTCATTTTTATATATAAGATAATATGGTGCAAAATCTTTCTTGCGCAAGTCCGACTCGCAAGTAGCCGGATTTTTAATATTCAATCTGTAAATTTAAGTCAGTCAAAATACGATGAGGTAAACATATTAGTTTTCATATTTTATTCAATTTCATGATATCATCCACAAATATTATAGGTTGTAATAATTTTGTTCCATAATGCCTTCCGAAACTCGATACAGGAACAGACACCTCACTGAATCATCCACATAATACACTCCGCCCTTGACTCATCCCGGCACAGCCGCACTGCTTTTAATTAAAACGCACACGTGTTTAATTTAATAAATTGACTCGACTCGATGTCGATAATCGATTGAACCAGATTAACTATGCGTGTCTCGTATCATAAGATTGCGTAATCCGCAGATTGGAACCGTTGCCGGAAAATATGGCGCTGCGACTATTTTTACATAAATTCCCCAAACTTACGAAGTCAACATGTCAAGTGAAACTTTATGTATAGTCCAAGTAAAATGTTAACTACAGTAGACCCTCTTTAATCCAGCACTGCGCTAATCCGTCACTCCAGTAATCCGGCGCTCTCAGATGGGCGTGATAAGGGAATCATATTGAGGCATGATACATACTTGTATAAAAAAACAAATGCCGATCGGCAAAGTAATCAGTCCATATTGGCAGAGGACACGTAGACCACGACATGTCCTGAGCGACCCCCCCAATCAATTAACGCAGGACCTTCTAGACCTGCAAGCGGCGGCGTCTGAGCCGTCGCCTCTTTTGTCTCCCCCTATTCGGCAGCCTTCTGCTTAGCCACGTGTAGGTTCCCGTCAATACAGACCGGTCCCACTTTGGAGATTCGTGCCTTCTTCTAGCGCTTATGCCCTCACCATGGGGCAGCGCTAACCGTGCCTCTCCTGAGGTGCGGCTCCCTTCCAATTAAGCCAGTAGGGTCACTAGGACCAAAGGCTTAGGCTGAGTTTAGTCGGTAGGTCTGGTGGGTCGAGCCGCCTCGATTCACCAGGAGTCCGACATAATCAAAGCATCCCTGCTTGCCTGTTGCGTTGGTATCCATGACGGATTCTCATCCTCCTCTCCAGAGGAAAAAAAAATCGGCAAAGTAGCCTCTTACTTCGTGTGTCGCTTATTTAGTCACAAAATCGTCAACAGAGGCGGAGTCCATCTTCACAAATTGAAAATATGGAATCACTCGTGCCAGTAAGATGAAAGCGGCGATATTATAGCATCAAACGGCAACCAATCCTAATGTAACAATAGTCATTATTGTGATATTTTATGATGCAGATGAAAAACAAGTTTTTGAGTCGCTTGATAATAAGCCATCACTACAGCTGATACTCGTACCTAATACCTAACGCAGCAGCACGCGTAGGATACTGAACCCTCGACCAGCTCTACTTACTTCACTCAAAAAAAAAATTCAAATATTGTGTTTCTGTGGTCTACCCTCAAGTGCAAGTAATGACTTGCACATTAGGTACATCATCATCATCATCATCATCATCATCACAGTAGTAAGTAGGCAGGCTCACTGAGTCAAAACGCTATGCCTCTTATAAGATGTCTATTTAACGTGTTGTGTAGTAGACATTTATAATCTATGATCAAGAATCACTTTCGATTCGAGAAACAGTCACATTAACTTCACTGTTGAGAAATAGTTCTCACCAAAATTGGGAAGGCAAGTTTGTGTCTAGTTGAAATATATTTAGTATAAATGAAATATATTATACATTTATGTATGTATGAAAACCCATCGAATAAATGGTTTTATTCGATGGGTTTTTTAAAAAAGTTCACATGGTATCGAGGATGTGATGGCTGAATGTACGAAGGTGGTACCGGAGAGATACAAGGTTTTCATCAATTTCCGAAATTAACAGTAATCAATGTTGGTTTATATAACAGTATACTTATCTAGTCTTACTTCTAAAATAAGTAAGACTTTCTATGAAATTGTGTCAATATGTTTCAAAACAAGTTAAAATGTTTGAACGATAAGGGTGGCATAGCCTTTCAAAGACAAAACCCATTTGTAAAATAATAAATAAAAAATAATAAAATTACGCCTAGTGCAGTTTACACTCCCTACGAGTGACATAGCCTCTGTTGGCCGGCAAACAAAAAGTCATAACAAACCGTTGAAAGAGAATAGGTGAACAAAACCGTCATTTGTCTCATTAGTCAAACGATGTCAATACGTCCAATAAACAACAAAAAAACGCTTCGACAGATCCAGCCACATAGGTCAAGTGAGTTCGAAAGAATAGCCCTAGAAAGCGACAGTTGTACTTGCGGTTGCGCAAGCGCCGAAATCGGCGGACATTGACCGGCGCGACGCGGGGAAAGTCGGGTGCTCATGAGATGGCCTACTGTGCGTGCACAAAGATTGATCACCGGTCGATCGAAGGTGACGGACGGTCTATAAGCTAGTCATAGGTCTATGGCTTGAAATGAGAAGAGTCATTTAACGGACATAAGGGCAGTTAACGGATGTAACAGATGATAACGAAATCTAACTAAGGAAGTAACTACCACACACAAAATAGAGACCAAATTGCACTTGATGTTGAATATTTAGGTCTATGTCTATTACAACGCGCTTGTGCTAGTCAGTTGATGCGTGCCAATTGTCTTTAGTCGAGACACGTTCATCAGGCATAAACACAGGTATAATCAAAGGCAAGGGATTTTATCATAGTTTTTATAACCGTTGTCGAGTTTTAACTCTTTGCCTTAGGTGGCGTCCATAAATTACGTGAGATGTTTAAGGGGGAGGGGGTCGAGTCAAATCTCAGCTAATTTCGTTGTAACTCAATTTTCTGATGTAAGCGAAATAAAAATACTATTTTGGTTTATTTAATCCAGATTGTACATGCTTAAGATTTAATTTTAAGCGTAATCGTAATACGTTTAAGATCATTCACTAATTCGTTTGAAAGAAAATAATTTCTCTCATACTTCCGACATTATACATCTACTGACTGTCAAACCAACATAATTATTTTATACGAAATAGCTCAATTTAATCCGAATTTACAGTACTGTGTTGCCCGTCCTTTATTTTCGCGCCACTGTCAGCCGAACGCGCGACTCGAACGAGAGCGTACGATACAATAACAATCTAACGCGTTTACATAAGAAACCCACATTTTTAAAAATCTCACATGAATTAGGGGGGGGGGGGACACGTGGGTACAGAAAATTTAAAAAATACAACTCACGTAATTTAGGATGCCCCCTAATAAGACAAATAGGAAATATCCTAAATGTCTATCCGGACACGTACGAGCCGACACGTGCCAATCAGTACCGTGACGTTTACACACTCATCAGTGGCAATCAGTGCCGACACGCTCTGTGACCTTAGCAGATGCGTGAGCATCTTTGAGTTTTGTTAAAACTGTCCGTGCCGTCGAGAAGATATTATCTCCGAAATTCACCCCGATTCACGGAGAGCATCGGCGCTGCATATACGTCGCTGATCCTCAATGACATTAATATAGAAGCACCATATAAAATGTACATAACAATTTTTAAACATTGGGATCATTAAGCGACTTGTCGTATCGGCTTGGATGCGTGCAAGTAGGTTATACTCAAAAGATGGGTCAGTTTTGTTAGTTTCCATATCTTCAAAGAATTAAAATATGTTAAATTCCTCTAATAGACATATGACATATAAAGAAAAATAGCAGTTCGTTATATTTACAGTCAATGCCATACCAAGTTTTACATTCACACTAGCAATCCACCACTATTTAGGTTGAAGAGTTGTCTCAAGGTCAATATGTAAAATCCTATATATATTTCAATTTCAATTTATCTTGTAATTTCGCTTTATTCGTCTTTTCATGGGTCTTATAACAGATGATATCTTTTTATTGTTGTATATTGACAAAAAAGTATTTGAATCTGTGGGCTTTGCAACTCGCACAATAAGCAGAGGTTTCATTGTCACCTTGTGATATATTAACATTTAAAGTTACAGTACCTAATAATATTACAGAAATTCAAAGCTATGCCAGATGGAAGTATATAAGCAAACAACCCTGGAGTACAGACTCCTTCTAGATAATACATACATTTTGATTCAGTTCATTTCAGAACAAAATCAATGCAGGTTGGTTTACACAGATATTCAAAATACATTAAATATTTTTTATTTAAACAAACTTGAAATTTGAAATAGTAATAAAACTCATATAGGGCATAATGAAATAACAGAACATAATGAAAAACTTATTTTATTTAATGAACACAGATGGGCTCATCTGTAGTATAGATCTGTATCAGCCATATGAAGTCAAAGAGTATTCAAAATGAATTATTAATATTATTTCAAAGTTTGAGTGAAGACATATTATGTAGAAATAATACACAATAACATCATCAACACTTGCACCAGCATTGCAACATTATCACTATGTTTTACTTTGTAGCGAGGGAGGTGCTATGTGAGATTTGAAATTTAAATTTAAACCCCAATTATTTAATCAAATATATCAAAAACTATCAGTCTATCAATAAATCAAAATTCATTCATGCATCCAGTATAGGAATATGGTGTTCAAGAAAATAAAGCAAATTATTCAAATAATTGACTATCTATCTTATTGTACTTGTAAGCCATTCATATATTTATGTTAACTGTGAGTTTGTAAAATAAATTGTATACTCGCCATTATATTAAACATACACTCTTCCCTCTAAATAATTATACAAAAGATGTTAACATTACTCTAAATCATACAGTTACTGAATAAATATTATAACTGTAACTATTAAAATGTATTCAAATATAACACAGAGCATAATCCCAGATTTCATTAAATCAGTTGCAGTGTTAGTCAGCACAGTCTTGTTGGGTCACTAAGCATGTTCACCATGAAAAAAAAATTCTAAGAAAGTTACATTTCCTTTTTTGTGTAGTAATATTATTTATGGTACATGTAAATATGTAGCAGTATGAAAGTGAGATAAAATACCCCACAAATAGGTATATACTTCTTAAGAGTCGCAGAGAGTACATGTAAATATGTAGCAGTATGAAAGTGAAATAAAATACCCCACAAATAGGTATATACTAGAGTCGCAGAGAGTACATGTAATATGTAGCAGTATGAAAGCGAAATAAAATACCCCACAAATAGGTATATACTTCTTAGAGCCGCAGAGAGTACATGTAAATATGTAGCAGTATGAAAGTGAAATAAAATACCCCAAAATAGGTATAAACTTCTTAGAGTCGCAGAGAGTACATGTAAAATGTAGCAGTATGAAAGTGAAAAAAATACCCCAAAATAGGTATACCATCTAGAAGTCGCAGAGAGTACATGTAAATATGTAGCAGTATGCAAAGTGAAATAAAATACCCACAAATAGGTATATACTTCTTAGAGCCGCAGAGAGTACATGTAAATATGTAGCAGTATGAAAGTGAAATAAAATACCCCACAATAGGATACACTTCTTAGAGTCGCAGAGAGTCATGTAAATATGTAGCAGTATGAAAGTGAAATATACCCAAATAGGTATAGTACTTCTTAGAGCGCAGAGAGTACATGTAAATAGTAAGCAGTATGAAAGTGAAATAAAATACCACAAATAGGTATACACTTCTTAGAGTCGCAGAGAGTACATGTAAATATGTAGCAGTATGAAAGTGAAATAAAATTCCACAAATAGGTATACACTTCTTAGAGTCGCAGAGAGTACATGTAAATATGTAGCAGTATGAAAGTGAAATAAAATACCCCACAATAGGTATATACTTCTTAGAGTCGCAGAGAGTACATGTAAATATGTAGCAGTATGAAAGTGAATAAATACCCCAAATAGTATACACTTCTTAGAGTCGCAGAGAGTGTAGTGGAATAGAAATGGATTTCAAGCCATAGTGATTGTGAGCTTATATTTCATTATCATAACTATAATGTGAAGTTGGTTCACCCAAAAATCTAGTATTGTTAATGTTATCGAATATTTCTAAATATCTTTTATGATATAGATACTTTTGGTTATGTGTTTGTGTTTTGTATTTCACAATGTGTTTTAATAATTTAGGTAGGAGAAATATGGGAAACATTTTACACATATATGTAAAAACTAATTTACAATTGGTAAAATAATAGCAACGCTGCTCCAAAACTTGCACTGTGTAAATCAGTTTTAAGGAGCACAGTGATATCTTGACTGCAATTTCATTTAATGTAAGAAGTGCACAAGTAAATTACAGAAGTAGTTCTTTGGATAACAGAAACATATCATTTTAACATAATTCAAACATTGTTATGTAATCATTTAAAGAAACTTTAATTCAATAGTGTAGTTTGTAAATCTACCTAGTTGCAAAAGTTATATACGGAGCTGCATATATTGCACCTATATATACCACAGGCAACTTTTTCTCGATGTCTTCAAACTAGTACTTGACCAGTAACATGTTAAGACTGTAGTGTTTACAATTCAATTTTAATGATAGTGGGAAACAATTTTATTAAGTATTAGTTTTCACAGGTTTTAATAGAGCTTGTACGTAACCGTGGTGCATTGAATATTCTGGATATCAAACTTCGTGTTACAAATCAATATGTTTGGAGTAACAGTGACGGAACCATAGTTTTGCACTTTTACAGAGCTTGACACATTTTTTCTATAGCTTTATAATAATTTTTTGTTACATTTTTTTATGATGTCAAATTATAGCACACACTTAGTTTTTTAGATATATTACAAGAAAAAATTGCATATTTTCCATTAATACATTATAAAAATCTTAAATTAATAATTTGTTTTAAAGTGTAAAATTGTTTATTTGTTTAGTTCTCTATTCTTAGAATTTCTTTCTTTCTATAGTTCCTATAGAAGGCTTCATTACTGCAGAATGGGGCTTGTGAACCCAGTTAATGTTTTAGGGCTGCTTAAGATTAAGTACTCATTTTTAAAATATAATATTTATAAAAAGCCATTACACATTGATTATTTTCAAATCACATTTAACAAAATAGTTTTTGGATGACGGTTTCAAAATAGTGTGGACATAGCTTTCAGCAGACAGACATTCATTAATATAGAAATGTTCCTAAATCAGTCATATGCAACATATTTCTAATTGAATTGAATAGAGCTTAAGTAAATAATGTCATATAATGTCAGAATTTAATAACAGATTGGCATTATTATGAAGCTTCAATAACCATATTAAAAGTGTTGAAATTAATCAACCAATAATAGATAAATATGAAACTGGAGTACTCTACTTGAAACTCATCATCAATTTTAAGTCAATAGCATTTTTGTCAGAACATAAAGTCATACATATAAAGTTATCACATAAAGTCTCATTATAATCATGTTAAGTTAATAAGATATTTATATGTCGCAATAATAATTAAAACCGTTCTAATTGCGCCTTATTTATGTTTTATGCAGTATAACCTTGTGAATCAGCTGATGGATATCTTTCTCTAATTTTAGACATAATTTTATGCATTTTTTCATTTAAATAGTGGTGTATATGGTAGACTGATGATCGACTTACCTCCTCACGCCTCTTGAGCCAACGTCCACAGGGACTCTCTTCCAAGATTTCGCTCTCATCCTCGGAATCTTCGCCGCTCTCTCTCGGCGACTTTCGTTCCTTGTCGATGCTTCTTCCACCCGACATAACAACGATTTATCAACACTACAACGTAAAACAACACCACTACACAGTAAACTTATATCACACAGGCGCTTTCAAGCAGAAAACACTGGATATGTTTTCAAAATACACTTTTTCTAGTAACCATTATCCAAGGTTAAAATACGAGTCGTCACAAACGTTTCATACCAAAGCATTATTCGTTACCCGGCACTCCATATAGTATCCAAGCGAATAATACACAATATTATAGTTTCACTTTATTAAACGCGAGGAGACACAGCCTCTGCAACGGGCTTTCTCATTATAATTGAAATAATTCGTTCGACACCGGCGTAGATCTCGACGTATTTCTGCTCCGACACAAATATCAAACCATAGAGCCAAATGACCCAGACACAACTTTTTTTTTCGATAAAATTCATAGACAATCTATGATAAAGATTCTTGTGGTTACAGATATAAACATCTGTGGTTAGATAAATTAGATTATTTGTGATTAACGAAAATAATAAAATATTAATAACTTATAGCATATTATAGAAACTTACATAAGTTTTTATGATTGTTCATCGTCAGGATGTCGTAAATTAATTAATTATCTGTGCTTTTCGTAGCAGCGCCATCTTTCACGCGTGAATGTATTTATTGTGAGGTGTTTATTGTGCTGCCACTTATTTCCCTGTTTGAACAAAGTAATTAGTTCAACATGTTTACGATAGATGGCGCAAAATACAATTTACGTAAATTTTATTAGTCTTTTCAATATAATACATTGTTTAATCAGATACTTATCTCTTGGGGTCCTAAATCACGCCACACGGTACACCTACAAACAATCTTAACTTAGTCCTTTAGACAAAACAAAGCTTACGACTTAAATGATAAAACTATTAGGTTGAATATCATTTCCCCGCGTTCGCTTAGCAGCGATGTGGGAATTAAAGCTATAGTAGCAAACCGTATGTAATGTATTATTCACGTTACCGAGTAACGGGTACGCCATCTAGTACCGAGTAACGAAACATTACTCACGAATACATTTCGTTACTCGCATGTTTCGTATCATGGCAACATACACTGTTTAAGTCACGCAATGTACCGTTGATGCGTGTATTGAAATGTTTCTTGCTGATCATCATTTTTCTTACATGTTTTGCCGCGCCTAGTACATATCCTTATAAGAATATGTACTAGGCGCGGCATCGCAACATTCGTAATTTGAATTTGTAGAAATAATACGTATACATCTTCAGCGACATGCTTTCGCTGCGCTTTTTGAACAAAATTGAGCTCTTTTGGAACTAGTCGAGCGGCGACGCGTTTCATGCCTAAAATGTCAATGAGAATATTGTGGACAGACTTAAAAGATATGTTCAGTTCACTAGCCAACTCTCTCAGACTCATACGTCGATTTTCGAGCACTAGCTTCTTGATTCTGCCGATGTTTTCTTTGGTCGTAGCGGTTGAAGGTCTACCAGAACGAGGCAAGTCTCCCAAGGAACATTTTAGCAAAAAAAAAATCATTTTAACCAGTAGAATAACAGCTTGAGACTTTATAAACGATGTACAAAAGCGTGCAAATATATTTAAGGCTGTAGTAGAGCATAATTGTATTATTTTATACAGTAAGGTTTAGGGCTGTACAAAATCGAAATTATTACTTTTGGCTGTTAAGTAGCACGGAAATACTCCAAAATACAGTGCTTGGTATAAAAAGCAGCTTTAAGCAAGTTTAGTCTAGGGCAGTATATCAACTGAATAGTGCTCTAGAATTATTTCTTTTTGCAGCTTAGTTCTGTTGAATATTGCTATTTCTGAATAACGGTGTATACTTACTCTGTAGTACAGTAATCATATAAGGCTTGATAATGGTTATCTAGGACACTCTTAAAAAGCTAATTTCTGTACAAGAGTGTTATACAATGTTGTCTGCTGAATAATGGTTTAGTCTTACTTTATTTTAAAGCTATCGTGATTAGCGTGAATGTTTGTCTTTAGTACAGTTTTTGGGGTTACAGTAGACCATTATACCGGTTTAGTGTTTCAATACATAGTTATGCAGCTTATCGAGTATTTAAATTTCTAAGTAAAAAATGGCGTATCAAAATGTCAGTTTTGCATAGTATTATTGTGTTCATAGTGATTTATTTTTGCTTTATTTCAAATTGGCATGACTGTTTGTGTCATCAAAATATATTTGTGTTTTAAACAAGTACCTAGTACAGTTCATTTATTAATTTAAATGTACCTATTGCGGAAATAAATATATATTATTATATATATACAGTATGAGTCTTCTTTACTTTCAATTGAACCCTGAATTGCTGTAATATTCACTTAACTTATTCTATTAAGCACCTACTACAGTAAATAAATTTTAATGTACAGCAAAAGTTACTCTTTAGGCTGTTGTACAAACATAACTTATGCAAAAAGCTTCATAATAGTGTACTAGAAGAGCAACAGCTGTATAATTAAAGATGCCATTAGACCACTTACATTTATGTTCTTACATTTATGTGTGTACTTTATCTATGTTGGCAGCTCTGCGATCGACTTTCAAAAATTGGATGCTTAGGAATCCGTGACCTTAAAGTCCGTGACCTTAAAGATTTCGAAATCGCATTCATAATTCAAAAATAGGTCTCATGATTCGCCGTAGGTATTTCGCAACATTTTTAGTGTAGTAGCAATTCACCACATGAAACATCATTCGGAACACAAAATTTAAGGCACACTCTTTGTTCAACAATATTTTCCATTGTAAAAATCTCAAAACTGTGACCAACAAAAAGTATAGTTTGAAATAAATTAAATGACAGATCCCGCTCAAATTTTGCGCGCTAAATCAGTACAGTGCTACCAACATGCAGTAAAAAAATTAGAACGACCTCTATTACGTGGATCTTTTTATTGACATATTCCCGATACTTTTTACACAGAGTAGTTAAGTATATTATACCAAACTGCGTACGGTACGATGCACCCGGACGTCATACTGAACGTCTATTACGATTCTTTTCGCTATAGCATAATATTGCATGTTACGAGGTATTAAAATTAACGAGTAACGATACGACAGTAACGAGCACTGATTGTTATAGTAACGAATACATACGGGTACGTGCTTTTTCGTTACTTTTACACCTCTAGTGGGAATATCACGGATTCCCATTGTCAGATTTCCATTGCTAGTTCACATTCTGTGTTACTCTTATTATGATCAGGGAGCTTCTTTACGCACAACCTATTTTACCCGTTATAGTTATCGCCCCGTTTCGAAAACTTAAATCAATCATTTTAACTATTTAATGAAAGTGGATTGACTATTATCCCGTCTCGATTTCCAAGACGCGTAACAGCTGCATCGTTCATTCAACTCTATAAGATCCATAGGATCAAGTCTCCAGACAGAGTTCTAGGCGGATGTTCGATCCGAATTCGACATCTCACAGAGAGGCCATGGGATGCTGTAAAAGTATTGTAGCTTGTTGAAGTAACGCCAATATCAATTAATTTAGGTTTTAAAATTTTGACAACACGCAACGGGTCGTGGGTTTAATTCCTTAAATGTCCGTTAAAAAAGTGAAATGGCATGCCACATAAGATTCGACTTTGTATAATCCAGGTATAAAGATGGAATTGGGATGATCGTAGTTACAGTAGGTAGTCTAGAACTGTTAATATCGATAGGTATACAATTTTTTCTTTAAAAGTACTATGAATAACGTCGTCAAGAATTAAACAAAGTTGATCTATGGCTTCAGTTGAGCAACTGTTTTTGAGAGAAGACGGCCCGTAATCAATCATTTTACCGACTCCCTGAACCCGAAATTACCCTTATTACTAAATATTGTCGAACGAAGCGGTTTTCCAACGGATCGCGAGATTTAATCTGTCCCTGCTTTTATTAAGTTTACTTGGTGAAATGTGAAAAACGTTTTAAGATAGAGGAATGTTGTAATTGAAAATTATGGAGATTCGCCAACGCGGGGCGAAACTTTTAACAGCTTTTTACTAAAATAAAACGTGCCTTTTAATTCTATCTTTCTATTATTGTTTATGCTGCTCTGTTATGTTTATATATAAGGGGGCAATCCCACCAACCTCCCATGGCCCTATCAACCATCTTGGTTTTACGGGCCGAAGCAGCGGGAGATGCGCGCAGAACCTGCATACAGCACTCTGCCGCGCGCACTTCTTCACTCCCTACAAATTGTTTATTTCTTCCTCCATCGTCCCTAGGTCCCTCTCTCCATTCTGGGGCGGACAAACACACAAACGCCTTCGGCTCTCCCCGAGGTCGCCGCGTGTCCACCGTAGTGTTCCGCTGGCTTCGTCTTAAGTCCTTACGTTCTCTTCGAGCGGTTGCCCTCTTCTTTCTTCGCCTCTGCTGATCCCACTCCTAATGTAGTGCCACCGATGCGCGAAATCCCGCAATCGCAGGAAATTCGCCTCCGTCCCCACGAGGTCGCAGTAGTAAATCTCTCAGAAGTAAATATAAGGGGGCAGTGGTAAGGGGACCACTCCCTCTCCATTCAAGCCGTAGGGCCCTTATGGCCAAGGTTAGGCTGAGTTTAGTCGGTAGGTCACGTGGCCGGACCGCTCTGGCCGCGTGCAGTCCGACATAACCTCCGTGACACTTGCCGTTACGGGGGTATCCTGGGTACGTTTCGTGCTCTTTGTGAGGATTCTCAGCCTTCCTCTCCTTGCGGAAAAAAAAGGACCACCTAGACCAGAGGTTCTCAGACTCTTTTGTTACATAGACACATTTTGCTGGATCCGGTGAAACCACTGCAGCCACATTACTAGGTACCAATTTCTAAATCCTGACAATTCTGGACGCGTTGTACTCAACATAGAATATACTAGTTTTTAAAAGTAACAGTCGCTGGGCTTTGGGATATTCATTTAATATCGAACATTCGATAGTTGCTATACGATTTATCGAAATAAATCGACATTTTGACAAATAATGTATTTATTCGATATCAAATCAAAATAATCTTTATTCAACATAGACCTTTGCACTTATTGACGTCAAAACAAACAAAACAAAAAAAAAGAGATTTAAAAAAAACATTGTCTGTACGTACGAACAAGAAAAAAAAATATTGACTCTACACCTGTGCGGAAATTGGGAGAGCCTTCTTGAGAAGAACAGGCAAGAAACTTTGAAGGTCTATTTTTTTATCTCCTCTTTTCAATGTTAATAATTATAATGCTGTCGGTGAGTTGCGTCACCGAGGGTACCGATGTGCTTCAGGGGGGCGTATGCCACCCGCCTCTGTCTTGCCTTAACCAGCCGGACAGAGTGGAGTCGCAAGAGCAGATGCTCGAAGGGTGGAAGTGTAATAATGTCATAACGCCGACGGCGTCTCGATCGCTGTCGCAGACACACTCTCTAACACCCTTAGCCGTTCACACCAATGTTGCTCTCTTCGCACCAATATTGGTCTGCTTTTTTGGGGGGCCTATTTAGTGAGCGGCGAGTCACCACCTGCCATATTTAAAATCAAAGCTTTGAGAAGGCAGGTTACCGGAGTCTCTTCCGTAGCCGGTTCTCATTACCACCGAAATTGAAATGCAATAGTCCACAGGATTTTTGACCACTAATGACAATAGTTTCTGTGCATCTAACTAGGCGTACTCTTTAGCTGCATTTTTCATGATGTAGATAGAGATTGGACCCAGTTGGTACACTCCACTTCATTAAATTTCGCTTAAATGGCCTCTACGCGTTAGATCTGTATCCCCGCGTACGCCCTATAAAGGACCGTGTCTTATAAAGACGCGTGACTTAAGCTACAATAATAATATAATATAATAATACAAAATTAAGATACAATCATACCTAATATGATTACAGTCGTATGTATGTTTACATACACATATAAAAATAATACAATATTTTAAATAATGTTGTTACCAAACATGGCCTCTATGAATAGTGTCCCTATTCCCAAATAGTGTGATCATCTAAATAGTCACTTCCTTTACTCATGAGTGTCTCTTTTTGATATGGATTTAAAATTTATATAACGGCAAATCAATGACACTTTGCGGAAGTTTGTTAAACATAGATATACATTTCCCCAAGAACGAACAGCTAGTTTTATGGAGTCTGGACATTGGAACGTTGGAGTTTATTTTTGTTTCTAGTATTCACATTATGTAGATCACTGTTTTATTGAATTTATTATAGTTTCTATATACAAAAACTAATATATATATATTGACTAGCTAAAGTTAAAATATTAATTTCTTTGAACAATTCTTTTAGGGATTCTTTAGCCCGTAAACAGTAACTAGCACGAATCGCTCTTTTTTGTAAAAGGAAAATACTGTCAATGTTAGCCGCTGATCCCCATAGCAGCAGTCCATAGGACATAACACTATGAAAGTAGCTGAAATAAACAATTCTTGCCGTTTCAACATTAGTTAAAAGTCTAATCTTTTTTACTGCTTAAGCCGCTGAACTAAGTTTGATTGCCAAAGCTTCATTATGTGGATCCCACTGTAGTCGTGAATCTAACGTAATGACATCACCATTCATATTTAAACGAGTCTTACATTGGGCAAAGAGAATTTGATACATTTTGTTTTCAGATATATTTATGAAATTATCGAATCGATTAAAAAAGCTAAAGCTAACTCATAATGACAACGGAACCGAAGTAAATTATGACATTACTCAATGATTTCAGTTTTGAATCAATTTCATTAGCCGGTAGTGACCTCTGTGTGCGGGCACAGATAGAGCAGATAGCCGATCAATATTTTCTTAACATAGATTAAGTATTCCTATATGAATATTCTTAATGTTGGCTACATCTATGGTCCGTGTATATAATCTGTGGGTGTGTGGATTCACACCGACAACTCATATGACTTAAAGGTCTATGTTACCAGGTCATAAAAAAAAAAAACACCGACAACTTCCTTTGACTATCTTCCAGCTCCATCGTCAGACCCTGGCTACCTTATTACACTATTACTATAACAATCTCACTCTGGTCTTTGATTATACTTTCACATATACGATAGAAACAACAACAAACTGTTTGCTTTTGATAAGAAAAGCCGAATCTGCCGTGGACCCATGGGGGTCTATTATTCGCATTCGAAATCGTGAAGATTCGTATCCGAATTACCGAACTCACTATTTCTGAACTTTCATTTCGTGCGTTGTGCAACGAGTGGTCCAACCCACTCGTTTTTTGATTTCTACTTGTAGAATATCCAACGCTGAAGTGACGTTGACAGTGAGTAAATATATATAAATATACTCTGGTTAATGTAAAGCTTGTAAATAGGTACATAATAATAAATAAATATTGTTTGAGTATTATAATATATTTTAATTTTTGTTGTTATGATTTTAAATTTTTCTGCGTGAAACAGAATCTAATTAAGAATTCGTTTTCAATGACAACACTGAATTCGAGTGATTCAAATATCTATAAAATTGTAAGCAGTAGAAAATAATTTCGCGCACGATTTGTATTCGTATTCGAATTCAAAATTCACGTCTAATTTTTCAAATACGTCTCCAGGTGGGGTACATGTTTGCGTAATGAATGCGAGCGTTAGTGCGTTAGGTATGTTTGTTAATATAATATTTCCATCAAAAATACTTATTTATATGTCTATCCATTACACTAGACATATACAGTGCTTACTTTGGACTAGATTAATTGGTTAAGTCTAAGAGATATAACAAACAAGTAAATTGAAAGTAATTTTATTGAGGTTCTCTCACTCACATCAAAGGAGATGTCCTCTTATTACAAGGAGGTTGGTTTTTTGTGATCAGCGTTAACTAACAAACACCAAACTACATTAAATTGAAAGCCGAAAAAATATGAAGTATGAAACAAATAAAAGAAATATTTTTACCACCCCCAATTATTTTTAAATAAATAAAACATGTTTTTAAGAAATATTTCATTATGGCAACACCTTAATGATGTTTTTATTATCTGTGACTACCGGTATCTTACTCTATGTTTGATATTTTCCGTTGAGTTATGACATTGACAGCAGGTGCCTGACTTGTCAGTTGATTTTTTATTAATATTTTTTTCTGGCTCTAGATAACATACATGAAGTAACATAGCAGTCCCTATATTTTGTTAGTTAAAAACTTCTCAAAATTAGAAATATTCGGTTCATTAAAGCAATTATGTATGTATTTAGATTTTTAAAAGGCTTGTTGATAATTTTTTTTAAGCAATGTGTAATTATTGCATTAAAGATATTTCATTTTTTATTAAACTAGAATACGAATTATTAAAAATCGGGGGTCTTGAAAATAACATGACTTACGGCGATTACTTTCTTTTAGAGCCTTCTATCCAAATATATCAAATTTACCCGAGTTAGTTACTATAAACCAATATGGGACATCTCCTTTGCAAGACCCATAAAAGCAACAGAGTATATAACCAACTAGTGATATAAGATGTAATGGCATATCCCTGCAACATAATCGCAGTAGAAGTGTTCCTACTTCATGTGTTTTCGATTCATTATGCTTTATAACCAGAGGTCGGAATTAGGTGAGTTATTCATGTACTAACATTGATTTCATACAGCGAAAGAATAAAATGGATATGCCTTAAATCTCGAGATTAATTTTAAAGAGCAGAAAAACATACCGTGAGTTTTAAACAAAAAGTTATTTAATTTTACACAATTTAAACTGCTGCAAGCGCGACGTTGCCAAACTTACATCAATGACATCGGATGTCCGAAGTTGCAAAATTCCAATACGTGTTCTATTGCCACATCTGTAGTTCGCACAACATAGCTTGTAAAAACAAAAAAAATAAAAGCGGAAATGCGGAGCACTCCCCGCTTAACGGTATGGACTAGATTTTGTCTCTTTCTACCGCATTCTAACTATCTATTAGCAATAAATCGGTTTACTCATTCACACAGCTCATTCGCTTACCTCGGTTCATCGAATGCGCTCACTTGTTTGTATTGTGAATTGATGTGAAACTAATAAAAATTGTATGTTGATTATCTTTGTTTTATTTGTCTATCTCTGAGGTTTTTATTATTATTATTTGTAACTAGCTTTCTGCCCGCGGCTTCGCCCGCGTGGATTTCGGGATTGGGTGTATAGAGGGTTAAGGGTCATAGCTTTTGCCACGGCTACATATACGCGGAAGTCGGTTTATGGTGCGAAGATTTTATCGCGCTTCCCGTGGGACTATCCGTTTTTCCGAGATAAAAAATGCCGCAAAACTCCTCAAGAATCACTCTATCTATTGATGAAAACCGCATAAAAATCTGTGCAGTAGTTTTGAGCGAAGCCTTTATTGCGCATCCCTGGGATCTGTCGATTTTTCCGGAAAAAAGTAGCCTATGTTACTCGGGGAGAATGTAGCTTTCCAAAGGTGAAAGAATTTTTGAAATCGGTCCAGTAGTTTAAGCGTGAAGAGGTAACAAACAAACAAACAAACAAACAAATAAACAAACACAAACAAACACACTTTCGCATTTATAATATTAGTTGGGATATTGTTGGCCACACGGGATCGTCCATTAGAAGTCCCGGGAAGGTCCACATTAATAGCAATATTTCGATGCAAGTTCATAAATAACTCTAGCTAATTCCTCTCTCTGTTTATAACCGAGTACACTTCAATTTTAGATTGGCATACACAATGATTGTTGGAACTTATCTCAGACTCGCCATTCGCGAGGAACGTTTTAAAACGGCAGTATTATAAATATTTGATGCTAGACAGCTTCGGATTGTCAATTTCATGGTGCATTTGATAGCGGATAGCGGTGGCCTGATGAGTTTGATTTAGTATCCTCGGAGGAGAAGTAGTTACTGAAATGGATTTACACAGAATAGCTGTCGTGTCCTATCTTCGTTGCAGATGATATACTGTAATAGAGTTTTATGGCCAGAAAACCGGTTCTTTATTTACTGTATATTGTTAATAGAATGTGCACCCAAGCGGATAAAAGTGTTATATTATTGAAGCAATCAAATGACGAAAACACAGCTTCTGGTAGAGACAAACGTTTGATGCAGGCAATAAACTTATAGTTAAGCGAGAGGTTAGTCTAATCAATAAAAAAAAATAGCAAACCTGCGCGAAACAAACAAAAATACTGAATTTTCGGAGGAAAAACGTCCCCGATTACTTCGACGTTGTTTTTTTGACAAGCCATCAAACGTTTTTACCCGTTATTAGGTAAAATTGATTACACCGCGGACAATGACTTTAACATTATCAATTCTGTCAATAAATATGCAGGGGTTGTTAGGGAGAAATTGTATATATAAACAACGTGCTGGGCCCTGTTATCGTTGTTTGTTAAATGTCAAATCAAATTGTTACCGCGCTATCACTACGCCTTCGGAGAACCTAGGTCGACCATAGAGTGACTATAGACATATTATTCTCACTGGCACAGTTTAGGTACACTCACAATAAATAGGAATAAAAAAATAAAGGCGCGGGCCATGTCACTCCGGAACAAGCGGACGCTTTACAAGGTTTGCATACGGCCCGTCCTTTCATACGCGTGCCCGGTATTCGCACATACCAAGGCAACTCACTTGGAATACTTTTCTCAGTTCAGTTCTCAGTTCGGCCTCATATGGAATACTGTTCTCATCTTTGGGCAGGGGCGCCCCAATACCAGCTTCTCCCTCTAGACCGGATTCAACGGAGAGAAAGAAAGAAAGAAAGAAAGAAAACGTTTATGGTGTGTAACAATACATATATAAGTCATATATATACTAATGTTTAGAATTAGAGAGCGATTCGCATCGTCGACCACCAGGAAATTTCAAGTCGGCTTGACCCTTTGGCACTGCGTAGAGATGTAGCTTCTCTCTGCATACTCTATCGCATTTACTACGGTGAGTGCTCGGAGGAATTGTTTGGACTGATCCCTGCTGCTACTTTCCGACATCGTTCCACGCGACAATCCTTCCATCCTCACCATCTCAATACTTGGCAGTCCATCACTGTGCGTTTCTCTAGAAACTTTCTGCCTCGCACAGCTAAACTGTGGAATGAATTGTCGCCTGCAGTGTTTCCGAGCCGTTACGATATCCAAACTTTCAAGGAAAGAGCGTACTCCCATTTAAAAGGCCGGCAACGCGCTTGTGACTCCTCTGGTGTTGCGGGAGTTCATGGGCGGCGGTAATTGCTTACCATCGGGTGATCCGTCTGCTCGTTTGCCCCCTATCACATAAAAAAAAAAAAAAAAAAACTTAATCCAACGTACTCAAAGCGTCTTGTTGCGCAGGATGGCCAACCTCCCATACTACGTTCGGAATTGCGATATACATCGCGATTTCGAAATCAAAACCATACACGAACACTTCCTGGAGTGCTCTAAGCGGTTCTTCACCACCGCTGAAGGGCATCCGAATCCGTTGGTGAGGCAGGCGTGCAGCTACACCCCGCGTACCCCAGTCAATCCGCGTAATACAGAACATCGTCGACCCAGACACGTCCTTTCTGACCCTCCCGACTCATTGACGCTGGCTCTTCAAGCCTTGCGAGAGGCGGCATCTGCGCCACCATCCCTTAGTTAGTCCATGCTTCGCAGCTTGCTGCACATGTACGAGTAGGCCCCATCATTTCAAGGCCGGACCCACTTTGGCGTACCCGGCCTTCTTTCGCGCATATGTCCTCTTCGGAGGGCAGCGCTGACGTGCCCTCTCCTGAGGGTGCCAAACATTCCATTCAAGCCGTAGGGCCCTTAGGGCCAAGGCTAGGCTGAGTTTAGTCGGTAGGTCTGTATGGTCGAGCCTCCTCGACAGCACCAGGAGTCCGACATAATCAACGCATCCCTGCTTGCCTGTTGCGTTGGTATCCATGATGGATTCTCAGCCTCCTCTCCTGACGAAAAAAAAACTAAAAAAAAAGGCGCGGGTCGCGTATAGGTCGGTCTGTTATTGTCGCGTCAGTCCAGTCACCAGGTTGCAACTTATAACTACTATCTATTAGCAAGCGCGTTCGGGCAACAAGCGCGAAACAGGTTTTTGGCGTAAACAGCAAGTGTCATTACATAACCGCTAGAAGTCGTTGGGCAGCAGCATCAGTCTCATCGGTGAAGAGATCCATGGGGAGGCCTTATGTGATGATGATAATCATAATAATATGGTAACCGTCATCTTGGAATTTATCTATAGTATTTATCAGATCATAGTGATCGTTCTTACTACCATAATATTATTTTAGCATTCTTTAGTTTTGATAGCATTAGTATTCTTTCTAAACCTAAAGAGCTGAACTAAAAAGTCTGGTTTAGTTCTTAAGAGTTTTAGAGACGTTTATTTATTAGTCAGATTTTACGATAATTGGGTAGACGACAATTTTTTAAATTCTATATATAATAAGAGTACTCTTTGAAGTGAGAAATATTGTAGAACAACAGTACACCTGCACCTATTACTTTTGAAGATACATCGTCATTTTTGCGGCGCTGTCGCGGGTCGCTCAAAAACGCTCCATACTAAAAACACTGCAATTGTGACGTGACTCAGTAAACTCGCCTAATTTGTTTGAGCGTATAAACAAATTTTAAAATAACTTTGTAATTTGTACGTTTATAGGTATACTTTCTACATAAAAAATGGCACATTTAATGTGAGAATGCTAGAAATGTGTTCGTTTCATTAGAATTACGTAAATAATAATTGCTCATTTTTTTAAAATCTAAAAACAATATAAATTAGTAATTAAACTGAAATTTCTATATTGACATACTTTCATTAGATATAAATTGCTCAAATCAGATAATTATAGTATAAAACGGCCATAATCAGTTGTAGTCGTCTACCCTATTACCAGAACAAAATCTTGAGACATAAAATCCGTCAAAAAAGTTTATAGCCTTTTCTTAGCAGGTTCCCATCACTCACCAAATCATATCTACATCTAAAGATTAAAATGAAAATTGTTCGCTATAATATCAATAGAATTATAACAGAATCTTGCTATATGGAAATCGTTATTTGCAATATGGCATACACTGCAAAAAGGTTTCGTCGCGCTGCAATATTTGTTGAAAGAAGTGCCAGCGAGTCGCGGCAATCTTTTCAGACCTCTTTTATATTCAGTGTTGACACGTTCAGGCGCGAACTTGTGCAAACAAGGCCTTGATAGCTGATACATTACTGAGCAGACAACATAATAATACAGTAAGACCAAACAGTCAATTCACTTAACTTGATTTCTTAACTGTCTCTGCGTAGTATTGATGATATATGTACCTACTAACATTATACTACTAACATTACACTACTACAAGCCTGAGATACAGGTTAATCCTAGTTCAGGTATGTTCACAGTTATTATAATACGTGTATACATATAATTTAAGCTAAAAAATGTAATATTGACTATAGAAGTGTTTATTAAATAAATATTATTATTATTCCTATATTTAGTTAATAATCTTAAATTTAAGTTTTTTACAATATAGATAATTAAATAAATATAAATACTATAAAAAACTTAAACCTAGTATGTCGCCGGTAGCGAGGCAAGGCCCAAACAAACCGGTGGTTAGGGCTGCTGACAGAGAAATCTCCGGACAATACGTGCCGTGTCGAGAATCACTGCTTTTTGTATCCGACCCTTGATCCATCCGTCAAGCGAGAGCCTCTTAAGATGTTGATCGAGACTCTTTCAAGCCATTCGCAGACACAACTATCGGACAATGATTGTCAAATCAACACCCACATGGCGGTTACCTCGTATGCCAAGTCAAGGTACTTACTGGCTTTGTCCTTCTCGGCTTTTACGAGGTTCTCGTCATGAGGGCTGGTAATATCGACGAGCATTGCACGGCGTTGGGAGCGGTCGACCACCACGATATCAGGTTTATTGCACGCAATAGTCCTGTCCGTGATGATAGAGCAATCCCAATAGAGCAACATACGGCCATTTTCAAGAACTGGCGCTGGTGCGTACTTATAGTACGGTGTCTCATGCTCAATAAGGCCGTATTGAAGGGCAAGTTGTTGATGGATGATCCTGGCTACTAGGTTGTGTTATTATTATTATGTAGCTTAAATCACATATCTTTATAAGGCTTGCGCGGGGATACAGATCCAACGCGTAGAGGCCACTTAAGCGAAATTTAATGAAAGTGTGCGTGGAGTGTACCAACTGGGTTTAATCTCTATCTGCACCATGAAAAATGCAGCCAAAAACTATACCCAGTTAGATGCACAGAAACTATTGTCAATAGTGTTCAAAACGTTTGTGGCCTATTGCATTTCGATTTAGGTGGTAATGAAAACCGGGCTATGGAAGAGACTCCGGTCACGTGCCTTCTCAAAGCCTCCTAATTGATTTAAATATGGCAGGTGGTGACTTGCCGCGCGATACTAAATGGGCCCCCCAAAAAGCAGACCAATATTGGTGCGAAGAGAGCAACATTAGTGTGAACGGCTAAGGGTGTAGAGAGGTGTGTCTGCGACAGCGATTGAGACGCCGTCGACGTTATGACATTATTACACTTCCACCCTTCGAGCGTTTGCTCTTGCGACTCCACTCTGTCCGGCTGGTTAAGGCAAGACAGAGGCGGGTGGCTTACGCCCCCCTGAAGCACATCGGTACCCTCGGTGACGCAACTCACCGACAGCTCGCCACAAGCTGCCCTGAGGGAGACTGACTGCACTGATGGGGCATTTATGGCAGTCAAGGGGCATTAAATGCCCCACCAGCGGGCGATGGGGTCGTCACTTCCCTACGCCTTTATTATTATTATTATTATGGACGCGAAAGGTTGTATGGATGGATATTTGCTTATCTTTCACGTAAAAACTACAAAACTTCAGGTAATGTGACCTATACCTATAAATCATAGAAATCTGCAAAAATAATACTCGTAGAATAATAACATTTGCTGGAATAACAAACTATGTGCATGTTAGATATAACTATAATATGTAAATAAGAATTATAATAACCTAGTATTGTAATAAATAAGATATATATATATATATCTATATAATAAGAACACATACTAAATAGTGAATAATGATTAACTAATGGTGTTTCATTTGCGCTCCATGAGCGAGAGGGGCGATCGATGCAGCGCAGACCCATGAGTGGAGCCCAAAAACCCTAGAAGAGTCGCGGAAAGCCGACAACTTATTATGAGGGAAAAACTTTCGCATTTATATTATTAGTAGGGATTTAATCAAACTAAAAACAAACCAAATGCCAAATTCCTTTTCAAGCTTACTGAGCAGGTCCTCAGTTGCATGAAAATAATCAACATACGATCAATCGATTATGCTGGTCCAGTAAAACAGATCTCGGCAAAGAATTCCACTCCTTATAGCTGTTCGTATAATAAAACGGGAAGCAAACCGCTTCGTGCGAATGGGGAATGTCAATAATATAAGGGTGAAAGCTCTCACCGCGCCTGTTCGCTTCCATTATCTGGGAGATCAAATTGTTTTCTTTTCCTCATTCCTGACATACACAGCCATTACAAATACATTTATCTATAGAAATAAAAATAATATTCAATTAAAATGTTCGCTTACATACTTACATTAGACTATTCACGAATTAAGGTGATGACACCCATCCATACAGATCGCTTTTCAGTGAATTAAGAGAATTCTTAAAAATGTCTTTAGAAGGATACATACATAAGAAAGTAAATCCTACGCACACTTTCCGAAATGAAATCGATAGAAAACCAAGTGCCCGAGCCACACGCCTTCGATGGATAAAGCGAATTAGTCAAATTCAAATTCAATTCAAATTCAAAATCATTTATTCAGTCTGGGCTGTTACAAGCACTTGTGAATGTCGAAAAGCTACGCCATCGGTTCTTACCGAGAGTGTTATTACTGACCACTCTCTGAGCAAGGAGTTCGAACCAATATAATGCATTTATCTGATGTTGAGAAGAACTTGGTTTTCGATCGAACAGGTCCATCCCAAAGGTAACTACAGAATTCCAAGCAGGAGCAAACTTCTGATGATAATGCTGCTTGGGAGTTGTCAGCACTGCGTCTTCTTCTGACAAGTTGTCGCTCACATTTCTGCAAGATAAATAAAATAAATAAATATTTCTTACACAAACACCAATAAGCCTAGCCCAATGTAAGCTCTGAAGGCTTGTGGCATGGGATCTAGGGTAATGTATAGATCATCATCATCATCATCAGCCCCTCTTCGTCCACTGCTGGACATAGGCCTCTTCGAGTGTACGCCACTGAGATCTATTTTCGGATTCTCGCATCCAGCTCCTGCCAGCCGTCCTGCGCAAATCATCACTCCACCTTGCCTGAGGACGTCCTACACTACGTTTGCCGTTTCGCGGTATCCACTCTAGAACACGTTTGCCCCAACGGCCATCGGTTCTACGGCTACATGGCCAGCCCAATGCCACTTCAGTTTGCTAATTCCTGTGGACTATGTCGATGACTTTGGTTCTCTGACGTATCACCTCATTTCTGATGCGATCCCTCATCACCTCTCAAGATAAATAACATTAATGTATAGATAATATATACAAATTTTTGATAGAAATATATGTATATATTAACAACCATTACTAAGATACAAATGCTCGCATTTATAACACACCTGCCCCCACTGGGATTCAAACCTGGGATCTCAGAGATGGCGACACCTCTTCACCACTCTTTAGGCTTTAAGGCTGAGTTTGTTTAGTAGGTCATACTCAGCCTGTATGGAGGAGGTTACAGCAGTTGGCTGTGAGGGTATTTCGAGGACGTTTCATGAATCTGATCATGGACACTCAGGTTCTTCTCTCTTGAAGAAAAAATGGTAAATAGTGAAATACATCGAATGTAAAAAGTATGCCTAGTTTTTGGCAACAGTTCTACAAAAGTATTCGATGTAGCGATATAGATAATTATTGTTACAATTAAACAACTTGATTTAGACAATATTTTGTCAGTTGAGATTTGTTGAGATGGTTGCATCGAGAAATAACACAGTTTTACTTTTATTTTGTGTTCTTACATTTTCTTATAAGCGTTCGACATGAACAATTTGTCAAGAAGGAGAAAACGTCGATTTGACGACGAGGTTACCGCCTAACAGATCAATAGATGGCGCCACTTGTAACATTCACTTTATTACAGATTATAAAGGACATTGTTCCGGCTCCATACATGTTCTGCCTAAGAACCGTTCGAATCGAAAGTGACTTATATAAACTCTTAAAATTATATAGAATCTTATGAAATAAGTTATCACGAACGGACACTTCAGGAAACTAAAATAATTACGAAAAAAGTTTTTTGAGTTTATAAATAAAAAATAACCAACCTTGCGTGAAATATCAGAGTAGTAATATCAATGTAATATTAACAATACTATGTACAGCTATATATGTTCTCTCCTAGAACTAGGAAAGGACTACTCTACTAGATACTAGGAAAAGAGGTAGTACCTAGTCAAGTTTAAGATAATTCCTTGACAATTGTCATTTTACAAAATCCAGTCCTTTACACACAGCCGAGTCTACCAAGTACGCAATGTAATCGGAGTCCGTAATCAAGCCAAAGTTGTTAGAATAAAAGCACGAAACGCATAGAAAATCGCAAAAGAAACGATAGTCGCAAAGCAATCAAAAATTGAATGAAACGGAGAACGGACACAGATAAGGTATGAAGTACACCAGTGTTGCCAATTACGACAATTATAATACTCGAATGCCAAGCTAGAAATTCGTGATTTTGTTTAAAAAATATATAATACTAGTTTTTTTCTAGCTAGTCAATTTAGGTATTTAAATGAATAAAGTGTTATCAACTAATTTTAATAACCGACTTCAAAAGGGAGGAGGTTCTCAATTCGATCCGTATTTACCGAAATCGCGAAAACTTCCGAAACTGGCAGTACTTGCTGACGGAAAACATTTTATGCGGCATCAATAGTTGTGACCCAACTTTTAATTTGGAATTTATTTATTTGAAGTGTCCGTGGAATACTAAAATATGTTTCAAATAATATAAAAATAAATGAAAATTATAGTATAATTTATTTATTTATATTCACATCGGTTCTTAGGCCAAAATTGAACAATGTCCTTTACTTAATTACAACAAGACTAACTTACAAAAGAATACGGAATAGTTAAATTACTTTAGTGGTATCGTACCGAGTTGTAAGAGTGTACATCGATCTTATAGATACTCGTACAAATCCTATTGTAAAACTTATCAATTTATTTGTTCTAATGCACACAAGATAGCGAGAGAAATATCTGATGACAGCGTAAAATATTGGCAGGGCATTGCGATCTTGTTTTCTGAACTTTGTGCATTGCCTTTGTTGCCACGTCAGTGATCAGAGACAGACAACAAAATGACGTCTAGCTCTGCTCATTTTGTTTTCGCTCGTTCTGCTTCACTGGACGATTACAACGGCCAATTGATTTTCGGCTATATAAACATCGGAAAATGAAACAATCTTCTATTGTTCAGTTAGGTGTAAATAAGTATGAGAAAAGGTCAGGAAAATAAGAACACCGTTTACTTGATCACTTACTTTACTGTATGTAATTATTATAGTACAAAGTTAAACTCACTCTTATTTGAACACTCACTTGTAAGTAATATTTCACAAAGTTAGCTCCGATGTGACTCGTACGAGTAGCCGACACGAACTGCTCATCAGCATTTTTTTTTTTTCCTCGCGGATGAGGCAGTGAATCCTTAAGGGCGCGCCACCACAGTGGTCGCTATGACAACCCCCTGGTGCTTGGACGACCTCGCACCGGATACCACCCGCAACCGGTCTACGGCGGGTGGTTATGTTGGACTCTAGCAGAAGGAGCCTACAACTAAACACTGCCTAATGCCTTTTGGCCGGGCAGAAAGCCTGGGGCCCTATCGGCTTTATCGGAGCGCTCGCCCTCTCAGGGGAGGGGGCGAGGCAGAGCAGCCCTTAACGGTGCATACGCTTCAAGGGAAACAGGCCGGTTCCAGAGTGGGTCGTCGGTCGAAACTTTATTGTGTACAGAAGGTACTTAATGACCCGTGCTGTTCGGCGGCGCAGATGCTACGTCCAGCAGGGTTTGTAATTTACGCGTGATGCGATCGGGAGGGTCGGTGAGCGCGTTTTTAGGGCGACGGTACGAAGGGGAGGGTGAGGGCGAGTAGTTGGCCGCCTCTCGGACTTAGCGGGTTGGGGTGTACAGATGCCGCTTTGAAGAAGCGTTCCGAGAATTGTTTAGGGTTTGTTGTATTGTGGGGAGGTCCACGTCCCTGTGGAGGTCGTGGCGTCTGACATAGTATGGAGCGTTGGTGGCTCGGGCTAAGAATTTGTTTGGATTATTTGTAGTTTGTGGAGGATTTTGGGGTTGCGTGGGCAAAGACGGGTGAGGCGTATGTGAGCACCGGACGGAATGCATACTTTATAGAGAGTGCGTTTGTTGCGCAATGACATTTTAGATTTTACCCTATCATATTACCTAGGCGGTAGAGATAATAGCGGCGTTTTGGTGGTTCTCTCTATATGAGGGCGGAAGGTGAAGTCTTTTGTCGAACGTGACACCTAGATATGTGACAGAGCGCTGCCATGGGATGGCTTTGCCCTGTAGACGAATGTGGTGAGTCCGTAGGGGACTGTTCTGGTTCGCCGTTTGGCGTCAAAGAGTATCGCGGAGCTTTTCTCCGGATTGACTTCGATGCGCCACTGGTGGAACCAGGCTGCTCACCCGCATGGCGGGTGCGCCTTTTATAGCCACATGCCGCAATTTATTATTTAACTACCTACATTATTACAATAATGCTTAACAATACTTAATATGTTATTATATGGCATTGTAAATATGTAATCTATAGATATAATAATAGGTTTGGTGTGACGATGTACAAATAAATGCTAACATAAGTAAATTTGAGCATCGATAACCTTAGATTTGTTTAATTAATACAATATAGTCCCCGCTAATATTATAAACCCGAAAATTTGTAAGTATGGATAAATGTTTGCTACCCTTTTATGTAAAAACTACTCAATGGATTTCACTGCATCTTTACAATGATGTATCTTATACATCACAATAACACATAAGCTAACATTTATAAAGTAAGAAGATCCATGCTATTATCAAGAGAATGACGTAACTTTTTACAAAACACTAGCTTAAGCTTAAGCTTGCTGAAGGCTCTGAATTAATTCGCTTTTATACCCTCCGGAGACATATTTTTTAGGACAGCGCAGTCCAGTGTTTGTGTATTAGGAGCTAAACTATAAAATTGCTGTATAGTATTGATTAAAAAAATAATCACTTATTCCATATTACCGTTTTCCTTAATTATTTAATAGCTAACACAGCAAACTTTAAGAACTTTATAAACACGTCAACTGACATTAAACTATAATAACATAGCTTTGAAGGCAAGAAAATTAGTAATCACAAACTTATCTATCTTCTATACTTATAATAAATCTGTAGAGGGGTCAATTCTGTACATGAAATATATTTTCAAAATAACTATCAGGGGGTGATTAGGGAGCGATACTGATGCCAAAAATGCAATCAGTAAAATTTTTGTCTGTCTGTCTGTCTGTATGTTCCTTATAGAAACAAAAACTACTGGACGGATTTTAACGAAACTTGGTATAATTATTCTTCATACTCCTGGGCAGGTTATAGAATACTTTCCATTACGCTACAATCAAGAGGAGCAGAGTAGTGAAGGGAAATTTTGGGAAAACGGGAGAAGTAACTCCATTTTTTAGCTTCCGTCGCGTGTGTAGCCTTAATGGTTAAAGTCACATAAAAATCATGTATGACGGAAATATTCTACATAAATTGTCTAAAAACATCCCGCAACAGCATATGTCTATCTTTTATGGTTGACTCACAATAATCTATACTAATATTATAAAGCTGAGTTTGTTTGATTGTTTGTTTGTTTATTTGAACGCGCTAATCTCTGGAGCTCCTGGTTCGAATTGAAAAAAATATTTTTTTATTGAATAGCCCGTTAATCGAGGAAGGCTTTAGGCTACATAACATTACGCTGCGACTAATATGAGCGAAGAAATAATGAAAAATGTGGAAAAAACGGTGAAAATTATTCATCTTTGAGGGCTTCGTTGCGTGCGCTGCGAAAACGGTTCTAGATACCAAAAAAATATGTATGAAAGAATTATTCCTCTTAAAATGATCTTAAAAAAATGTCCGCGACAGTATATGTCTATTTTTGTTTTATTTTCTAAGAAACCATACAGCGATATACAGACTATATTTTCTACAGTATGTGCCAATACCAAGGCAATTAAAGGTTTCCTTACACAAAACCATTCGTAAGTAGCAACAACGGATGTTTGAATTTAAAATAACTTCGTAAGAACAGTCTCTGCCTATTACATAAATTAAAGTTATACAAGCATTAAAGTTATACATAAATTAAAGTAACACATTCATTTAAGAAAATAAATTACACAGATACACTCCTTCATTTAGTCTATCTTTTAATGTTAACTCACTAGAATCGTTTTTATGGTGATATAATTTGGATATGTCGTGTATAACAGCTGAGGTGGTTGTTTGCAAAAGTAAATATGAAGCTCAAAATAACTATTCCACGCGGACGAAGTCGCTGGCACAGCTAGTAGTCAATAATATATAACGTTCCCATGAAAACACAGCAGGTACTAAATTAGTTTATTTTTTGTTTATAATGAACTAATTCTGAGATTCAATTGTATTCAAAAATATTTACTTGAGTATTAACTAATGCAAAAATAAATTTTCTAAATAATGAAATACGAGCGAAAGAAATTGCAATTAACTCTTAATTAATTGCAATTTTAAACTCTTAATTTCGTAATTTGATCATAAAAGTTGCAATTAAAGCAGAGAGAAATTAATCAGGACAAGGCGAGGCCATAGAAACAATAGGTAGCCTAAAGTTGTCACAGAAAAGCTTGTAATAATAAGATTTTAAAACTGCGCTTTATAAGTAAAACAAAATACAAACACATTATTTTCAGAACCCGAATAATATTAAAGAAAAACTCATCTCGCCTGTGTTGTCCCCGCCATCTTTATAAAGAGTTAAGTTTTTCCCGGCAAAAATAAACAATGTCTCCAGTGAAATATGGAGTGAGTGCAAATGAATTTGATAAATGCGAATGCCTTTGCCTCAAGCGATGGCACTTCGGAATAGTTCAGAAGACTTCTAAACTCATTTGCCTGTTAAAAAGTTGCAAATCAAAATTTCTATGAAGTTTTACGGAAATAACACAAGTCTTTCAACAGTCAGCTGTGTTATCACATATTATTAGGCCTGAAATAAGTAAGAGTAAGAAAGGGCTTCTTATCAATACATAGTATAAAACAAAGTCGCTTTCGCTGTATGTCCGTATGTATGCTTAGATCTTTAAAATTAGGCAACGGATTTTGACGCGGTTTTTTTTAATAGATAGAGTGATTCTTAAGGAAGGTTTGTATGTATAATAAATGCATAATATAGTAGACAAACACTGACAAATTTAAAGGTTTCTAATGTGATGTCGTAAATAAGCACGTTTTTTTGCGCTTATATTGCAAACGCTGGCTGAACCCTACGAGATAGACCAAATCCACAAAAAAGTCCGCGATGACCATTTTTTCACTGCACCCGTGCGAAGCCGGGGCGGGTCGCTAGTTTATTTATAAAACTCATTCAGGTTGTTTTCATTTTACCTGAGTTCTTAGTCTTACAGGATAAAGGCATAGGCAGAGTTTAGTCAGTGATATATGTTATGCCTACGGGAATATATATATTCAATGGGAGGTCTCAAATGAGTCCCATCTAGATGATACTATATTCTTTCGTATATGAGAAAAATGATGATTTGTCGCCTTTATCATCGAAAACACCGGTCAACTGCGGACTCAAAAATTTCAAAAAAATCAAGTCCTTGATAAATATTTGTTTTATTTAATTATTTATAGTTGAAATGAATACCTATATAACTACAAATTTTGGGTATAAAACACATTACGAGAAGAAGTGAAGTTTTACACTAAACAAAGAGATTTTTATATGTCAAAAAGCTTTATCGTTGTAGGTACAAAAATGGTATATAGAAACTTTTACCTTATTGAGGGTTAAGTTTTATAGATTTTTGTCGTACTAACTTATACTCGTATCCAATTAATAGCCTAAAAATAAGTTTCTACTTTTAATAATGACGATACACAAATATATATAAATATTATACATATAACCATTCTTTAAGCTGCTGTCTTTCATTCTTTGGTGGAAATATAATAAAAATTGTAATTAAGTATTTTATTTTAATTAAAAATGAATAATAAAATATACTTAAATACATTATACATTACATATAATTAATAATAAATAATTAAATATACCTATCTAAATGTGTAATAGTAAAAATTGTAAATTGTAATATTTATTGTAAATTCAAATGAATAATTAAATAAACTCAAATACATTATATATTACGTATAAATAACAATAAATAATTAAATATACCTAACAAAATAAATACAATTTTATGAAAATTGAATATGTATTATAAATTAAAATGAATAAATAATTAAATATACTTAAATTAATACAATTTTATCAGTAATGATACATATAAAAATACTTCCTCGCCCCTATTGACCTATATTGCTGTGCCCGACAGGGTCCATAATTGTAACTACCTCTAATTTTAAGATCACCTGTATCACATTATGGAACGCAATAAGTTGAGTATTGAGTATACTTCCATACAAAATTTTACAACCTTTTATTGACACTAAATAGTAGTCTATATTCTTTGTCAAGCTGTAGACTATTTTGTACCAAACCTCAATAAAATCGGTTCAGTATTTTCGCAGTGAACGCGCGACATAGACAGACTTTTGCATTTATATTACTAATTTTGGAGCTTGGATACAGTCTAGTATATCAAAGTGTTATTATTAGTAACCTGTTCTTGAAAGCACATCGTAAATCTTGGAGATTACGTCCTAACAACCGTTATTGTTAAGCAGGCCGTATTGATATGGCGACATAATAATTTGTCGCGGCTTAATGCTGAAGCAGGTCGAGTCATTAAGGAGTCATTGGAAGAGACATTATGGGAATTAGTCAAAATAGTCTTACATGGTATCTGGAATAAATTTAAACGTGCTTTAAAATTGCTCATAGAAAAGTTCATACTTATAGGAAAAATACACGACTAAATATTTACTTAATTTGTAATTATCTAATATTGTACATGAAAAAATATTATTTTGACTTTCAATTAAAAAACTTCAATTATTAATTGTAATCTATAAAAAATGTATGTTGAGTTTCTTTTTTGACTAATCAAAATCACTGCTATTGTAATTTCTAGGACATCTAATTATGTGGGGGTCGGCGGGCGATGCGGCCTGGGACCGTGTCGTCCGCATTGCACCGATCCCTGCGACGGTGGGGGCGGCTGAACGATGCCAGCTGTCCCCATGCCTTTGGCGGAGAGGGAGCCCGCACTAATATCAGTGCGGGCTAGGCCGAGCGGCTCACGCGGGTGAAGCGCACTGCGCACTGCCCGTAGCCGCTCAATATGGCCAGTGAGGTGTCGTCGAGGGTTTTTAGTGGGTATTGCGGCCTTCTGCCGCCGAGTCCCACACCTCCGGCCCTACCCAAGGGTCGGCCTACAAGTGCGTAAATGCATTTTCCCTCGATAAAAAAAAAAAAAAAAAAGGACATCTAATTATACATTTTTAAAAACGTCGCCCCACATAAGATTTTTATCCTATGTCGTAGGTGCGCTCACAAACTAAGAAATCTCATATGCACAAACACACAGACCGAAACAAATTTTTTAAGGGCATACATACGGGAATTAAACTTGCGACCCGTTGCGTACAAGTCGAACACTCGATCGCTGCCCATTTTTTTATATAGTAATATTTATTATTATTTCGGAAATTAATTTGGTATTAAAGATGTAAAAATGAATCGCAAAATGTGTTGGTAAGCTCATAACTCAACAACGCGTGGACCAATTTGGCCAATTCTTTTTTGTTAATGTTCGTTGAAGTTCAAGGAGGATTTTTACAATGAGGAAAATTCGAATAATTATCGGAAATACCCTAAAAACAGCCCTTTTATTTTCCCATGCAAACGTTTTCTAACTAAAACGTACAGTCGAATTGAGCTTTATTGTTATTGTATAAAGTTCATATTGCAAGCACTCACTGTTGTCTAAGCAATGAAGGTGTGTTCCTAACATCAAAGAGTCAATTTGCGCTTTATTAACGCTACATATAGTTGAAATTCAATCATATCTATCAAAACAGTGTGCGTGCGTGCGTTGGAGCACAGAATACATTGTTGGAGGATTTAATGTCACGTTCCAAAATTGAATAGCCACAAAATGTAAAGGTCATTTAGACTTTTTTTGCGATTTGGTCGGCTATGCGACATTATCTATAAAATAATTAGGAACAAAAAACTGCACTGTACAAATCTTTTTGACAGGACGAAGTCTGTCGGGTCCGCTAGTTAAAGATAAAATGTCATTAATATTGACATGTCTTTTGTCTCAAATTCATTTAATTGTTTATGACAATAAATGAATCTGACATCTTTGGCAAAATAAATATATGTACATATTATCATTATTTATTTCTGAGTTTGATTCCTACACTACAAGAAACGCTCGGGAAACTGTAATTAGGAATGCTATTCTGATTTTGAACATTCTTTAGTGGTGTAACGTAATCGTGAGGGTGGGTTAGTTTATTTCTGTACTGTACCACCCTAATCCACCTGGAAACCCACCTAGGTGGAAGAAATAACGTATTGAATGATTCTGTCGTTGAACTTTATGGTTTTAAGTTTGTTGTGGATAATGTCCTAAATCAATTATTAGGAAGTGTACCCAGTTATTTATAAGTAATTAAAAGTGAACTGTATATTAGGCACTAGTTATATATTATATATATATATATATATATATAAGTCAGGCCGACAATGCCTGGCGCGCGCAGCTCGAATTGCGGATCTGCGCGCGCCAGGGGGCCGTCGGTGCCGTTCTCCCGCACCTCGAAGCTTGGCTCCACGGGAAGGAGGAGCTCACCTACCGATTGACTCAGATACTCACCGGGCACGGCTGCTTCGGTGAGTATCTGTGTCGAATAGGACGGGAGGGATCGACACATTGCCACCACTGTGCATCCGACCTTGACTCGGCCCAGCACACGCTGGCGGAGTGCCCCGCGTGGGCCTCCGAGCGCCGAGTCTTGGTCGCAGAGATCGGGCGAGATCTGTCTCCGCCGGCATTGATTGCGGCAATGCTGGCGGACGAGGGAGGCTGGAGGGCTGTGGCCTCCTTCTGTGAAGCAGTGATGCTCCAGAAGGAGGCTGCCGAGCGGGGTCGGGAGATGGCCGATCCCGCTCGAAGGAGGCGGCGCCGGGCTCAGTAGCACAGCTGCGGTGCCGCCGCGGGTCGCCGGCGGGCGCGAGGAAGTCGCGACCGCTACGGCGACCCGGATGGACCACGCCCCTTCCGTGGCCGGGGGGCGTCGTCGGTGGAGGAGACCGGGGGAGGTAGTAAGCCTCCCCGAGGAGGGCTCCCCTGTGTCGACGGGGGAGCGGAGGCTGGGGGTTCCCGGAAGGAGCTTGATGTTCCGGGGGCTCCCTACATGCCTGAGGAAGGCCATCCCTGAGGTTTTTAGTGGGTAGGCCTCCCCCTTCTGGGGAGGAGAGCCCCACATAACCGCCGGCTCGCCACAGCCGGGGTATGCAATTTAATGCATTTTCCTCAGGGAAACAAAAAAGAAGTCAGGCCGACAATAATCTTCGAATAGCTTAGGAACGTGGTACGAGTATTGTTGGCGAATGTCCGATGTGTTCTGGCGTACTCAGGTCGCCGCGCGCTCGATGTGAAAACTGGTTCGGTTCTAGATAGTGCAGTTAGGATCTGCGTTAGTCCTGGCGGGTGTGTTATCACCAACGTTCTCAATTATTGTATTCTAAAGGTATAAGCGCCTATTATTCACAAATATATAAACAGCTTTATGTAGGTATTACGTATACATTTATACTTACGAGCTTTACGAGCAAACTTGTTAAAAATACTTAAAACATTAACGTTAATAATAAGCAAAAAACAGTTTAGAGCCAATGTAAACAAAACTAATTTGTACCGAATTTTTAAATTTAGGGTGCAATCTGTACATTCTACTAAATCTACTGAGTGCAGTAAAAATACGCTTGTCAAGTTGATATGTTCGGAATGTCCTGATAAAACCAAGCCCAAAGAAAAAAGTTAAGAAAAACAAAACATAGAAAATAAAATGGGAAAAACCATAGACTCGTACAGTATTTACAATTAACAATAAGTTACCCTAAATTATTAAACAATAAATTCTTAAAAGTGTAAAGTTAAAGTAAAAGTGCCGTCAAGTACGAAATGTGCACAAGTTTCAGATTAAAAGTAACCTTATTAACCAAATCGAAATTTTCGGAGCAAAGCAGTTTTGGAAACTTATGGCATAATTCATTTATAGTCATCAATTCACATAAAACATTCAGTTCATGTTGTATGTATATATATGTATATATATGGGCTTTTAATGCATGAATACGTTTTACTCGTAGTGTAATAACATTTTTAAGATATAGTATTAGTAGTTTATGAGTTTTTTTTGTAAACATATTTATTGTGATTTTATTGTGCCTTTTTGCTATATAAGGGATGTCTACGGAAGACCAACGTCGGGGGTGTGTGAATCCTCGACATCATACTGAGTAGATATCGATTTATTTATTTTATGTGTCTTTCTTTCATAAAATCTACTTAGTAATCGCGCACTTGAACTACTTGGGGCGCATATAGGAATGATGTTACAAATAAATGAATTAAAACAATTACTTAGTAGTTGTTTGGTCTATCTAAAAGTTACTGTGAAATAAACGAGAGACATCATGCACATAAAAATAAAACATAAATGTATTCAAGTCTGTACTCTACATTAATCCTCGTTTCAAGTTAACTCATTAATGTAGAAAGGGCTATTCAAATATTTGCGGACAAGATTGACACAGACACAAAATGGCGACTGAGCCTCGAAGCTCCCGATCAAGTAAGGGAAAGCTGTGCCCTGATAATTTGCTTAAGGAAGTTTTCCAATCAAGTATGGATTAATGAGTTAACAGCTACAGACGCGCTACGCTACTACGCCGCTATGCTACACTGCTACGGTTTACGTGACTCCACCGCTATCCAGGAGACGAATTTTCGAAACAATAGAAAACCAATTCGCAATCGAAATTGTGAGATTCGTATACGAATTACCGAATTCACTATTTCTGAACATTCATTTCGTGCGTTGTGCTACGAGTGGTTCAACCCACTCGTTCTTGATTTCTACTAGTAGAATATCCAACGCTGACGTGACCTTGACAACACTGAATTCGAGTGATTCAAAAATCTATAAAATTGTAAGCAGTAGAAAATAAATTCGCGCACGATTTGTATTCGTATTCGAATTCCAAATTCACGTCTAATGATTCAAAAATACGTCTCCAGGTCCAAGGCAGTCTTCACAATACGCGTATAATAATATATTTTATAATAAGCAATTATCTATTACTAAGCTATAGGATGTTGGTAAATTAATTGTATTTTTATTATCCTCTGAATCCTGTTTCACTGTGGTACGGTTATATCTCGGAATGTAATAATCTATAGTGAAAAGGCAGCTTGAAGAAATGGACAACATTTCATTTATAATATTGCTTACAGAATATTTTCATTATAATCATATTTTATCTCGGAAAATACTAACATATTACTGAATATAGGAAGAAACTGAATTGACTTCCAAATACTCCAAATGTAAATATCACAACATCAATAAATATTGTAAAATTCGATCGAGTACAGTTATTTCTTTACAACATAATACACATTTAAAATGTATGTATATACTCGTATAATTACATACAACGCGCTTCTCAAATACAAGAAATATATCTCCCAGTGAAAATTTCATTTCTGACACTAACGCCATTGAATTATTATTATAATTAGAGATCGGATAATCGGATGCATATTTACCTAAAGTTAGTTTAAGACAAAGTATGGAAACGGCTTTTTTATTGTTTTGTTAAATAAAAATCCCGGGATTGCGGAATTTGGATAGCGAGATGTTTATTTATTTACCTAATTTAGTTTTTGACAAAGTATGGAACTGTCTTTTTTTTTATTTCCATAAATAAAAATCCCGGAATTCCGGTACTGTAGAACATGTTGCATAAATAAAGTTGTATAAATGAACCCGGAGTCTCGGTCTTTTGAAAATAAATACCACGTGCTAATTTAGTAATTTTCAAACAATATCACTACTGTCCCGTAATTTCCGGGATTTTTATTTAACAAAATGTATTTTAAAAAGCCGCTTCCATAATTTGTGAGCCAAAAATTAATTTTAGGTAAATATGCATCCGATTATCCGATCTCTAATTATAATACATACACATATCCTGAAGGATATGTGTATGTATTATAATTAGAGAACTGAGGTCTCTGTCTGGTCTGAAACTGTGGTCTCTGCCTACCCTCCATAAGATGAATCTTATGGAGGGTAGGCAGAGACCACAGTTTTTCACTTGCTACGAATCAAACACACTTTCCTAGTTTTTTCTACTTTTATGTACACTCGTCGATTACGATACAATGTTTTTTCAATATAAATATCTCCTTTTTAGTCTAAGTATGTTGTCTAGGTCAGAGGTTCCTAAACTTTTTTGTGTCTTCTCTTTTCCATATTTTTCGGTTTTGGGTAGATTTACCTGATATTGAAAGCCTACATCCTATCACTTATAAAATTATATGAATATAAGTGTGTTTCTCACTTATATATTGGTCATTAAAAAAAACATGTGCGTTGCTCTGAAAATGAGAGTTTTATTGATGATATAATACAAATTTAATTAAACAAAAAAACAGTATTAAATTTGAATTAATTATCTCACCTGAAATGAGAGAAACGACACTTATACTCTGTCCATTATGTTTTTTCTTTTTGACAGATCGCGCGTATGAAATATTGTTTCTATTTTCAAATTATAGTACTACAGTAATAATATACTTTCTAGACGGGTAACGCCCACATAGTGAAGTGCTCTGTGCATAACAAACTACCACAGACAATAAGCAGTTCTTGAAATCAGATAAATCGATAATTGTCTTCAAATCAAATATTTGTAAATTTATTTATTTCCTTCTCGACAGCTACCTTACATTATTTATAGGTATGTGAATTTTAATATTAAAACGCATATGTAGTTAATAACATCTACGTCAAGTTTAAATCAAGAATTATGATCAAGAATACTTAGAAAATCACATACATACCATTTTTTTAACAACTAGATAGGTAATTGGTAATTCGCCAAAAATATAAAATTTTGCCTAATTTACTTGGCATGTGTAAAACTTTATTTTTTCATATATTTCTGATCCATTTAAGAGAGAAAAAGGAAAACTTTCTTAAATGGATCAGAAATATACGAAAAAATAAAGTTTTACACATGCCAAGGAAATTAGGCAAAATTTTATATATTTGGCGAATAACCCCAATTGGGTAATTCGCCAAATATATAATATAAAAATTAAACAAGTAAATTTATTTACATTATTTATTACATAGATTCATCAGATTCTTCTTCGTAAATTACACTAGACTCGTCAGTTGAGTCCTCTGTTACATAAATAACCAATTCTTGTGCCATCATGTTATCAATTGCAACATCTCGATCCCAATCAGACATTATTAATTTTTTTGTCTTCTGTACAACACTCGCCCAGTTTTCAGGCGTCACATCACCACACGCGCTAGTTAATAACTGCAACATTTTATTTGCTGTAAACGGCGGCGTTGTGTTATTTCTTGCTGCCTTCCCTTTAATTTGTGCCATATCAATTCGATGGCATTATACTGATAGTGATACGGTGGGATTCTAATGACAGTATGTCCATATTCCGCAGCCATTTCATCGACGACGTATCTTTTAGGTATACGTTTCGAATTTAAAATTCTTATCAGCTCCGCTTTCAACAATGTATCAGTCACATCCTCACCATTATCACGAAGCCAGTTAACAATTTGGTCTTTGGTACTGCTTTGCGTTGGCTTTTTATTTATTTGCCGCGAATGATAGGGCGCGTTGTCTATAAATATAATTGAAGGTTCTTCTAGTAGCGTCAACATTTCACTAAACCAACTTTCATATACTTCTGCATTCATCTCTTCGTGATAGTCACCAGATTTTTTGGATTTAAAAGTTAGCAAAGCATCTGTTACAAATCCTTTTGCACTGCCTGCGTGGCAAACTATAAGGCGTTCGCCCTTGCCTATAGGCACAGCCGAAGTAGATGCTGCAGTGTCGTCAGTCCACGATCTCGATATTGTATGATTAGCATTGAGCAAGTTTCGTCAGTGAAAACCACATTCGACCAGTCTTCGATTTGTTTAGCTTTCCTTAGAAAATCACAGCGAGCCAGCGCTGTATCATGGCGTTCCAATAAAATTTTTCTCTTATCAGACTTTCTGTAAAAAAATCCAATTTTTCTTAGCACTTTCTCTCAGTGAAATTACCATTCTTCTTACAGTTGGGATTTCTTTACGTTGATAGTACGCGTATATATGACGACGAATAGCATCGGCATCGAAATCATCAATGTTTGTAACTTTACAGAGTCGGAGCTTTTTTTCGGTGAAGACAGTTTATTACTCTGCATACCACTACTGCCGTAGGCTTCTTTAGCAATTTTTGTGACTGTTGGAATACTAATTCCTAAGGCGGCAGCAACACGGTTGCGAACCTGCGATATTGGTAGTAGCGGTTCACCATTTTGACATTCCTTCTCAAAGTATTCATGAAGGCGTCACAAACTCCCTCGATTGCCCTTTTAACACAGTTCCTTTCGGCATATTGAGAACCTAATTAAGCTCTACTGTAGACTGTACGTATTGATAAGGAGGAATATAAATACTCAACTCAACTTATTATATTGTAAAACAATACACAATGAAAGCAATGAATGTGATACAAGCGTTGTATGGCAAATGACAACCAAACGGCGTAGCCGTATTTAATGACACATACAATCTAACGTCACTCCTCACAACTCCCGTTGCCTAGACAACCCCATAGACAATATATGAAAATTTATTTCATGTATTTGAAAAAACCAGATAAAGGAATTTAATATTTATAATAAAAATAATATCGCTACATTAAATCGATTAAAAGTTCTTCTTAAATAAAATGGATATTCTGTTTTAATCGAATCGGTAACTTGCGAGTTCATCACTGATTTCAAAATATCTTAAACTGTCAAAAAGAAAATAATATAATGGACAGAGTATAATGTTTTTATATTGTTTTAAAATTAATAAAGGTATTGTAATATAATATAGTTTTTAAATCTTTTGACTTTATCTCGATTGACGTGCCGTCAACTACTGCTCTGACATTTTAATTAGTATCAACATGAAGGTTATATATAATACAGTAAACTTATAACTAAAATTAATGAAAGTTACTTTCATTATATAAATATTACATTTTTTACTTCACAGGTACTTTTATAAATGCCTTGCAAATGCTTTGTATATGTCTTTATATTAGAATCACTACATAGTATAAAACAAAGTCGCTATCCGCCGTCTGTCTGTCCCTATGTATGCTTTGATCTTTAAAACTACGCAACGGATTTTGATGCGGTTTTTTTAATAGATAGTGAGATTCTTAAGGAAGGTTTAAATGTATAATGCATGCATAATATAGTAGAGAAACACTGATAAATTTAGAGGTTTCTAATGTGATGTAAATAAGCACATCTAAAAACTTTCATAATAGACGGGTCGCTAGTATAGTATAATGTAAGTACCTTTTTTTTTTTGTTCCGCTGAGGAAAATGCATTGAATTGCATACCCCGGCTGCGGAGAGCCGGTGGTTATGCGGGGCTCTCCTCCCCAGAAGGGGGAGGCCTACCCACTAAAAACCTCAGCGATGGCCATCCTCAGGCGTTGTAGGGGGCCCTCAGGATCGAGTGTCGCATCTGAGGACCCCCGGCCTTTGCACCCCTGGGTGCGTTAGGGGAGCCCTTCTCGGGAGGAGTGATCTTGCCGCCTCCTCCCCTCCAACTTCCTACGACGTCACCCCCCGGCCATCCGGGGGTGAGGTCCCTCCCCTGTATAATGTAAGTTACCTAGTTACTATCTATCAGTGTATCTAGGATCCGTTATCGTGGACATTCGTTTTCATTTCATGGACCCCGAAATTTGTTTTTCGCTAACGTAGACCCCTTGCAGGTTGCTATGGACCACTAGGGGTCGATAAAGACCAATTTGGGAATCAGTGATCTAGGTCGACCTCAACCAACTGTCCTATTTGTATTTGCTTTAAAAAAAATCTCTCGTTCTAAAAATCTTTTCTACTTCTCCAAACCATAATAATTTTTAAAACATAAAAACTGCTTTTCTACTTGTTTTGTTACACCTAGCATTCACTCCTATACTTAATCGTAGGGAGCAGCATGCCTCCAAACACTGTTTCTTTATCAGGTCTGACTAACAATAAAGCTGTTTATAGCCATATTTACTTTATTTCTACCGTTGTCTTGTAAACATAGATCCCAGATACACAAACCCTTTCACCTGCTCTGAGTATTCGTTTCCGATTATAATCTTGCATTTTGACATCTTTTCGTTCCTTTCATATCACAAAACAATAATAATAATAAAAAACACAGTGGAATGTTACCCATACTAAAACTATCCCCATCATATTATCAACCACCGGAGTTATTCCAAAAACCCTTCATAATGGTCTCAACACATTAAAGATCAGCCCGTCAACATACCTTCTTCTGCAAAAAGCAGTTATTTTAAATACATGCCGCCTTACGCGTAAATTTTTAAATAGTTAGTTCTTAAGTTTAATTTAACGCACTTGGCTTCGGCCCGTGCTTCTTAACACCCCATCAAGATGGGAGAAACACAAAAGTTTTGAATAATAATAATAATAATTTATTTCAGATTCATCATCCATATAATTGTTAGTACATTTGCAAACTTAAAAATTAGTGTTAGTAAATTAAACTAATTTTAGGAATCAGAAGAGAAATTCCTTAAAAAAAATAAACAATTTAACAAATCACTTATAAACACAAAAATTGGCAACAAAATAATTTTACAGAGGAACAAAATCAGCCTAACGCCTACTTTACGAATTACGCAACGTTACGCAACGCAACACGTAATAACGTTACGACCGGTCTACCCGCTCCGAATGCCCGATGATAAGTAAGTCGCTAGCCAACCGCAGCGGCTTTTATAGGCAACGGTCGGTAACCTTACGCAACGTGTGGGGGTATCCGCTTATACGGCCTCTCCTGACATAGTGTCGTCCTCGACACGAGCCTCGGGGTTGTCACCCACTCAGTCATCCACATTCGAGCGTCCCCCTTTAGACAGTTGCCTATTCTGGAAAGACATTCGTAACCGTTCCAGTTATTCATCGACTTGGCACGATCGACTTCTTCACACCAATCTTCGAAGTTATGCAAATTAGGATCGAAACTAGAAATATAAAATATTTGGTTGGATCTCACCGTGCTGTTGATGGAGCGTATCGCGTCTACTATACGCTCGGTTACCGTGGCTGTGACGCTAACGTCACTGTTGGCGACCTCCGGCGCAGTCTCGGGCGGGCCCTCTGACGGCACGACCGGCGTCACAGGAACGTGCGGCGGCGTGTGCGACGGTCCCTGGCTCTGCGCAGGCGTCGTAACCGCACAGCGAGCCTCCAGCGGCCTCGCAGTCGTCGCGCGCCCAGACGGCGCCGATGAAGCGGGTGCGCAGACGGAGCGCCGCGTAGTCGGGCGCCGCATAGTCGGCGGCGTGTGCGCGCGGTCCGATCGCCTTGACAGCGACGCGGCGCTGCGGCGAGATGATGGCGGCATGTGCCCGCGGCTCGGGCACCGAGGTGATGTTGACGACTGGTCCCTCACGGACCGGTGGGCGTCCATGGCGAGCGTCCGCCTCTCCAAGGCATGGAGTCGGGATCGCATCGCCTCCATCTCTCGTCGTCGTTATCTAGCGCTACGGGCGGAAGACACACTTAACAACGCCCATGGACGGAAGACACACTTAACAACGTCCAAAGTTATTTAGCGCTACGGGCGGAAGACACACTTAACAACGCCCATGGACGGAAGACACACTTAACAACGTCCAAAGTTATTTAGCGCTACGGGCGGAAGACACACTTAACAACGCCCATGGACGGAAGACACACTTAACAACGTCCAAAGTTATTTAGCGCTACGGGCGGAAGACACACTTAACAACGCCCATGGACGGAAGACACACTTAACAACGTCCAAAGTTATTTAGCGCTACGGGCGGAAGACACACTTAACAACGCCCATGGACGGAAGACACACTTAACAACGTCCAAAGTTATTTAGCGCTACGGGCGGAAGACACACTTAACAACGCCCATGTGCAGTCATATTTACCCTCGAAGAACGCTGCACAAGTCTCTGGGCACCACTCTCCTCGCCACGGCACCATATGCTGTGCTGCAGCTTGCGTAGTCTTTCCGTAGGCTCCGCTCAGCAAGCGTAGCTCGTAGCGACCATTCGGCAGGATCCTGACTACTTTGTACGGGCCACGCATGCCAGGATCAAGTTTTCCTGTGCTCTGCGAAAACTTTATAACAAAAACGCAGTCATTTATATTAAATTTCCGTGGAGGGTGTCGTTGCCGGTTCACGCGTTCATCCTATGAACGTCGTATGTACCCCCGAAAATAACTGGCTAAGCCCATAAACTGACTTACCTGCTTAACATTTTGAGGTTCAGCTGAGTCAATCAAAGCTCTAACCTTCTCCTGACTCGGCCTAACCTGACCTTCACTTATATTGCTAAGATCGACGCAAGACGGTCCATGATCGAATTCAATGTGGAATGAATAGCCAAATCCGGGGGTGTGTGACCTGCTTGAAGACCGCGATCTGTTCAAGCGACGATGATGGCGATCACGATTAGGCGTTTTTTCTGACGGTGTGAAATTTTCATTACGCGTCCTACTATATGACCGACGTCGCGATCGGCGGTTCCTAGTGGACACTTCGTGACGGCTACGTGAACGGTGCCGCGACTTATCACGGGAACGACTTCGCGACCTACGGTCACTCCGACTGGATCCGCCAGCCATTATTACAAACATGAACACTAAAGTACGCAGAAGACTTTGTTCTCGTAATTGTGGGCTAAGAGTTGCTTATCCCACTTCTGATTTTAGGAATCAGAAGAGAAATTCCTTAAAAAAAATAAACAATTTAACAAATCACTTATAAACACAAAAATTTGGCAACAAAATAATTTTACAGAGGAACAAAATCAGCCTAACGCCTACTTTACGAATTACGCAACGTTACGCAACGCAACACGTAATAACGTTACGACCGTCTACCCGCTCCGAATGCCCGATGATAAGTAAGTCGCTAGTTTTTTTTTTTTTTTTTTTTCCTCAGGAGAGGAGGCTGAGAATCCATCATGGATACCAACGCAACAGGCAAGCAGGGATGCGTTGATTATGTCGGACTCCTGGTACTGTCGAGACGGCTCGACTACACAGACCTACCGACTAAACTCAGCCTAGCCTTTGGTCCTATTGACCCTACTGGCTTTATTGACGAGAAATAAGTCGCTAGCCAACCGCAGCGGCTTTTATAGGCAACGGTCGGTAACCTTACGCAACGTGTGGGGGTATCCGCTTATACTAATTTAAATTAAATTAAATCATACTAAATCAAATTAAATTAAATTAAATCAAACCAAATCAAATTAAATTAAATCAATCTAAATCAAATCAAATCAGATTAAATTAAATTAAATTAAATCAAATCAAATAAAATCAATAAAATCAAATCAAATCAATTTAAATTAAATCAAATCAAACGAAATTAAATTAGAACATTATTCTTATGTACTATTTAACAGCGTGCAGCCGTATCCACCGTGCCAACATCGGAGAATCCCACCGGTCCACCAGCGCGACCAAGATGGTGTTGGGACTACCGCGCGTTCGGCGCAGTACTGAAGCGCAACGTTTGCGCATGATTGCCGCAAAATTATCGGTGTCAGCCGCCGCAAACATCGCGGAGGCGCTGCAGTAGCGCGGCAGTCCCATCAGCACCCAGAAATGATGTTGATTAAAAAATTACGACCTATCTATACAAACTTGTCCATTTTATGGTAAAGAGTTCCGAGTTCATTTGTCTTGCTACAATAATTTAAAAAAATATATTAGAATTAGCCGTACATTCTGTTCATAATTATCACATTTCTTCGGCTAAGCAAAACCATTCCGAGGAGAGATGTTAAAACAAAATTGTACCTACAGTATTCTGAAATTGAAATTTATATTCAAATCGAACACAATACAATTATCTGATAAATATTACTCGGATAAGACCTCTATTTAGTGCATATTTACAGAAATTACATTTTTAGATCGTTTCCAATAAGAATGGCCTGAAGCGCTACTGAATACAGAAATGTAGTGCAAACTTCAGGACCGGCCTGTTTGGTCCTGAGTTGGGAGCGTCAGTAACACTTTGGGGAGTCCGGAGTGTGTTTGACGCGAACCAATTTAATACACTTAATACGTGATCATTTTGGAACAAGAATTAGGGTTGGCAAGGGAATTTTATTGACACTAACAACTGTAAATATCAGAGTAAGTAAAATAATAGTTTATTTAATAGCATTCGTCGAGAATTCACAACAACAGTCAATATTCGGCAGAGGATGTACGGACCGGTGCGTGTCCTTATAGCGACTCCTTAATCAATAAATGCAGGACCTTCCAGACCTGCAAGCGGCGGCGTCTGAGCCGTCGCCTCCCTTGTCACCCCCTAATCGGCAGCCTTCTGCTTAGCCACGAGTAGGTTCTCTGTCAATACAGGCCGGTCCACTTTGGTGAACCGAGCCTCTTCTAGCGCATATGCCCTCACCATGGGGCTGCGCTATCCGTGCCTTTCCTGAGGTGCGGCTCTCGTCAATATAAGCCAGTAGGGTGTCTAGGACCAAAGGCTCAGGCTGAGTTTAGTCGGTAGGTCTGTTGGGTAGAGCCGCCTCGATTCACCAGGAGTCCGACATAATCAACGCATCCCTGCTTGCCTGTTGCGTTGGTATCCATGAGGATTCTCAGCCTCCTCTCCTGAGGAAAAAAAAAATAAAAATAAAAGTACCTATGAAGTAAAAAAATATTATATATGTTTATAAAATTTTGTAAGTTGTAGGATGGAGGCATTCAATACCAGATAAGTAGGGTGTCTACCCAAAAAACATGGCAATGGGTCTACGATACAAAAAAGTTTAGAAACCTCTGGAATTAACTAATGAAAAATATTTCAAAAATTCTTATACTATTAAAATGATACATTATGCCTGATAGTTATAGGCTATATTATAATTTTTACTTCGGCAAGCATTTATTTCCCACATATGACATTGGAAGTAAAATATTTATATATGTATGTCTATCTGTCATCCTAGATCGCATAACACAATCCTTACAGTGCTTATTTTAGGCTAGGTTAATAGGTGTGACTTTAACAAAGGTTTTAGTGGTGTTCCGTAAAGCCGCAAGTTCCGTAAAGTCTAGAAGGTCCTGCGTTAATTGATTAGGGGGGTCGCTTAAGACATGTCGCGGTCTGCGTGTCCTCTGCCAATATGGACTGGGGTACTTTTATAAATATTGTTATGTCTTCATAATAGAAGATAGTATAAATAAAAATAAAAAAAAATAAAAAAAATAATGTAAGTAAACAGGTACTATCAGTGTATCTTAAGATCCATTATCGTGGACCCCCAATTTTTGTTTTGCTGACGTAGACCCCTTGCAGGTTGTCATAGACCCGTAGGGGTTGATATAGACCGCTGGGAATCACTGGTTTGTATAACATGATATGTATAACATTTAATTGTTATATTATAGCAGTGCATGAGGGCGTGCTGGTCCCAACATTAATGTACGGAAGTGAAAGTTGTGTATGGGAGAAACGACATGAAAGCAGAATAAATGCAGTAGAAATGAGAGCTTTGCGGAGTATGGCAGGAGTAAAACTGAGTGACAGATTGTATAATGAAGTGATTAGAAAGAAATGTGGTTTGAAAGAGGATATCGTGACAAGAATAGAGAAAGGGATGCTTGGGTGGTTTGGGCATGTGGAACGGATGGATGAAAGTAGACTGACCAAAATGATTTATGAAGCTGGAGTGAGTGGAGACACGGGACGAGGAAGACCTAGGCGAACATATTTCGAACAAATCGAAAGTGTCCTCAAAAAAGGCCAGGTCAGAAGTACCCGCAATCGTCGAGCATGTATGAGGAATGTTATGAAAGTAGATGAAGCGAAAGAGATATGTAAGGACCGTAGCAAGTGGAAGGACGTAATCTCTGCCTACCCCCGTGGGAAAAAGGCGTGAGTGTATGTATGTATGTATTTATAGATTAGTAACGATTTCAAATCTTCGCTGATTTCTTTCACAATAAACTTTACGTATTGTATTTCCACGTAACTAAAACTGCATCAAAAGTGCATTTAATTTGCTCATAAAAATATACTACAGGCGCGCTTTGTCAGCCCTATGGACAATTTGCTCGGCACCAACGACCTTACTAACAAGTGTTACGGTCGAAATTTGCGGCCGAACGCCTCGGCAAACTTAACAGCGTGTAAATATTGAATTTATGTGTCTGATAGCATCGACCCGGATTCTATGATATTTTAATAAGAACAGTTGATACTGTACATACGTTTGCCATAACATGCGAGTGGCTGGTTGAATACGAAATGGCGACGACAACTAAAAGGCATAAAAACCCTTTAATAAAACCTCGTCGGGGAGCGTAAACTAGTAGTCCGGGAGGCAGCGGCTATTTTGGTTAGTGTTTTTATGCCGATCTTTACTTCACAATACTAGTGAAGAAGCTCTTTCTAATAACGAAAGTGAAGGTCAGCTGACGCACCAGCGGGGGCGGTTGCTATGAGACCCCATAGAACACGTCAAAAAAAAAAAATCTAAAAAGTATTTTATTCCACATGAAATTTTTTTCACGTGTTATTGACATTGATTACAATTAAAAGAAAGTAGTCAGCTGCACGACTAACGGTGGATTATGCGTCAGCTGAGCGTGCGAACTAGCCAAAAATAAAATAAAAAAAAAAATATTTTATGCCGATTGAATTTTTTTTACATGATTTTAGACATTTACAGAAACTTGATATTGATAATCAGCTGCATATTTAGTGGGGGAAAACACGTCAGCTAGAGCAGGAATGTATGACTGCGCGCATATATCTCTATGACTCGCGGAATTTTCAATGCTCCGACTGACGCCTTTTTCCTCAACGGACAATCAGCTGACGAATATTTTCTTGTATCTATATATTAACACTATAATATTTATACATTCCATGTCGTCTTTTAACAATTTACCCAAGATTTAACTTACAGCTTATTGTCTTCCGTACAGAGGAATTTTATACCTGCGTTCCTGCGTCCCTTTCCCCAAAAGGGACATAACAGCTGTGTTTCGGCTTTGTTCATTTATTCCCAACAGTTGAAGTAAGACATTCCTACTAAGTGAACGTGTGGTGTTTTTCGAAAAGAACATGACGTCAATACAAGCATTTTGTGTGTTTTGTAAAAAAAAAACTGCAAAACTGATTATTTTTAATGCTGATACAATGCAGAAGTGTAAAAACATATTAAAAATACGTCAAACTAATGATTTGGCAATGAGTGATGCGCAAGTGCCATCCGAGTTGAATGATATTCAACAATATCATTCTCAATGCTACCGAGTGTTTACTGCGTTACCACCGAGGTATAGAAAATGCATCCAATCTACGACTATTCCTACAATAGCAAAGTAAGTAATAACTTTATATAAGTTGTTTAATAAATTTATATATAAAAATGAATCCCTATTTCCCTTGGTTGAGAAGGTTCTTATGAAAGAAAAAAAATTAAAAAAATGTTCGGAAAGTATAAAAAAAAAAATACCTACATATTACCGGCCATATGAAAAGTGCTACAATGCGCTAGGACGCCTTTACACAGTCATTTCAGCCAAAACTTTTTATTTGAAAGAAAAAAAGAATATTGTATATTATAAAGCATTCGAATAATGAACACACTTTTTTTATTAATTATATAAACTTGAATTAAATTGTCGTAGGTAAGACAGGACAACGTCTGTCGGGTCAGCTAGTTGATAATAAATTATTAACTCTATAATAGGGAATCTCTAAAAATGATAGTTAATTATGTTAAATTATAATGAAAATTATATTGTTCTTAGTGTGACTGAAGAGGCGGGCCAATCGGATCAAAGCGGACCAAGTGGACAGTGTGCTGAAGCTGCAACTGTTCCTCAATACCAAGCCGATGAACTTGATATTGAAGAGAATGAGGCAGCAGCAACTCAACATGATTCAGATTCTGCTGAGAATGAGGCAGTAGCAACTCAACATGATCTAGATTCTGCTGAGAATGAACCAGTACCAACTCAACATTATTCAGATTCTGCTGAGAAGCCAAGCGACTATCCATGTATTTTTTGCCAAAAAATGAGAAAAAAATACCATGGCCGTGAACAACCGCTACAGACATGTATAACCATGGACGCGGTGAACAATTTAATTTCGATTGCCAATGACATGGATGACGAGCAGCTCATCAATAGAATTACAGAGATGAGTGCTGGAAATCAGCCGATTCTGTACCATAAAATTTGTAAGCTGAATTATACAAATGAACTGCAACAACAGAAAAAATTAAACACGGAAAAGACCGAATGGCATCAAACTCGGAACATTCATAAATTAGCCTTCGAAGATGTGTGCAGTTTCATTTCTGACAATATTGTAAGAAAGAAAAATTCTTACTTTTTGGATTTTTTACAAGCGCTCTTTGCTGAGTCCGTCACTATACACGACCCCACTAAATCAACACAGGTAGGGCCATATAATTTTGAAAGTAGGTTAGTGAAGGCCTTTCCAAAAAAAATTAACGTGGTCATAATGAACGGAAAAAAAATTGTCAAACCTTATACTGGAGTGCTGATTAAAACTGATTATAATGCTCTACAGGAAGATGATATTTTGGACCGGGCCGTGTTAATATTGCGAAAAAGTATTCGTAATATAAAGCATAATAGATTGCCTGAGGATTTGACGACTGATTCGTTGATAAAAGGAGAATGCGACGTCCCACAACAATTAATAAAATTTTATAGCCAACTTATATCCACTAAGTATCCTGCAAAACTTAGTAATAATGTTGCGAGAACCGCTAAATCATTTTCCGAAGATTTAATATATGCTGTCACCAACGGAAATATCAAAACTTCCAAACACATTAATCTCGGGCTAGCCATGAAAAGTTTGACAAATAGTAAAAAAATTGTCAATATTCTAAATAAATACGGGCACTGTTGCAGCTACACTGTTTTGGAGGAATTGGAAACGGAAGCAACATTTGCCGCTACTCGTCGGTCGATGCTTTGTCCAGACGATATTATTCCATCGAGAAATTTGTGCACGGGCTTGGCATTTAATAATTTCGATCGCTTCGTAGATACTGCAACAGGAAAAGATACGTTGCATGACACTGTGGGAATAATGTTTCAAAATATCGTCAATTGCCTACCAAGTCTCCCAAGACCTATAGCAGAGAATGTAGATGAACCTGAAACAAGTGTGAAGAGAAGACGTCGAACTTTTGATGAGATAACGTTTGAATTGCAATCGTACAATAAGAGACCAAAGATTCGTGAAAATTTGATGTCCGTCGATAGTCCACTTTACTCATATGACGTTGATATTAAACGACTTCAATTCATAGATCTTGCCTGGGCTGTGTCTCACTTTTTAAAACTCTCCAATGTACCTGCTTGGGTTGGATATAATAGTAAGATTTATGAAGACAATAGCATAAAACAGAAAATATCGTACCTCACGACGATTAATGCATCTCCAACAAATACATCTGTTATCCTAGAAACAATGAGACAAGCTCAACAAATAGCTCAAGAATGTAGTGAGGATTATATGGAAGTCACTTACGATTTAGCGATTGCAAAAGTTGCTCTTCAATTGCAAAGTACAGAAAAACCAAAATACGACAACTTATTCATTCACCTTGGATCCTTTCACATTATGATGGCGTATTTTAAAGCAGTTGGAAAATTTATTGATAATTGTGGACTAACAAATATCATGGAAAATGCGGAGATATTGGCGAATGGGTCAGTAAATTGTTTTATTACTGGCAAACACTACAACAGATGCAAGCGTCTCCATCCTCTTCTATATTTAGCTCTGGAGAATCTACACTTTGAAAGTTTCATTGAGCAATGTAACATTGAAATACCTGGCGATATTAATGATTATTTATTGCAATTCAGTAACAAAAAGTCAACCACTCCAACAATTACGCATGAAGAATTAATAAGCCTTTTCGAAAAATATGAAGAATATAAAAAACAAACTTTAATTGGTGAACATGGAAAGACGCCACAATTTTACATGATATACATGAATTTGATTAGTCATTACTTCATGTTATGTCGCAGTATACGCACCGGGGACATTGAGCTTTTCAAATATATTTTACCAAAAATTGCCAATCTTTTCTTTACATTTAATCAACCAAATTATGCACGTTATACAGTAATATATCATCATAAATTAATGAAAGCAGGAGAAAGTCATCCAGGATTATATTTGAACCTGCAAAGTGGATCAATGGGAGTTAAACGGACAGACAAACCATTCTCTCGACAACCCGTAGACCTGACGCTTGAACAAACAATCAATGCAGATGCTGCGAACAAATTAACTGGAATCAGTCATACAACTAATTCTATAAAGGCTCGTCAGCGCTGGTGTAAAAGCCATAGCATTCGTTCGAAAATTATTGCGCACATCATGGAAGAAACTGACTTGCGAGCTGATCAAGATATTACAGCTGATCTCGAGCAAAGCAGAATAAAAAGACATTCGTTGCAGCTGGATCACTGTATTACACATATTAAGCAAAACATGAATCCCTTTTCAAGAGATGTAGATAAAGATTTATTATATAACATCTCAACAGGGCAAGCGGTTACAATAGACATAGAAAATTTTTTGTTGAATGTTGAAACACTTGGTAATAAACAACGAGAAGAATTTATAACTGAATGTTCTGCAGATGATGAAAGATTGGAAAAAGTCATCAAACGAAATAAAATTCTAAATTTTAGGACTGCCGCACCAAAACAAAAAATGTCTGTTGCTGGAAAATTACTATCAATTCAAATGCAACGTGACTTATTTGGTCAATTATTCTCGCTATCTTTAGAACAAACTTTGAATGTAGATAAAGTTTTAGCCTACCCTTTAACACCAGTTCCTTTAGCTTTATGCCACATAGATGGGACAATATGCAAAACAGACAAATCCGCACTGTTGAAGATGCTTGAAAAGGAGATCGACAGCAACCCACCAGAACGATGCGACGTAATTGTTTATGACGGATTTTTCATCATGCATTCAATCAGGGACGTACCATCGTCCTTTGAAAACATATCAAAAAAGTTGTTGCAAGTGTTCACTGCGAATAGTGCTGACACTGTAATAATTGCCTTTGATAGATATATATTTCCATCGATAAAAGACAACGAACACTCTTTAAGAAAAAGAACCAAAGGACAGCGTTTCCATATAAATGGACCTGATCAAATACGGCCATCAAATTTCGCGGACGCATTGAAAAATATCTACTTCAAAGAAGCACTCGTTGACTTCATTATTGATGACTGGGCGAACGATTATATGGCACCATTCATCGGTAGCAAAACAATATTGGTCAACTACCTACAATGCTATCAATATAAAGTATGTGAAGGCAAAGTGCAAAGAACACCAGAGTTATCGTTGGCATGCCCAGGTCACGAAGAAGCTGACACAAAAATTGTTTTTCACGTTTGTCACTTGACTTCTGATGCTCACGTTACTATTCGCTGTTCAGATACAGACATTTTAATAATTATGTTGGCAAACATGAATTCTATACAGACCGATTTGCAAATCTCGATGCACGTTGGGACCGGAAACAATCAAAAGTTTATAAATGTCACCAAATTGTCTCAAACGTTGGGTCTAGATTTGTGTTCAGCATTGCCAGCATTTCATGCCATGACGGGCTGTGATTTCAATTCTGCTTTTTACAGAAAAGGGAAGAGAAAACCGTTTCAAATTCTTCGAAAATCTCCAACTTACATTAAAGCATTGTGTGACATTTCCAATTTACCGAATTGTAATCTGGATCAATTGTTTGCAACACTGGAAGAATATGTATGCAGATTATATGCGTTTACGAGAGTCAATGATATCAATGTTGCTCGTGTGATGACGTTCACCAAATCATATGGCAATAATGATGACTGCAATCCATTGAATTTGCAAAAAAGAATCGATGGTTCGTTGTTCCCGCCCTGTAAAGCTGAACTGCAACAACATTTTCTTCGAACGGCATATATCGCCCACCTTTGGAGCCATGCTCACCGTGCCATGCCAACTGACCTGTTGCCAACTGAGTATGGATGGGAAGAATCTGAAGAAAAATATTATTTTAAATGGTTTACGGGTGATCAATTGCCGCTATCCATCACTAGCATCACTAATCTCGACATGAACCCACATGGTATGAAAAAAAATATCTTCTTTTGATTTCTGGCAAATAATATTTACTTACATGATTTTGTTAATTAATTGATTGATATTTTTACAGAGGACGACGAAACCGAGAACGATGGAGTGTGTGACATAAGCATCGATAATTGTGATGACGACAGTGATGCAAAGGAAGATGATTCATAAAAAAATATTTCTTTGATTTATATTAAGATTTTTATGTTAATTTTAATAAAAATAATCGAATAAAATTACGTTTCAATTAATCCGAATATTACAAACTAATAGAAATCATATTAATGTTGTTACCGCTTCACACCTATGAATCTTGGGTAAATTGTTAAAAGACGACATGGAATGTATAAATATTATAGTGTTAATATATAGATACAAGAAAATATTCGTCAGCTGATTGTCCGTTGGGGAAAAAGGCGTCAGTCGGAGCATTGAAAATTCCGCGAGTCATAGAGATATATGCGCGCAGTCATACATTCCTGCTCTAGCTGACGTGTTTTCCCCCACAAAATATGCAGCTGATTATCAATATCAAGTTTCTGTAAATGTCTAAAATCATGTAAAAAAAATTCAATCGGCATAAAATATTTTTTTTTTATTTTATTTTTGGCTAGTTCGCACGCTCAGCTGACGCATAATCCACCGTTAGTCGTGCAGCTGACTACTTTCTTTTAATTGTAATCAATGTCAATAACACGTGAAAAAAATTTCATGTGGTATAAAATACTTTTCAGATTTTTATTTTTTAACGTATTCCGCAGCTTCCCAATCTCGCATCCACCGCAACTGGACCAGCTGACGATCGATTTCGTCATAAGCCACATGCATTCTGTTTTCTATATTAAAATCAGCCGGCATAAAATGACTTGTTTAAAAAGCCGCTGCCTCCCGGACTATAGGGTTATGAAAGATTTAGTGCCATCAAGCTCTGAGGGCATGCTCTTCTAGAGAGTGCGAAATGTGCACAAGTTTCAGATTAAAATATTCATCCTCAGTCAAATCTTGTCTCATACAAAATACAAGTCATTTGCCAGCTTTGTATTTCTAGGGCATCAATTTCAAGATTTTGTATGTCATTTCATTTATACCTGTTGTGGTACAAAAATCACGAAAATGGAGAGGAGATGGCGTGGTGCAGGTCGTGCTCGGACTACGGTAGCGATTAGGGTACTTCCCTCTATATTAGAAAAGATCTAAAAGCATATAACTATGATAGCTTATGCATTAAATAGTCGGAACCATCATGTTTAACTACATAAAATAACAAAAATAATATAAAAATTAGTTTCAAAGTATTCACTTTTTTAATCTATACGTAAAACAAGAGCGAAACATAGGCCGCCATGTCGTGACGTCATAAGGTACTGTAAACTTATGCGTGTCAATGTCATTATGAATCAGTACGTATAAAGCGTGTCCCAGACAGACGCGGCCTGCGGTGGCGATCTGCTGTTGCCTTCTTGTTTGACCGTGATAACAATACACTGCCGCGGCCGCGGTGGCGGTCATTCTAACCTACGGCGGCACATTAGCTCTCGAGTCTCACCTGCGAGTGGACGTTAGTAATGGCCAATCGTAACGAAGTTTTATTGCTTTTATTGGCGCTGGAAGAAGATGAAAGAAAAAGGTATGTAAGTTCAAAGTAATAAAAGCACAGTTTAGAAAAAAAATATGTACTAACGTATTTAATATTTTGGTTATTCTTTTCAGAAAAAGAGAATTGTGGGTCCATGACATTAATAAAGAACGGCAGCAACATGGAGAATTCTGGACATTATATCCTCTTCTAAGAAAAGACGAAAATAACTCAGTGTTTATAGGCATAATTTCACGCGGTACACGCGGCCTGTTGTAAATATTTGCAACTGATCGCGTAATGGCCGCCTCAAGTCCGCGCGCTGATTCACACAGAAGCGGTGGCGGAGGGGGCGGGGCTTGCAGCCGCGGTGAGCCGCGCTGTGACCGCGTCCAGGCCGCGTGTGTCTATGTCGTTCCTAGAACTCTTAAGTCATCCAACTGACCGCCACCGCCACCACCACCGCAGGCCGCGTCTGTCTGGGACACGCTTAAAGCCGCAAAACAATAAAAAAAGAAGTTTGTAGGTTGCTTTTTTAATGTAAGGGAACGTTATAAATACGTAAGTTAAATTGAAATCGCACGTGAATCACACTATGGAAAGCAGTTTTGTAAAAGGAGATAGTACGAATTTACCAAAAATAAATGCATTAATGGTCGGAAAATTCATTGCTGCAAATCTCGACTTTTGTTTTGCCGAGTTAAAACATCGATGTCAGTATTACTCTTTTATTATTATTCCTTTATTAGTTGTTTATATATAAATGATAATAACTCATTTTTAAATTATGAATATAATAATACATAGCATCAAACATAGAGCTTTGTTTATTATTTACATGCCGTATTGACGTCATCGCTACAGAGTAACAACTCGTGCGGCGCCTTCGTCTAATTACGCGCGAAATTTGAAAATATTAAATTTTAATGCAATTTTTATAGTACTTAACGAGTGTATAAAATTTTTATATTTTTAGTATATGTTTTACTGACACGTAAGGATCAAATTAAGATTCTTTTCAAAAAAGTGATTAATTCCCTATTGTAGATAGTAATAAATTCAAATTTATACGTGATTGATTAGACTTATTATATTTATCCTTCATTCTTTCTTTTTAATGACATCCCCGGCCGAGTGATTACGCCAGTTCTAAAATGTAACTATCTCTGAGGTTCTGGGCTTGAGTGGCAGCTGATGTTAAGACGAATGCGAGCATTCGTGCCTCAGTCTCAATATAAATAGATTTGTAAAAAAATATATTATCTAGGTACATAATTAAAAAATATGAAAGGAAGGAATTAATTATAACAAAGACTCTCCCTCCGGTATCAATTCGGTAGAATTTTTCAAAACAAATGTAACAGTTTTCGGTTTAGGAAGTTGTTGTTTTTACCCCATCCTCTGTTACTCATGTTGAAACGGCAAGAATTGTTTATTTGAGCTACTTTCATAGTGTTATGTCCTATGGACTGCTGCTATGGGGATCAGCGGCTAACATTGAGAGTATTTTCCTTTTACAAAAAAGAGCGATTCGTGCTATTTACTGTTTACGGGCTAGAGAACCCCTAAAAGAATTGTTCAAAGAAATTAATATTTTAACTTTAGTTAGTCAATATATATATGATAATTTAGTTTTTGTATATAGAAACTATAATAAATTAAATAAAAACAGTGATCTACATAATGTGAATACTAGAAACAAAAATAAACTTGCCGTTCCAATGTTCAGACTCCATAAAACTAGCTGTTCGTTCTTGGGGAAATGTATATCTATGTTTAACAAACTTCCACAAAGTGTCATTGATTTGCCTTTATATAAATTTGAATCCATATCAAAAAGACACTCATGAGTAAAGGTTATTATAAAGTAAGTGACTATCTAAATGATCACACTATTTTGGAATAGTGACACTATTCATAGAGCCATGTTTGGTAACAACATTATTTATAATATTGTATTATTTTTATATGTGTATGTAAACATACATACGACTGTAATCTAATTAAGTATGATTGTATCTTATACTATATTGTATTTTTATATTATATTATTATAATTATTAACATTGAAAAGAGGAGATAATAAATAGACCTTCAGAGTTTCTTGCCTGTTCTTCTCGAGAAGGCTCTCCCAATTTCCGAACAGGTGTAGAGTCAATATTTTTTCTTTTTTTTTTCACGGACAAGGTTTTTGGTTTTTTTTTTAAGCTTTTTTTTTGTTTTGTTTGTTTTGACGTCAATAAGTGCCTGTAAAGGTCTATGTTGAATTATTATTTTGTTTTTTTATTTTATTTTGAATATCTATAAGAACCACGACTTTGGCTGCAAAGGGATTTGATATATAAAGATTTGAATTGATCATCCCTTGACAAGCTGTTTTCTCACTTAATATTGACAATGCTTTAGGAAACTATAAACGGACTCTGTAAGAATAAAGGGAGAAGAAAAATAGCCTTTTTTAAGAACCTATGCTGAAGCGCACATGGCTATGTTCAGCTTTACCGTGAGTGGAAGGCGCACAAACGGAAGGTTCCACACCTTGCCTACTAGCGATCCTGGTGACGGTTCCGGGGTCGTTAGGGTCGGTACAAAAGAGTCCGACGCAAAATGAGCGCGCCGTCTAATGGCTCGGACGCTCAAGAACGCCGTGTAGTGCAGGGTAGAATCCACCCAGTACGTGACGGCACCGGGTATATGTTATACGAGGGAAGTGTAGCCCGGGTCGTCACTCTCGCCGACGAGTGCGGTGCGTGGGAGAGATATGTGGGTGTACGGCGGGAGGAGCGACGTGGTTCGTAGCCGGCGGGAACAAAAAAAATTGTCCTTGCTGTTTCTTTCCAGTATAGGTTTGCCGGCCGGCAGTGTGGCCGCACCTAAGGACGAAGCGCTACCGTGGAGATATCGATACCGTTACTCGATACAGTATCGCTCGTCAAGCATCGATACTTACTCGGTATCGATTGAGATGTATCGGATACCTTATATAATATTGTTACGAGCTGGGGTCAGTAAATTAAACGGCGGTCTACCAAAACACTGAACTTTTATTAATTAGTACACTAACACTAACACTCGAATGTGTAGTCCAATACGTCGCGCGTTCGAGACGTTTCGAGTATAACTGTCTCTTCCTTGTGCTATCCTTGTCACACAATACTCGAATATTCCCGTAGGTACTATCTTTCTCGAATATTCTGAGTTTGTCTATCTCTTTCTAATGATGTTTTCTCATTCTAATACTTCTCGAATGTTCCAACTATATCTGTCTCTTTCTACTATTGCTATCTCTTTCACTCCTATTGAAATTTATGTCCTTTTACTGAAGTAGGCTTAATGGCTCATAAGGGGGTCCTGAAAACGCCTGAAAACGGGTTTTCGGGTTATTGCGGCGTTGGATAGAGGGTAGCCTGAAACGTACTGAAAACATGTTTCAGGCGCCTGAAAACTACTGTAACTTGGGTGTAATTTAGTTTTTTTAGTATGTGAAAGAGCTACTTCTGAAACGGCCTGAAACGACGTTTCAGCCTGCTGAAAACGTTTCTAAGTCACAGAAAATCACTTTTGAAGTTTTACTAAGCCACCGGCGACGGCGTAACAATATGTATCGATTAAAATTACGACTGGCACACAGCCGGCAGTGTGGCCGCACCTTATTCCAACACGCGTCTTATTCCAGGAAATACGAAGAGATATCGTTTAGATGTTGAATTCTTAGTATTGTCTGATCGAATGCTTTAGATTAATCTGTAAAGATAGTTTTGTCAGGTAATTGGTAATTTAATATGCTTTATGCTATCCCAAAAAATTGTTCCAATTTGAAATACTTGATTTAAAAATTGCGTTTCAATTGTTGCTGTTAATGAATTGTGATTTATTGTACGAAGTCGAAGGCTAACGGTATAAGGAAATATTATCAATGTATTCCAGCTATTTAGATAATTAGCAAATTAAAAATAGCAACTGATTAATAAGAGTATGTCAGGGTCCTAAGGGACGTTAAATAATGTGAACAATTTTTATACTGTGACACGTTTACATATGCGTTGTTTTCGTTCTGTCTCCAATATGGAATGAGTGCTGCGTAATAAGTTTCTCACCACGTGCAATATTATTTCTTCATATTGCGTACGTAAACTTGATATGCGCATTTAGAGGCGGCGTAAGGCGTGGGCGGTGTGGGCCACCGTTCACGTCCTCGTGGTGCAAAAGGTCTCGCGTCTCACAGCCGAAAATATATTTGAAAAAGTATGGAAAATCTTATTTCATATTCCCTTTCTGCACCAACAGAGGGTCTCGCAAAATGTACCATTAAGTTTAGGTCTTGCGCCGCCACTGTGCGCATTTGTTCCTTATGCAGACACAATTATCACTTCAGCAGGAATGATAACAGAAAGAAAGAAAAATATTTATCCACAGTGACACACAATAAATAATTCACATAAAAATGTGCCATGGAAAAGGATCATCATGATATCGGGGAGTCAAAGATCTCCGACGCTGGTCTTCCGTACACAACCCAGATGAGGCACTGCTATGGCGCAGCAAAATAACACAACACAATCACAATAAATATTTTTACAAAATAAGCTTTTTACTAAATATGTAACTGTAGACGATGGCGGTCGCTGGTATAGAAGATTTGAAGAAAAAATACTGTTTTGTGAGATTATTACAACTGCGAACCGAGTGGAGACGCGGGTTATATCCGTGGTCAGATAGCAACTCGTAGGTAGATCGATATAAATTTACATTTTTAAATCGTACTTTTTCTGAAGTACCTTCCCAATAATCGTTCCTCGCAATATTAACGCGCCTCCGCACTCGGATTTGCTTGTACATTTATTTTTACAATTAAAGTTTTATATTTATTTATGTTTAACTAATACTAATGACTAATACTTAACTAATAGGTACTTATGTTTACAGGTGGCCATCATCAACAGCAACCTAACCTATACGATTGGTGATAACATGCCCGCCCAGGACTAACGCAGATCCTAACTGCAACATCTAGAACCGAATCAGTTTTCACATCGAGCGCGCGGCGACCCGAGTACGCCAGAACACATCGGACATTCGCCAACTGTCGGGCGTATATATATATATTATATATATATAATATAACTAGTACCTAATTTACAGTTCACTTTTAATTACTTAAAAATAACTGGGTAAACTTCCTAATAATTGAGTTTTGAAAGTACTATTGTTAGATAAGTAAATGCTGCGCAACTCACGTTTATGTTAAGTCACGGAATAGTATTATAAGATAATATGACGCTGTACGTACAGTGCGTAGTAGATCCAAACGAGGACAGTTTAAAAAAGGCACGGACTACGAGTCCGTGGAGTAGACATATATATATATATATATATATATATATATATATATATATATATATATATATATATATATATATATATATATATATTATATATATATATATAATAATAATTGAGTTAGGACATTATCCGCAACAAACGTAAAACCATAAAGTTCAACGACAGACCCATTCAACACAATATATAATATATATATATATATACATTAAATATATATACATTAAATCCTCCAACGATGTATTCTGTGCTCCAACGCACGCACGCACACTGTTTTGATAGATATGATTGAATTTCAACTATATGTAGCGTTAATAAAGCGCAAATTGACTCTTTGATGTTAGGAACACACCTTCATTGCTTAGACAACAGTGAGTGCTTACAATATGAACTTTATACAATAACAATAAAGCTCAATTCGACTGTACGTTTTAGTTAGAAAACGTTTGCATGGGAAAATAAAAGGGCTGTTTTTAGGGTATTTCCGATAATTTTCCTCATGGTAAAAACCCTCCTTGAAATTCAACGAACATTAACAAAAAAGAATTGGCCAAATTGGTCCAGGCGTTGTTGAGTTATGAGCTTACCAACACATTTTGCGATTCATTTTTATATATAAGATAATATAACAAGTGCCTAATTTACAGTCCACTTTTAATTTCTTAATCATAACTGGGAATCTTCCTAATAATTAACCGCAACAACGATGTCTTAAAATTTTAATTATGGCATAACATAATAATGCATTAAAAGCAGACATATCTATCTATAAATACATACACACTACTGAGCAGTATTTACAAAAGAAAAATAAACAAAAAACAGTATACAATAAAATCACAAACAAATTATTCTGTCTAATAAATATTTTTCATAATAAGTCCGAAAAGCTCCTAAGCTTACACCCTCTTGTAGGCGGAGGTATATTGTTCCAACATTTGGTGACACCATAACAAAAACTACCACGAAATGTTATGGTGCTGTGACTAGAGCAAACCAACTATGAAGCTATTTTATAAAGATACTAGCTGACCCGTGCCCACTTCGTTGGGCATATTATTAATAATTTCCGAAGCGAGCACGAACGCGAACCGAATTAAACCCGAAGCCACCGCGCGCCGTCCGCTGCCCGTTTTTTCTCCGATTCACTTTGCAAAACGGACTACCACGTAAAAACCTTTTTAATTTTTCGGTTTTTTATATAATCTATGACATTCAGCAATAATGTGGCTTTCTATTGGTGAAAGAATTTTTAAAATCGGTTCAGTAGATCCCGAGATTACCCCTTACAATTTAACAAATATACAAATATACAAACACACAAACTTATATATTATAGTATAGATAATTAAACGAACAAATTTACTGTGAAAGGTGTAGTGACAAAAAATTAAAAAGGGAACGCTTAGATGGTTTGGACACGAAAGACGACTGATGAAAGAAATTTGATAAGGTTAATGTGAATGAGCCTGGTAGAGGACGATGTAGAAGAACATATTTATTGATATGATATATGATACTTGGACCATATAGGTAGGACCATACAGTAAGCTCTCGCAGACTAGGGTTGTGCCGGATTAGTGAAAACGCCGGATTACTGGAAAATGATAGTACATACATAAAAATACGCAAAAAGTAAAGAAGTCTTTTTTTTCCTTCCTATGGGCTTCCCGAGAAATCATGCGGATGGGTCACCAACTTCTTATCAGACAGAAGCATAAAGGTAGTAGTCGACGGTCAATGCTCTGACTTGTTGTCTGTGAATGCTGGTGTTCCTCAAGGCTGTGTGTTGTCGCCTACTTTATTCCTTCTGCATATTAATGATATGTTGCAAATCAGCGGCATTCATTGTTATGCAGATGATAGCACGGGTGACACATTTTATACCGGCCGAGCCAATATTTCTCGGGAAAACGTCATCGAGAGTCGAAACAAACTTGTGTCTGAAATTGAGACTTCTTTAAAGAAAGTCTCAGATTGGGGTAGACTTAATTTGGTCCAATTTAACCCCACAAAGACTCAAGTCTGCGCGTTCACTGCAAAAAAGCTCCCGTTTGTCGTGTCTCCTCGTTTTGAGAGCACTCCCTTAACCGCCTCAGCCAAAATTGGGATTGGGTGTGCTCAATAGAACGAGGCGGTATTTCACACCGGCCCACCGTTTGCAACTATATAAGGCACAGGTCCGGCCTCATATGGAATACTGTTCTCATCTTTGGGCAGGGGCGCCCCAATACCAGTTTCTCCCTCTCGACCGGATTCAGCGGAGAGCGATTCGCATCGTCGACCATCAGGAAACTTCAAATCGGCTTGACCCATAAGAAACATAAGCATACCAAGACTTACAGTTCTGGTGGACTATTCTATTGGAGTAAAGAAACTGATAATTTTCTTTTGCTTCTTGGCCAATCGGCAATTGTTTTATACAAGTATGTGTCATGTCTTAACATAATTCCCTCATCACGCCCGGATTACTGGAGTGACGCATTAGTGCAGTGCCGGGTTAAAGAGGGTCTACTGTAATGTACGGAACGAAGGTCAGGGCAAGAATATCCGTAACTGACGAGCGTATATGAAAGTATTAATGAACGCAGAAGAAGCAGGGCAGTATACTTCCTTGCTTCCTCTGATATGTTTGGATCGCAGCATGAGTAAAACTGTAATCTCTGTAACCCACATGCGAAACAGAGGAGTGAGCGAGTGAGTGAAATGAATGAGTATATTTTATGTATGTATGTATTGTAATTTATTGAAATAACTAGCTTTCTGCCCGCGGCTTAGCCCGCGTGGATTTCGGGATTGGGACTATAGAGGGTTAAGGGTCATAGCTTTTGCCCACGACTACGGTTTATGGCGCGAAGGTTTTATCGCGCTTCCCGTGGGCCTATCCGTTTTTCCGAGATAAAAAATACCGCAAAAGCTTGCTCAAGTATCACTCTATCTATTGATGAAAACCGCATGAAAATCTGTGCAGTAGTTTTTGAGCGAAGCCTTTACTGCGCATCCCGTGGGATCTGTTGATTTTTCCGGGATAAAAAGAACCCTATTATTTAATTCGGAATTATATCTTTACGTCTGCAATTTCAAAGCAATCGGTTCAGTAGTTACGGCGTGAAAGCGGAACAAACAAACAAACTAACTCACTTTCCGATTTATAATATTAGGAAGGATACAAGAATGGGTCGCGCAATGATTCCCAGCTTCTACCAGAAGGGGAAAGGAACTTAGTTCTGACTGGATCCTTTAAGATTTCTTATGCCACCTATTAAATACACACCAATAAAATGTCGCGTGGTGCGAGAATAATCTCCTGGCGGTTTATAAGACGTTAGTGCGTGGGTTGACAGCTCTCTGCCTTGGTGATAGCCGTCAGCACAAGTAACGGCCTACTACGTTTTTGTCGGTTGCAGATCGCTAGCTCTTCAACTACGCCTCAATATATTAGGCGTTTGTATGGAGATTTCGAATAGGACATTGTTCCGGCTCCATACATGTTCTGCCTAAGAACCGTTCGAATCGAAAGTGACCTATACAAACTCTTAAAGATATATGAAATCCTATGAAATAAGTTTACACATTTTTTTTTTTCATTTATTTACCATATAAAGAATCTTACAATCATTTTACATAAATCAATGCATACAAAAAACCACAGAGGTTTATACGCTTATGCAATTGATTTTAAACTTAAATATTTGCTTAATTTAATACAAAATGAAAACAGTCATTTATACGTAGTATTATTTTTACACAATAATATATATTGAATATAATGGATAGGTAACTAATATATTATGGAATCACAATACACCTAAAAAATATTCTTTCAATTTTAACTTAATGTTGTTGTGTGTGATACTGTTAATTAAATCAGGTGATCACGAACGGACACTTCAGGAAACTAAAATACTTACGAAAAAAGTTAATATTTTGAGGTTATAAATAAAAAATAACCAACCTTGCGTGAAATATCAGAGTAGTAATACCAAAGTAATATTGACAATACTATGTACAGCTATATATGTTCTCTTCTAGAACTAGGAAAGGACTACTCTAATAGATACTAGGAAAAGAGATAGTACCTAGTCAAGTTTAAGATAATTCTTTGACAATTCTCATTTTACAAAATCCAGTCCTTTACACACAGCCGAGTCTAACAAGTACGCAATGTAATCGGAATCCGTAATCTAGCCAAAGTTGTTAGAATAAAACCATGAAACGCATAGAATATCACAAAAGAAACGATAGTCGCAAAGCAATCAAAAATTGAATGAAACGGACACAGATAAGGTATGAAGTACACCAGTGTTGCCAATAACGAAAACTATAATACTCTAATGCCAAGCTAGAAATTCGCGATTCCGCTTAAAAATATATATAATACTAGTTTTTTTCTAGCTGATCAATTTAGGCATTTAAATGAATAAAGTGTTATCAACTAATTTTAATAACCGACTTCAAAAAGGAGGAGGTTCTCAATTCGAACCGTATTTACCAAAATCGCGAAAACTTCCGAAACTGGCAGCACTGGCTGACGGAAAGCATTTTATACGGCATCAATAATTGTGACCCAACTTTTTATTTGGAATTTATTTATTTGAAGTGTCCGTGTAATACTAAAATATGTTTCAAATAATATAAAAATAAATGAAAATTATAGTATAATTTATATTAACATCGGTTCTTAGGCCAAAATTGAATAATGTCCTTTGGCATACCAACGTTTACCTTATTGATTTAATAATCAAGGGAGAAAACTTTACGAATATTTTACACATATTTCAACAGACATTAAACTAAGCAATAACAAAGTTTTGAAGGCAAGAAAAGTTTTACTGTTATAGTGGCTAATTTACAAAATCATTATGTAAACGCACAGCATGTTGACTTTTATTTAAAATATCTTTTGTTTATATTAAAGTGTTTGAAACTAAAACAAATATTTAAAAATAATAAATAAGTAGGTAAATAATTCTTACACTTACACCCAAATTAAGCTCTGAAAGGCTTGTGTCATGGGATCCAGGGCAACGGATAGACATACGTATATTATACCTATGTAACTATTTTTGATAGACATATAATCTATCTTCCCTTACTAACTCCCTTATTAGCTTCCCGTTACTAACTCCCGTTTCTTCTTTCACTCGTTCTCCGTTCATGCCGCTCAACTTTGGAATAAACTCTCAACTAATATACAAAACTGTCCATCCATATTTTTGTTCAAACGTCAGCTTAAAAATTATTACCTTTCGCAAATCAACACATAGGTAAGGGAACGTACCCATACTACGTGACCCGTTTAGGGGGGGGAGGGGGGTCGTCAAAATACCACGCTTGGGCAACAGGCGGCGGGGGGCCTTAAGTTTTCGTCACGTAATCAATATACTTTAGGAAAATCTCGCGTTTTTGCGAGCTATATTCAAATATGGCGGCAACGTTAGCGCTTTTCAAACTCATTAGGGCCTTAAAAGACCTGTATCAAGAGCCGTTAAAATAAATGATTTAAAAAAAATTCAAACTCATAGGTTGCACACTGACGCACATATTCAGAACGTCGCGATACAAAGCATATGGATTATTAGTTTGAATCAGTTAATATGCTTATATAACAATGGGTCAAAACGTTTTTGAAAATTATTTTTTAATGTTTTATCATAAGGACTTCTTGTTTACAATGAACGGAATCAACATTTCACTAAAGAATATCATATATTCTTCGCATGATTCTTTTGTGCGGAACAGAATGGGAGAAAAATACGACTCACGTCTTTGCGCTGGTTCTACGTCGCCTGATATCTGCCTGATGTTATGGCTGGTATTAGATCGCCTTTCTGCCCTTCACACGAGCAGATGATTTTCCGTGTTGTGATTTTGTTGTAAGCGCTGTCAAGCCAACTGCCACTAATTCTAGCACTTGGAGCGGGACTTTGTCGTAAGTCGACCGTTCGCGTTCGCGGCGGAGTTGCAACAGGCAGTTGGCAGATAATCTTCCACTACCGTCGACAGACGTATTTTTTAAGGATAGGTAGGACGGTAGGGTGAAAGGATGTGGTCCGAAATATTCTTAAAATCTAAAGTTGCGTTCTAAATCCGACATAACTGCCCCCCAAAGAGCTGCTAAGCTCTTTAGAGAAACCTAAATGTAATTCAAATTATACTAGCTATGTGTCATAGGTGACTTTCATAGGAGATATTCCCAAAAAAAAATATATATATATATTAAGTTGATGTTCCAGAAAAAGCATAAAACCTTCGATAAATATGTATAAAGTTGATTGCCATAAAACAAAACAAATAATAAACACGTATGAACTAAAAATAAAATTATTGATTACGTTAGTGTTCCAAGGTGTCAAGCTTTGGTAGTGGACATACCTTGGTCACAGATCTGACGCAAGATCCTGAACTAGTCCTTATCTCAACTACGCGAGTAACCCCGTCTGTTCCTGGATGTAGAGCGGTAATACGACCCTTGCGCCACTGGAGAGGAGGAGAGTTATCATCTTTGATCAAGACAAGGTCACCAAGCTGAAGATTTGGAACTTTCTTGCACCATTTGGACCTCTGTTGCAAATTATGGAGGTACTCGTGGTTCCACTTTTGCAAAAAAATGGTGAGACATTTGTTGAACCAGCCCCCACCGTCTACGCGGCGAAATAGGTGTGTTGTCAAACTTTTCCTCTGGCGGACTAACCAACGGGTGACCGACGAGAAAATGGCCAGGCGTAAGAGTTTCAAGGTTAGAAACGTCGTCGCTGATCGGACACAGTGGCCTAGAGTTTAACACAGCCTCAGCCCTAGCAAAGACCGTAGACAGCTCCTCAAAGGTGAGCACTTGAGACCCAACAGTACGTATGAGTAACTGCTTAGCCGCTTTGACTGTCGACTCCCACAACCGCCCATATGGGGCGCATAGGGAGGATTCATATGCCACTTGACACTGAGTTGAGCCAGGCTACTAGCGATTTCTTGACGCTTGAAATAATTGACTGCTCCTTGAAAGTTTTTGCCACAGTCGGAGTACACGTCCGTTGGCAGTCCTCTCCTGGCAACAAATCTATGGAAACATGCCATGAAGGCCTCAGTTGTCAAGTCAGACGTGACGTCCAAATAAACTGCCTTAACAGAGAAGCACACATAGACACAAAGGTATGCTTTGAGTGTCGGCGCCCTCCTCAGACATGAAGCCTTAATAGTAAACGGCCCAGCGAAATCAACTCCCACTCTAGCAAACGGACGAGAGGCACGCACACGACTCGCTGGAAGATTCCCCATGAGAGGTTCCAACGGTTTAGCCTTAAGTCGGTAACAGCGAAGGCACTGGAATACTCGATTGCGGACAACTCGTCGAGCGGACAAGATCCAGAATTTTTGGCGGAGGATGCTGACAAGGGCAGAGGGACCGACATGAAGGTAAAGAAGATGATAATAATCTATGATGAGATTGGTCAAGTGGTGAGATTTCGGCATCAGCAATGGATGCTTAATTTCATACGGTAAGTTAGAATGTTTGAGTCTTCCACCGACGCGCAGAAGACCATTTGCATCAATAAAGGGATCGAGACGCATCAACGATCCTGAAGGAGATCGACCCTTATTGATGGCTAATAGGCAGTCGGCGAAAACTTCGCTTTGAACTAATCTTACTATAGTAAGGAGAGAACTATTTAATTCTTGGACCGAGAGTGATCCTTTAAGCTGGTTTTTAGGATTCTTAGAATTGTAAGAGTATCTTAAAATCCAGGCTATAACGCGTTGTAAGCGTGTAAGGGAACTATAACGGGTGATAAGCGCGCGCGCAAAGGTATTTACTTCAGCTGCAACCATTGAGGTAAAAGCGTCGTTCTTCAGACCAGGTAAGGCTTCAAGGTCAACGCTTATGTTGGTGGGCCAAGTGGATGGATCATCCTTTAACCAAAAGGGGGACCACCACAGCGAGTGACCCACAAGATCTTGGGCGGTCAATCCCCTACTAGCGCAATCTGCAGGATTGGACGCAGAGGGAACATACCGCCATTCAGCGGATGGTACATGACCTTGAACCTGAGAGACACGATTCCCCTCAAATGTTTGCAGCTTATGCGGTGGAGTGCGCAACCATGCAAGTACGATGGTAGAGTCGCACCACGCGGTGACGCCACTTATGCTGATTTTCCTTTCTAAAAGCCCTATATAGTGACCAAGTAGACGAGCCAGGAGCAAGGCACCACAAAGCTCGAGTCGTGGAATGGTCAGCTTTTGTCGCAAAGGAGCTACTCTTGACCTGCCGCGAAGAAGATGTATATCTACTTCGCCGGAAGAGTGCTTAACACGTAGATAGATTACGGCGGCGTAGCCTTTTTCCGAAGCATCACAGAAGCCCATCAGTTCACATGAGTAAGGCTCTGTGCTAAGAATGTACCTAGGTATCTGTGGTATTTTTAGAAGTTTAAAGCTTTCGGCAAAGGAATCCCACAGTTTGATTATTTCCTCAGGAAGCGTATCATCCCAAGCAAGTTGCAGAATACAAACTCGTTGCATTATTACTTTGGCGTAGAAGGTGACGGGTGTCAAGTATCCACAAGGGTCGTAGATGCGCGCGACGTTAGAGAGTATCTCACGCTTTGTAGTGCATCGCCCTAGATTGGAGACACGATAAACAAAACTATCAGAAATGGAGTTCCACTCAATTCCAAGCACCTTAAAAATGTTGTCCCCAGAATCTTCAAACCGCAGGGGTTTCTCCAAATGCTCAGCAGGACACCATCCCAGAAGCTGCGCGCAGTTGCTAACCCATTTCCTAAGCTGAAAGCCGCCCTGAGCCAAAACATCGACCAATTCCTGCTGAAGTATCTTGGCAGAAGGAATGTCATCGGTACCTGTTATGACGTCATCAACAAAGGTATCGTTTTTCAAGACTTCAGCAGCGTTGGGATATTGCTCTACATTTAGTGATGCCAGCTCATGTATGACACGCAAAGCTAAATAAGCTGCACTTGACACACCATATGTAACGGTGATTAGCTCAAACTGCTGGATAGGCTGATCGGGAGACTCGCGCCAGAAGATGGTTTGAAACTTGCAATCGTCATTATGCAATCTTACTTGTCGATACATTTGCTTGATGTCGCAAGTGAATACGATCGCATGAGTTCGAAATCGCAGTATAATGTCTTCGACATGCTGCTGTAGTTTAGGACCTGCCATTAAGTGCTGATTAAGCGAAACGCCAGAGCTACTTAGTGCGGAGGCATCAAATACCACGCGAAGTTTCGTAGTGCTGCTACTCTCTTTCAAAACACCATGATGTGGAATAAAGTATCTATCTGATGACAAGTCAGATGAGATTGGTCGCATGTGGCCAGCATTTAGATAATCTCGCATAAACTCTATGTAGAGCTCTTTAAGTCGAGAATCTCTAGATAATTTACGTTCTAGACCACAGAACCGCTTCAAGGCATTTTCATAAGTTGAACCCAAAGATATGTTTCCTGTTTTGAAGGGCAAGCGCACTATGAACCTACCAGTAGAGTCACGAGAGTGAGTCTCTACAAAATGTTTCTCGCAAAGCAGATACTCTGGATCCTGTATGGTTTTAACCGGAACTTCCTCTACCTCCCAAAATTTGCTGAGGATAGAGTTGATATCAACTGTACAGGACATAGATACAACTTGATGCGAACCAGAGGACTCCATTGGAGCTCTACCCATTAAAACCCATCCAAATATAGAAGAATAGGCTGAAGGAAAGCCTTCACCTAATGAAAGTTTGCGACCATCAAAAACTTGATCGTATATGTCCACACCTAGTAATATGTCAATGGGGCCGGGCACAAAAAAATCAGAATCAGCCATGCGAAGGTCTCTACATCTATCAACTACCTTAGAAGAGATGTGAACGCTGGGCAGTGCACCGGTGATTCTCTTAAGTATAACAGCAGTTGTTTGAAGTGGTGGCATGGCTGGATCCATCAAAGAATGAATCATGCAAGATATACTTCCACTAGTGCGCTGTCCGACAGAGTCACCCAACCCGAAAAGTGTTATCGGGTTTGACTTAGATAAATGCAGCTTCCGTGCTAAAGCCTCTGTGACTATAGTGGCCTGTGACCCGCTGTCTATTAAGGCCCTTACTTTAATAATAGAATTATTACTATCCTGAATTCCAACCATTGCCGTACCGAGTAATACAGTTGATCCATTTTGAATACTGTGTGCAAGTGTAGGTTGAACTGTAGAACTAAGGGTCGATACAGTAACCTCCTCGGAAGGCTGAGTTGAAGAATTTTGTGTAGGTATGTTACCTAAATGAAGTTTGGTATGATGTCGGCCACGACAGATCTGACAACAGCTTTTGGACTGACATTTATTGACAGAGTGTGGGCGCAAGCAGTTAAAACATAATTTGTTCTCAATGACAAACTGTTTACGGTCAGCTGGTGCCATTGAGTTAAACTTCTGACAAGTATATACACTATGTTCACCTTGGCAATATGAACAACTAAATGGAAGTTTCACTATAAAAGATTTGGAGGTAGAAGGTTGATTAACACTATGACTGCTAGAACTGGGAATCGATTTAGAACCCAAAACAGCTTCCAACACTTTAAGCTGAGTTTCCAAAAATTCAAGTAGACTGTTAAAGGTTGGAATGTCACTTAATGATCCTCGCTGATGCTCCATCTCAAACTTTGTACGCAAATCTGTAGGTAATTTCCGAAGGATAATGTGCAATAAGATAAAACTCCACGATCCAGCATCAAACCCTAGTGCAGTTAATGCTTGTATGTTTTCTTTAAGTGTATTGACCAATTTCTTAAATTGTTATTAATTTGATTTTGATTTAAATGTACACTCAATATAGCTTCTAAATGTTTGTCAGCAATTATTCTTTTATTTTGGTACCTATCTTTTAATAAAGAGTAAGCAATTGAATAGTTACTGTCGGATAGTTCCAAATGTTTGATTAAGTTTAGTGGTTCCTTTTCCAAAACTGATAATAGATAGTGCATTTTTTGTACTTTAGGTAGCTCACGGTTATCATGTACCAAACTGTCAAACATTGCAATGAAATTTGGCCATTCAGTATAAACACCAGAGAATTTAGGTAAAGTTATTTTAGGTAATGATAAATGTGAAGGCTTATGCGTTTGTATTTGAGTTTGGTCCAAACTTGTAAGTGAATCCCGAGAAACAATATCATTGGCCACTTGCACAGAATAATACTTGTCGTAAAAACTATTATATTGCAACTCGAGCTCATTCTTAAAAGCTTCATCCGTCGAAACCGCAAAAAGATAGTCATGAGCGTCCTGAAAATTATCGCGGTATACATTTAAGTCACGGAAACGCACTTTAAATGATGCTAGTAATGCAGGATCTCTATCAGATTGTGAACTAAGTTGATTTGCTAAGTTGTACAATAAATCCATAAACCTATCATTTGCATTTAATTTTATGACACTTCTTGTGTATTTTGAGCTATCATCCGTATTGCATTTTGATTTTCCACTCTTACTGGAACTCATTGTAAAATGTATTGATTAACAAAAACAAACGAAGAAAACAAAAACAAACAACCAACAAATGAAAATAAAAATGTCAATTGTCAACACAGATTAGTATACTATATTGTCAATGTTCGAAAAAAAATAGATTATTTTCCTATATTTTGGCCTGGTTGTGATGACCTTTGAGCCAAAAGTAAAATAATAATCGTGCACAGCCACAGATTATTTAGTATTTTAGGTTGGTTACAGACTTATTATAAGCTTAAAATGTTAAGTATAGAAGGTAGAATAGTAAGTTTTAACTATGGAGTTTTAGAAACTTTATAAATTACCCACTTCAAAAATATCGCGATTGAAAATTTGTTAGAAATGATTTACGCAGAATATTTTGGTAAAAATGAGGTTTATCTAGGAATAGGTAAAAGGTTAATCGGTAAGAAGGATCAGAAATTCGGCTCGAAGGGACCAGAAATTCATGTGCGGAACAGAATGGGAGAAAAATACGACTCACGTCTTTGCGCTGGTTCTACGTCGCCTGATATCTGCCTGATGTTATGGCTGGTATTAGATCGCCTTTCTGCCCTTCACACGAGCAGATGATTTTCCGTGTTGTGATTTTGTTGTAAGCGCTGTCAAGCCAACTGCCACTAATTCTAGCACTTGGAGCGGGACTTTGTCGTAAGTCGACCGTTCGCGTTCGCGGCGGAGTTGCAACAGGCAGTTGGCAGATAATCTTCCACTACCGTCGACAGACGTATTTTTTAAGGATAGGTAGGACGGTAGGGTGAAAGGATGTGGTCCGAAATATTCTTAAAATCTAAAGTTGCGTTCTAAATCCGACAACTTGTAATCACTGCATTTTGCCATAACATGTGATATTGTCCAGGGATATAAAACATAGAGTATTGCCTTGTGCGTCTTAGGTGTGTTAAAATATTTAATCGTGACAACAACCTGGACTATCGATACGCCCACTTAATATATCTATAATAGTCCATGTCCATCATATCACACTTTGTTTTGTAAGACCGTAGCAAGTGGTAGAAGACCGTAATCTCTGCCTACCCCGTGGAAAAGGGCGTGAGTGTATGTATGAATGTATGTATGTAATGTTATGTATGATTATAGGTATTATAGGCAAGCGCCGTATTAATAAGATAAATATTGAAAAAAATTAATTTTTTTTAAACTTTCTATTTGCAAAAAAAATAATTCAAAACCATATTTATGAATTACTAGCTTTCTGCCCGCGGCTTCGCCCGCGTGGATTTCGGGATGGGTGTATAGAGGGTTAAGAGTCATAGCTTTTGCCCACGGCTACATATACCGGAAGTCGGTTTATGGTGCGAAGATTTATCGCGCTTCCCGTGGGACTATCCGTTTTTCGGAGATAAAAAATGCCGCAAGCTCCTCAAGAATCACTCTATCTATTGATGAAAACGCATAAAAATCTGTGCAGTAGTTTTTGAGCGAAGCCTTTATTGCGCATCCGTGGGATCTGTCGATTTTTCCGGGATAAAAAGTAGCCTATGTTACTCGGGGAGAATGTAGCTTTCCAAAGTGAAAGAATTTTTGAAATCGGTCCAGTAGTTTAAGCGTGAAGAGGTAACAAACAAACAAACAAACAAACAAACAAACAAATAAACAAACAAACAAACAAACACACTTTCGCATTTATAATATTAGTTGGGACTACGTGAAAACTAGAGGGGAGGAGGGGGTCTTAGCATATACTACGGTAGTCACCGAGGGGGGGGAGGGGGGTAAAAATTGTAAAATATGGGTCACGTAGTATGGGTACGTTCCCTAACGTATGTCATTATATTTCAACAACTCCATCTTTTGTACTGATCTGTAAATTTTTATATTATCTTATTTATATATTATTTATGTAATATGTATGTAATATATCTATTAATATTTATGTATGATTATATCTATTATATATATATATATATATATATATACCTATAAATATATATATATATATATATATATAATATAATATATTATATATATATATAGTATATACTGTATAGGTGTTATCTTTTAGATATACATATTGTTAAAATAAATATTTAATTAAAAATTAATACTAGATTCGAATACACTTGAGTCATCTCACCATTCTCCTACTTCCACTACTTAGGGCTGACTGGAAGAAATCTCTTTTAGAGATAAGTCCACCTTTTGTTTACTTTATAGTCTTAATAACAATATGATTTACTACATCATCAATACATAGTATAAAACAAAGTCGCTTTCGCTGTATGTCCGTATGTATGCTTAGATCTTTAAAACTACGCAACGGATTTTGACGCGGTTTTTTTTAATAGATAGAGTGATTCTTAAGGAAGGTTTGTATGTATGATAAATGCATAATATAGTAGAGAAACACTGATAAATTTAAAGGTTTCTAATGTGATGTCGTAAATAAGCACGTTTTTTTGCGCTTATATTGCAAACGCTGGCTGAACCCTACGAGATAGACCAAAATAATGTACTACAGTATTGTACAACTTACAAAAATCCACAAAAAAGTCCGCGATGGTATATGTCTATCTCTTAGGGATAACCCACCATAACCATTTTTTCCCTGCACCCGTGCGAAGCCGGGGCGGGTCGCTAGTGTACAATAAAGTGTATAAATAAATAAATAATTATATTAACATTCATGATTAAGATACAAATAAATGCTCTTATTCATCACACAAACATCTACCACCACCGGGATTCAAACCCGGGACCTCAGAGATGGTGACACCTTGAAACCGGTGTACATATATATTTTATAGCATTTAAATTTAAAAAAATATACAGTTGTAAATTCCACCGAAAAAATCGTAATTTCATAATTAAGTTATTATAAATAAATAAATTTATCGCTTGTTGTAAACATAGGGGTTTTTATAGAGAATGTGAAATTGTGCAAAACGCTTGGAAATATGATGATATATCTTATGAGTCTTTCTTCATTTTGTACTGTAGTGTCTATTTCGTAATGTTACAGTCCAGATTATATCATGTTTGACGTCCTTGCCCAGCAGTGATATCCAGTTCATTTCGAACAGTCAAGGGCTCCCTCTACACGAGCATTTGGCTGCAAAATTTGAGGATCTTTCATATTTACTCCCTTTACTCAAACCAAATTAAGATGACACTATCAAAGCTATCTGCGGCTAACAACATAAAAATATCTTATCATTTAGTTAAGGATTAATGACTTTATAGTTTATTAGTCAATAAATAATTTGCGTAAATATCCATATGGAACGCATATGTCAACTTTTTTTATCGAGGGTAAAACAATTATAACTGTATTACCTACCTACCCTAACCCTATACTTATTGGGACTGATTTAACGTTCACACTTCACTTCGCTTACGGACTCCCGATTGGCGTCTTGGGTCGAGCATCTCAACCGCGAACCTATCGTCGAAGTTTACAATCAGCCGCGATCTACGACGAACACGGAGAAGGAACATTTAATACCCCCTACAGACTCACGCGAGAAGGCTCGCCGAGAAATTTTGCCGAGAAATTGTGCGAGAACCGAGAAAGAATCTACACTCATGCGAACTTCTCATTCCCCTTCTCGATCGTTATCCGATATGGATGACAGTGCAGCGGCTTTGGTTTTTGTGCGTTAGCATATTACAATCTCGTGAATATTAAAATTATAAATAAAATTTAAGAAGAAAAGAAGACTCGGTAACTAGCATAAAGGATTCCTTCTTCTTTTTCAGTTCTGGTACTGGTATTTCCATAAGCTCTCCAAGTCGATTCCATGCGTCTGGTTTCAGACTTTGTCTTCGTAGTATCTATTTTGGCATCCCATAAAATAGACTCTGAATGAAAAAACTCTATGAACTTAATTCTAATTCATTATTCCACATTTTAACGCTTTGAATTAGCTAGCTCTGAATTATACCTTACTGACGTGACAAAAACTCTCAAAAACTATACAACTTGTCAACACGACAACTGCGGTCGCGGTCGCACTGACACCGAACAAGAATGTGATACTTTCTCGTTTTCTCACCCGAGAAAATCCTTTGAAAATACCGACACCGATCGGAGAAATGGCGAGCGCGAGAACGAGACGGCAAGAAAGCGATCACATTCACGCTTCTCGGGTGTTCTCGGGCGTTCTCGGCGTGTCTGTATGGGGCTTAAAGAGAAATCAGGACGAGCGTCTATAACATCCAGCACGCAGGGCGACGTGAACCAGGTCGGTCCCAATCGACTTAAATCTTTACTTGTTTTTCCCCGTCACTACTGTTGTTTTAGATGTGTAAGCTGTCTTTGCTATAAAGCTACAAAGTCTTATTGCCTGAGTCTAAAGGGCGCGCACTAACAAATACATAATCACTACATAGTATAAAACAAAGTCGCTTTCTCCGTCCCTATATCCCTATGTATGATTAAATCTTTAAAACTACGCAATGGATTTGGATGCGGTTTCTTTTAATAGATAGAGTGATAGAAGAGAAAGGTTTATACACATTAATTAAATAGCGAAGACATTCTGTTATTTTTGAGGTTTCTAATATGATGTCGTAAATAATCTGGGGGCAAGGCAGTGCCCCCGCCAAGTCGAGCGCAAAGCAAACACTGCCATACCATGCTTTACTGGAACTATTTCGCCGCATTTTCAGGCCCCTATTCGAGAACCTCTGGATAAGACCCGAACGCAGAAATTTTCGTCATCCAGTAAGCTATAATCACATACTTAAAATCCAAAATTTCAAGTCTAGGTCATTTAGTTCCGAAGTTAAGCGAAAGAAAGCAAAGTTTCGCATTTATAACACACACTCAATCACTCATGATATCAAATTAGAATTAGTACTTCCCATAGCCTCAGAGAGCTGAAATTTGGTACAGAGTTAGGGTTTCATAGTGTGAGAATATATGAAAATAAATAAACAATAAGATAAAAAAAAAAAAAAATTAAGAAGCCTGATTAATTGTGAGAATTAAAATATTTGTGCGATTAAATAAAAATTAAGGAGCCTAATTAATATTATAAAAGAAAACTGATTGATAGAATAAATACTTCACTATTTCCGTTCTCAAGATACATTTGTGATTTTCGTTAAATGAAATTCTCTCTTGACCTCCAAAGTTACCGACATACAGAGAACGGTACCAACGGCAAAATAAAAAACTAATTGGGAGAATTAGCTAGATATTGAGATTAAAAAATTACAGACTGATTAAATATAAAAAGAAAAATTATAAATAGAATTAGTAAATCACTATTTCCGTTCTTGTTTAGATTTATAAGATTTTTATTAAATGAAATCTCGCTTGATCTCTCACTTTACCGATAAGAGAACGATACCAACGGAAAAATAAAAAACAAATGGAAAATATACCATGCTTGACGAGGAGTGGAGTGTACTTTTTGCTGGGAACTTCAGACGATCAGGACGTTTTGGAAGAGCTCGAGTGCGGTTGGTTTCAGCCAGTGAATTGTTAATCGCATTAAGATAAGTAATTATCGTCGCTTAACGCACCACATGGTTTTGTTAGTGATTTCAATGTGCCGTTAGTTTTTAGCCTTTCTTAGATTACTGCTACGTTTCTTTTGTCGTTTTAAAGGAAATAATAACTTTATGTGATTAACTTTTTTTATGTTAATGGGCAAACTGTAAATTTAGTGAATAAATAATTTGTTGATAGTTGATTTTAAAAGAATAAATGTCCATGGTTCATTTCGAATATTATAAAAGATGTTACAATAGCTACATAAAGGGAAAACTATAAAAACTATAGTGTTTCCACAAAAAGAAGTGAAATCCCACCAAAAACATTCTGTAAAAAACTAGCGGTTCTGGCGTCAGATTGGAAAACGGCAGTCACACAACATTAACTATAATAATAAAGAAATCGCAATAAGGAACCTTAGACTTGGCACGACTTTGTTATATTTCATTACTTTTGGAGATAAACTAGCAGCGCCATCGAGGCTTGACTTGACAACGTTCACAGTTTTTCTGTAGTGTATTTACCAAAATAAAGTAATTGTACACATTAAAAGGTATACAGAAAACTCCGCGATGATATATACCTATCTCTTATGGATATTTCACAATATAATTTTTTTTTGACATTAACTTTTTACGACAAATAATGGCTAATTCTCGAAGCGATTTTAACTAATACAGCATTAATCCTTATCCAATTAGAAAACCTTAAATACATTGTTGATTTAATATAGATCTATTGTGGTCGTTTATAGCATATGATTTAAATAAGTATTTTCGAAGATATTGTCTACGGAGGGTATGAAAGTGAGTGCAAACTATTGACCCGGGCATTGCTGTCCGTCATTTTTGCGTGTTATCGCTGTCGAAAAACAGATGGCGCTACGTGTGCTATGTATGCTATGTATGTAGCGTTCGTGCGTCCGACAGCAGCCGAATTTATCCGAGTCCGAGCGCTCTCGAGCTCGGAGGCTTCGTGGCGACTTCACTTCTCATTACTTGTCGACGAGTGAACACATGTTTTTCAAATTACCCTCTATAGCTTTCTATTAAATATTAGTTGAGTTTCATTTGCATAAATTAATTCAGAGCCTTAGGCATCTAGTGTTTTGTATAAAGTTACGTACGTACGTATATATATCTTGATACGTGACGTAGTTTTTCTTATAATAAGCTTATTTCAAACAATAAGTAAAGGGTACCGAAGTCATATTAATCGACATTAAAAAGATATTAACATTAAAACCTTTTCATCACAAATCACGACAGTCGAAACGCTGTTACTATTTTGTTCGTTCCCCTTCCTGGGCCCGCGATGGAACCAAGACGGGCTGTTATCGCAAGCAAAAGTTTCCGAGTTTCCGGCTAAGCCTTAGTGTGGTCCAAGTTAGTAGTGCCTAGCGGGAAACTAAATTGTCGTCAGTTATTAAACCTCTCCACCGAACAACCCATTTTATCATATGATAAATAAAATTTGTGATTTTTTGCTTCGGTCGGTCGCTATTGATTTTGATTTTCATCGAGATTTAGCCACATACCATTGTACATTTATTCAATATAACTTAACCAATGCAACAAATCATTGATAATACACCATATAATACATTTAAAATTTGTAGTTTTGTAAAGTTTATTCATTGCGAATAAACTAAAAACTTCTGGATAGAATTTGATCAATTTGGTATAGCATATAACATACACTCAAAAAAGAAAAAAATAATAAAATCTTTACACAATAATAAAGATGCCTTATATACATAAAATAATTCATGATATCACTTATAACTTAAGAACTGATGAATCCATACACTATACTATAGACACAATAAGCTATGTAGTGCGTTGAGGTCACAAATGAACGAAGTAACCTTCCGATAGGCAGTCTGTTTGATGACAGAGTTTTTTTAAATACCCGACGCTGAAAGCTTGTGACTCAAACCATACTAAGGCGGAAAAGTTTTTACGGCACCCTTAAACGAAAGTTGTGTTCCACAAATCATAGAAGACATTAAGACTAATCAGCATTCATGTTTTGCCGACCGTTTTTATGGCTGCATTTGATGCATGAAGTTCTGACTAGTCGTTAAGATTGTGAGGTAACCAAACTATTAGAATTAATCTAATATTTAGACTAAACTAGCTCCCGCCCGCCCGGCTTCGCCCGCGTGAAATTAGTTTTTGTTAATCCTGGTCCCTTATGTCTAAGGTACCAAGATTCATGCTCTTATCTTCAATTCAACCCCTATTTCACCCCCACACTGGTAAAAATTTCAAAATGCTAGAACAAACGATTTTTCGTTTCTTATGACATGATATTTGACGATCTTGCATACTAACTTTCAACCCTTATTTCACCCCCTCACTAGTCGAAATTTCAAAAATGATAGAAGAAACGTTTAATGATTCAAGTGCTTAAATACTCGTATAAAGTTTCATGGTTTTATCTTTTAAAATTAAGAAATCCCATACAAACTTTCAAGCTCTATTTCAATCCCTTCATCCCTTTTTTTCGAAATAAAAAGTAGCCTATGTTCTGTCTCAGGGTCTAAAGATTATCTGTACTAAATTTCATTAAAATCGGTTGCGAGGTTTAAGCGGGAAAGCGTAACAGACAGACAGACAGATACTTTCGCATTTATAATATTAGTTGGGATAAAACTAAATAAAATAACGACTTGTATTTGAGCCTAATCTATACATATAATAAGACAGTAAAAATATTTTGTCTGTACATTTAGTATTTTTGACTGAAATGGATAGAGGGGCACTTAAATAGATTATTAGAAAGCAAAAAATTTTTTTTGGAATTTTTTGTCTGTCTGTATGTTTGTTCACGTTTATCTCCGAAAGTACTGAACCGATTTGCTTGAAACTTTCACTATTTGCTTTGTTTTAACTCAGAATAATATCTAAACTTTGTTTCATAAAAATCGGTTCATTAAAAAAAAAGTTATCGTCATTTTAATGAACTCAAGGCATGATAATATTGCGAATTATAATGTACACCATTCTTACATAAGTTACATGAGAAATTTAAAACCTAAAAAACAATTCATCATCATGATACAATACATACATAAGATAACGTCTTTATCCCCTGCGGGGTAGACAGAGCCACAGGTTATAAGACCCCAAAGGCCACGTTTAGCATGTTCGTGGGCAGTGAGATGGAACAGGGAACCAAAATACGATGAAACGAAACCAGTTTTTATCAAAATAATATGATAAATGCGAAAGTTTGTTTATTACCTCTTCACGCTTAATCTATACATATAATAGAACAGAAAAAATATTTAAGTGTAAATCAGTTTCATTACGCATGTTAGTTTTTTTCATAAATCACTAGATATTTTAATCGGTAAAATCGTATATTAATATGATTTGTGTATCAATAACATTCAACTCGAAATTTACGCAGACGAAGTCGCGGGCAACAGCTAGTGTGTCTATAATCCTGTTTGAAGAGTGTGTAGAAAGGAGCAATAGAGGCTTTAACTTTAATCACATTACCGCGAAAACTGTCTTAAAACCATTTAAATTAAGTAATGCCAAAAAAAACTCAAGAACACTTTTGGGGTATATCAACCCACATCATCAAATTAGTGATAAACGAAATTTCCCCAAAGCTTGCGTTGACATTTAATGAATGTATTGATTTAAGTTATTTCAATTACTTAAATCTGATAATAAAACTAACACTTCTTATTACAAACCCATTTCTATTTTAACTGCACTTAGTTGCAGGTGTACTATACTATATAAAAACACAGACACTACAGACAAACTGTGAACGTTGTATATAATAAATTATAGTTTAGAAAAGTAAAAAAAAAACACGCTTTTAACATTGATTAAATTGAATAATTCTAAATAAAACTGCAGTAATCAATTGAGAAATTGATATTATTGACCAATGCCCGGGTCAATAGTTTGCACTCACTTTTATACCTCCGTAGACAATTTTTTTCATATCTCCTACAATATATTATATATATATATAAATATTCTTAATATATATATATATATATAAATATTCTTAAAACTTCCATCTATTATCCAAAGCCCAAAGTAAGCATTACAAGACTTGTGTTATTAGGATCTATTTTAATGGACATGTCGCAGCCAACTATCTAAAATAGCCGTTCAATCAAACTGCTAGCCCTTTGACTGAACAACGCCATTCAACCAAACGTCTAGCTTATTAATTGAATATTTGAGTTGCTCAAAACGTGCCACACTACAGCTGATTCAAAAGCTGCCGTCTAATTTAATTAGTTCAGCGCTCACCACCGCAGCGCTAGGTGCGTTTTGTTCTCAAAATGGCGTCAACTCGTGGTTTGTGATTGTTTCAAGATATTTTTCGGAAAGTAAGTAGTAAATACACTTCACACGTGTTATTAAAGACACAGAAATTACGAAGTCACTTACGAGTGACACGAGTGGTTCAAAATTAAAACAAGAAATTACATAGTCTTTCTATTCTCAAATTAAGTACAAAACTAATGGTCACCAGTTAATTTGCCATTTAACCAGTTGGATATGCGTCGTTTAGCTGTAATGTTGAACGTTGCAATCAACAAGTCGGCTAAACGACGTATAGCTGTGTGATTGAATGACGATGGTCAGTCAAAGGGCTAGCTGTTTGATTGAACGGCTATTTCAACCAGTTGGTGGTGTTAGATGACATTTATAATTGAAAGACGTAAGGATCGTAAATAGGTAAATCAAATGGACGGAAAATATAACTAATAAAGTAAATATACCCTATACATACACTCACGCCTTTTTCCCACGGGGGTAGGCAGAGATTACGTCTTTCCACTTGCTACGGTCTTTACATATCTCTTTCGCTTCATCTCCTTCATAACATTCCTCATACATGCTCGACGATTGCGGGTACTTCTGACCTATATATCCTATAAGCTATATAATATTATAATGTAAGAGAAATAACAGCTTTAAATGTTGTTTCTCTTTGTTATAAGTTTCATGGATTTTGTTCTTGTGAAATGTAAAATATAAAATCTCTTTTCAGAGCAACACATCTATAGTTTTTATTTCACAATTAGTAATAGTTATTGATATAAACGATATATATATATATATATTAACAAACAGGATAAAGGCACAAATGCACGCATCACAAAACATCTGCCCCCACTAGAACTCGACCTCAGTGATAGCAACACCTTGAAACCGGTGTAATAACTATTCAGCTATGGAGATCGTTAATAACCATCATTTGAATTAATAACAGATTAATGGTTGATTGCCCAAAACTATGGGTTTGCAGTAAAGGTTTTTGAATTAAATACAAAATTGACTAGGAAAATTAAACAGAATTTGAAATTGTGCAAATTCACCAGTCGACAGGCAGAGTTCAATTGAGTTATTAGCGAAGGTAGGTAGGTACGACCTATCTCTTTGCTAATAACTCAATTGTTTGATTCACACAATAGCCGGTGGGAGTATGGGTTCGTAACGTTTGATTGACACCTAATTTATCCACTTTGCACATTTTATTCATTTTTTTCAATCGTGAAAACATTGGATCTTATATTTTCATCAAAACAACGTGGATTCAAAGCTATATAACATATATTGCGGCAAGACTCTTCTATTCATAATTTTTTTATAAGTTTCGTAAACCTCAAATTGAGTAATTGTTCCGTCGCAGACAGTACAATTTAAGTAATAATTCATTTCGTTCTAAAATATTGAGACTGGCAACTTGCGTTGTCTTATCCTGATTGGCTACCTTAACATATCGGTAGCGCCACTAGCGCCACACATCGGCCAAGACGTATGCAGTTTCGCTGGAGACACTACCGCAAGCGTGTGTTTTTCGTTTCTGTTGTTCGCTGTTTTCGGAGTTATATAGCATAATTGTGATAGTAAAGTTAGTGACTAGTCAGTACATTGGAGCTGTCGAACTGGAACAAAATCAAAATCAAAATAATATTTATTCAACATAGACCTTTACAGGCACTTATTGACGTCAACAAACAAAACAAAAAAAAGCTTAAATAAAAAAAAAACAAAAACCTTGTCCGTACGTACGAATAAGGAAAAAAAAAAGAAAAAATATATTGACTCGACACCTGTTCGGAAATTGGGAGAGCCTTCTCGAGAAGAACAGGCAAGAAACTCTGAAGGTCTATTTTTTATCTCCTCTTTTCAATGTTAATAATTATAATAATATAATATAAGATACAATCATACCTAATACGATTACAGTCGTATGTATGTTTACATAAAAAAATAATACAATATTATAAATAATGTTGTTACCAAACATGGCTCTATGAATAGTGTCCCTATTCCCAAATAGTGTGATCATTAAGATAGTCACTTACTTTATAATAACCTTTACTCATGAGTGTCTTTTTGATATGGTTTTTAAATTTATATATATGAACCTGTGGAACCATCGCGATATACTGTCTCCACGCGGAAGGAAAAGGACGCCCTTAGAGGACGTCGAGAGGGTGACGGAGACGTAGGGTGAGTTGCTGGTCTACGCGATAACAGTAATTTTCATAATGAATTCAACTTTGAAATTATCATTTCAGCATCGCCAAGACTAGGTTCCCTCATGATAAGGCCGGCGTCACTTTGACTTCCCGCGCCTCTTCTAGCGCTTTTGGCCCCCCTTTATGGGCCTGCGCTGCATCGCCCCTCTCACGAGGGGCGGTGCCCTCACGATTTGCCTATATGGTATTAGAACCTAGGCCAGGCTGAGTTTAGTCGGTAGGTCACGTGGCTGGACCGTTCCGGTCGCGTGCAGTCCGACATAGCCTCCGTGACACTTGCCTTTGCGGGGATATCCTGGGTACGTTTCGTGCTCCTTGTGAGGATTCTCAGCTTTCCTCTCCTGAGGAAAAAAAAATTATGATTGATCGGTTTTTATAAACTTGTCTTGTCGCAAATATTGTTATAACATAACATAACATAACTCTTTATTGTACTCATAAAATACACAAAAAAAGAAAGAAAACAGCAAATAGCAAGTGTACAAAAGGTGGCCTTATTGCTAAACAGCAATCTTTTCCAGGCAACCTTTTTTTTTTTTTTTTGTTCCGCTGAGGAAAATGCATTGAATTGCATACCCCGGCTGCGGAGAGCCGGTGGTTATGTGGGGCTCTCCTCCCCAGAAGGGGGAGGCCTACCCACTAAAAACCTAAGCGATGGCCATCCTCTGGCGTTGTAGGGGGCCCTCAGGATCGAGTGTCGCAACTGAGGACCCCCGGCCTTTGCACCCCTGGGTGCGTAAGGGGAGCCCTTCTCGGGGAGGAGTGATCTTGCCGCCTCCTCCCCTCCAACCTCCTACGACGTCACCCCCCGGCCATCCGGGGGTGAGGTCCCTCCCGGGTCGACTCCACGGGCACGACTGCGTCGCGCCCGCCAGCGACCCGTGGCTTTCCAGGCAACCTAGGACCAGGGAAGTATTAAAAGGAGATTTAAACATAAGATAGGTGCAGCAATTGGAGAGGACTTTAGGCTATAATAACTAGTTTAAGTTAAGGAATCTTTGTTGTATGTAAATGTTGTTATAAAAGATCTTCATTAACTAACATTACAGTACACTAAATTGTATTTTATTGAATTTCGCAACACAACACAACAGGAGACGAATTTTTGAAACAATAGAAAACCAATTCGCTTTCGAAATCTTGAGATTCGTATACGAATTACCGAATTCACTATTTCTGAACTTTCATTTCATGCGTTGTGCAACGAGTGGTCCAATCCACTCGTTTTTTATTTCTACTAGTAGAATATACAACGCTGAAGTGACGTTGACAGTGATCCGTTTCACGTGTGGGTCATCGCCGGTTTTTTGTTTTTGTTGCTGTGATTTTTAATTTTTCCGCGTGAAATGGAATCTAATTAAGAATTGTTAAAAATCTAATTAAAAAAAGATTTTTTTTAAATATGTATTAATAGGGATAAAATATGAAAACATCCAGGAAAGCTCAACGCGTCGAAACAAACAATACTGCCAGTGTTTTTAACGATATTATTTTAATAGCATCTCAGGCCTGGCCGCCGGTTTCCCACAGCTCATCATCTGCACAATTGGACCCCCACGGGGATACTTCTATAGGCAGTCGGCACGTCTTTGCCAGATGATATCTCAGCGTTATGAATGGTCGCCGCCATTACAGCCACTTACTTACTTATAAAGGTATTTCCCTTTTTAAACGTTCTTTTCAATGGCCAGAAGTGTTCGCTCTGCTGTGATAATGCGCGGTGGATTATATAAGGAAATGTGGTTAAGCTTTCTTTAAATGAATATAAAATAATAATAACAAAATACATAGTATATAACTAAGCTTTCTCTGTCTCTATATCCCTATGTATGCTATTTTTAAAACTACTCAACGGATTTTGATGCATATTTTGTAAAGAGTGATTGAAGAGGAAGGTTTATATGTATAATAACTAGAGATCGGATAATCGGATGCATATTTACCTAAAGTTAATTTTTGGCTCACAAATTATGGAAGCGGCTTTTTAAAATACATTTTGTTAAATAAAAATCCCGGGAAAATACGGGACTGCAAATTTAACGTAGTGATATTGTTTGAAAATTACTAAATTAGCACGTGGTATTTATTTTCAAAAGACCGAGACTCCGGGTTCATTTATACAACTATACATACGTATTTACATGAAGTTTAGTTTCAGTTCCCCGTGCGATTTATGAATGTACGATTCCTCTAAAACTCTATATACCTACTCACAAATCACACGGGGAACTGAAACTTCCTGTAACGTCGTTTTAAGCTCATATTACGACTAGTTTTGCATTACCAAAATGTTCTACAGTACCGGAATTCCGGGATTTTTATTTATGGAAATAAAATAAAAAGACAGTTCCATACTTTGTCAAAAACTAAATTAGGTAAATAACTAAACATCTGGCTATCCAATTCCGCAATCCCGGGATTTTTATTTAACTAAACAATAAAAAACCGTTTCCATACTTTGTCTTAAACTAACTTTAGGTAAATATGCATCCGATTATCCGATCTCTAATAATAACATTCATTAAATAGTGGAGAAATACTGTTATTTTTGAGGTTTCTAATGTGATGTCGTAAATAATTAATTTTTTTTCGCCTACATTGTAAACGTGTATATACAACGTTCACAGTTTTTCTGTAGTGTATTTTGTATCAGCATTGCACCCGTGCGAAGCCGGGGAGGGTCGCTAGTATTTCATACAAAAAACCTATACTTCAGCCAAATCCGATGACGAATAAATGTAAACAAACCAATTTTAGGGTTATCATAACCTATTTCACAAGAAACATTTTTTATCTCGTCGTTATCCTGTATCTTAAGCCTGATTTTGATAGCTACTTCAATATAAATTTTTTTTCTATCACATATTACTAGAAACACACAAAAAACTTCAACATTTATGTAAAAAACTGAATTAATAAAATAAAATCTAAATAAATTTTGGTTGACATCCCTATAATCTGGGTAACGAAAGTGAAATGCAGAAGTAATAAACATTTTCGTAAATTTTAACTAATCTGCCAAAGAAGTTGGCTATATTTTCTTACCATAGTCTTTCAACATGACTACTTTTAAAATCTGTCGCGTATTTTCTGCATTTTAATCCGACCACGTTCAAAAGTTGTGCGTTCCGTTTGTTCTAAATAATAATTACATCGTGCTTTTTTTTTACATTTCTGTGGCAATTATATCATTGTTGCATTCATATATTAAACTACAAGAATTAAAAACTACATTATTAAAATTAAATTTTTATTATTTTTATTTTATTTATTATTTTACAAATACACCAGATAATAATACAATTTAGTGCAAACATAAACTTACATAAGTAAAAAGTAAATTATAAAAAATTATAATTTAAAAAGTAATAAGTAAATTATATTAATTATATCCCATCGTTTATAGGAATTGAATAACTAATGAAAATAACGAAACGCAAAAATATAATTTGGTCGGGTTATATTGTTAACAATGCGGCTTGCTGTTAGTCCCTGCGTTTCCCCCAGTTTTTGTTATAACTCGAGATAAAAAAGTCGTGGTCACCCATCGATGGCATGACCATGGTGAGGGTTGCTTTGTTTTCAATCATAACCAAAGCACACGAACCAATACGCCACTGAGTTCCTCACTTGCACAATACGCTAACTAGCTCCTCACTTGCATTTACATAGGTATGTATATTTCATGAAAAAATATCTAAATATCTGGCACTGCGGTGGTAGGACCTAATAGGTCAGACGGCTTACCATCTGGTAAAATAAGAAATGCCCCGCCCCCCCCCCCCGCGGACATATTAATATTTTGAAATAGAAAAAAATATTTATACTGTTGCTTAGTAAAAAAGGTTATTAATATATGCCTGTCAGTGGTTGCTAGGCAACGCTTTGTTGGTAAACATTATTCATTGGATTTGGCTGGAGTATAAGTAGTTGTGTATCTGATTATTTAAAAAAATGTAAAATAAAAGCTGTTGGTTTTCCTTATAACTAAATAAGTAAACACATGATTTTTTTAATCATTATGTTTAATTATTATGCCCTTAAAATTATTTCAAACCAATTGTAATACAGTGAAAGGTCAGAGTCAAGTCAGAGTCAAAGTAGATAATGGTGGTTATTTAAAAGTATAGAAGCATACAATTTGATGAAACTTACTATGTTATTATCCGTCGTATGATAACTATTATTTCAAGGTTAATTATAACGACCTATATATCGATCACTTTTGATTCCCCAAACTTAACATTACCAAACTGCGGTCCGAAATTTAAATCTGTGGCGTGTTTAAAAAATCGGCTAAAGTTGTGTTGTGATCGAATATTAGGGATTCTTTAGTTACTATGCTATTAACTTAATCCTAAAAAAGAATGGTCCTCAATTTTTTGCCTCTGGAGAGGAGAGGCTGACAATCCTCATGGATGCCACTGTGGCCAAGTGCCACGTTGATTATGTCGGAGTCCTAAACGATCGAAGCAGCTCAAGCTCAAGAGTGACATACTGATTAAACTCAGCACAGGCCTTGGCCAAAAGGGCCTTACAGCTTGGAGTGCACTTAAAGGGGAAACGAGAAGGAGATCAGAAGAATCCGCCCGTGTGTGAAATAATGAAACGTCGTCGACAAAGAGAGTAATGAGTTGGTGGCTTTTGATGGGAAGAGGTAAATGGATGAAAGTCGGGCAATGGGATATAGCGTCAAAAAATGATAGAGACGTAGTCTGGCCACGTGACTTGTTACGCTCACTATTCCCTGTTTTTCGGGGGTGAGTCAAAAGACCAACAATGTGAGCGGGGGTGGTTGCTAATACGACATAATCTTGGCGGCTGTTCATACCCCTAATTATTATTAATCCAACTTTGGCTTCCCGCGCCTCGTGATGTTCCTTTGATGGGTCAACGCTGCATCACTCTGACTTCTAAGGGGGTGGTCCTCATCATGATTTTCCTGGATGGTTCATAGAACTAAGGCATAAGGCTGAGCTTAGTTGGCAATTAGTCATACTGGTTGGACCGCTCTGGCGGAGTATGTGATAATATTATGTCGAACATTCTCGAAAATAACATTTTTATGGTTGTTGGTTGCAGACGAACGAATGGCTTACCTGTTAGTAACTGGTAAGCCGTATATGGATATCTGAAATGCCAAGGGCATAGCAGAGCCGTGACCTACCTGGGGAGAAATCTGAATCCCTGAACTGAGATACTACGGAAATCAGTTCTTTTTGAAGTGAACGTGCGCACCTATGTCTTCGTGAGGTTAAACTTGACTAGGTTCTTTGCAACCCATCCTGAGACTTGAGCTAGGAGAGTCCTCGACTTCAAATAAAAGTAGCAACCAACTTTCATGAAACGACATTCGAGGGAGGCTCTTGTGGTTGGTGTATAACATTTTATGTATAACATGACGTTGATGTGTAGAATGGACAGTGCTTGGAACGCTAGCATTTATAACTATAGTTTTTAGCAGCTGCAGCAGCTGCAGCAGTCATTAGCATCAGTAATTCAATAGTAAGCTGGCTATCCATTTGTTGCTCTTTCGGAAATTCTGTTGGATGGCAGCTTCGCAAGAAGAAATTTATGCCAGACCCTATCGAACGCCTTCACGATGTGTCGTCCAAAGACGAGAGCCTGGCTTTTGCCTTGAGAAGTTTCTACCCAATGTTGTGGTAGGTAAACTAAGAGACCGCCAGCCCAGGGCCCGTGATGAAAGCCGTATTGCTGGTCATTAATCAAATAGTGGTCTTCTAGATACCGTAGCAGGCGAGTGTTGCTGACTTCTGAAGGATTTTGAAAAAAATTACACGAAGTAGGTATTGTGTACCCAGAAAAACAGAATCCAATGGACATTCGTATAGAAATTCATTACGGACGTGATGGGTGCTGGTGCGTTACTTGAATTTAGATATTTTTTATTTATCTTGGAATAAATAAACACTTACTTTCTACACTGGCGGTAAAATAAAAATTATTTAAATTTACATAAAAATTAGAATTTTTCTTTACATTTTTTATATACAATCTCTATACAATTCCCGAGGTTATCGGTAATTGCCTATTTCCCGGCCTTTGCAATAATGTATTTACTCGTAGCAAAATTGAAAAATGGCTTATTTCTTCTCTACAAACAACAATTTTTTTCCATCACTCCACTTGGAAACGGAATATTTAGCAAAACGCGTTCGTTCAAAGCATTTTTTTCCCTCGTCGCGGATATTCAACATTGAAATCTATTTTGAAAACATGTGATCCATTTGTTTCCAATATTTCAGACAGAGCTGCCGAGGCGGTGAGATTTTACGCGTACGAATAACAGCGCCGCGTATATTTAGCGTTCGTCGTCAGGTGTTTAAAAATTATTTATGGGGACAAAAGAATATTGTTATGTATTTTATTTGACTTTTTACTATTTGAAACTGGTATTTTGCTATGTTCAGACTTTAAGTCTAATGTTAAAAGATGTCAGTAAATAATAATAGAGTTCTATAGCAAATTTCTACTTTTTCTTTATACTTTCAGCATCGTACCTACATCCAGAGTGGAGATTTACATTCCCAAAGACTATATTACTATAAAAAATATTTATATATGTAAAATATATGCATGTCTATCCGTTACCCTCTTATCCGTTAAACTCTTTGACGAATGTATACGCTTCTCTCTACAAAGCTTTTACTTTAAAAGTCTTAAGTTTTAAATCTGCAATCAATTCGACTGGCTCCGTGTAAACTTTGCCATTAGAAAAACCCAGCGAAAAAGAATCTAGGGCTGTCAATATTTTTAATTCTTTTCGCACATTTTTATTTTTAGATTTACTATTTAGAATTTAGATTTACTATTTTTAGTTGATGCTTCGTATTTAAGAAATGTGAATGGCTAACATAATCTTTTCAATGAAGTCATTTTTTTGGCATAAATAATATATTAATAATAGTTCTCCATTTCTTATTCATTAGTCCTGAATATGATTTCTCATTTTCTAATTAGCGTCGTTGTCTCGACCTTAATAGGGTCACCGCAACGAGTCAACGAGGCGCGGTTGTTTTTTTATTTTAATAATTTCCTTATGGTGTATTTTACCATTAGATTGTATTCATTAGATATCGATGCTGACTGTGTAAATATTTATATACAAAATTAGCACATCACGTCTAGCGGAAATGTGACGAACCAACCTTAGTACAAGTTACAAAGTCTAAAATAGGTATATCAAGCTTGAATTAATAATTAACTCGCTCACCGTTCATACGTAATGAAAATATAATCCATATTGCAATTTTGAGCAACGAAGAATTGTCAAAATCCAAATAGGTATCGATTTCAAATTCAAACGAAAAGACCTCATGGTAGAACTTTAGCCGTTTAAGCGTAGTTCAAATTAAGAAGCCAGTGCGAGCGACAAAAGCAAGGACGTGCACAAAGTCTGTACACTACACCGCCGCCATTTTACATTATGATTGATGCCTTAAAATAATTGCGGTTACTAGTAATGTTATTCATAGTAGTAGAAAGAAGTAATAACAGTAGGAAAAGTAAAAAAAAATATTCGGAATTATGTTACCGATTGAAAAATAAAATAAATCTTTAGGGTTGAATATTTAAATATATTTGGTAACTGCCAAATATACCTTTATTGTTGCATTATATACTCTGTAGTATGTTCTATACTCCTTCTTTCGCTTGTCCTGTCCCCAATTTTATTTAGGGTCGGCGCAGCATGTCTTCCTATTCCTCTCTTCTCATTCGCCATTTCGACACTCACTCCCTTCTTCAACATTTCTACATTCACACAGTCCATCCATGGTTTCTTCGGCCTTCTTCTCTCTACACGCCCATCCACTTTCATGTCCCTAACTTCCCTACATGATCATTCCTTCTACGTAATACGTGACCATACCAGGAAAGTCTCCTCTTTCCCAAAGGAGATTGACCATTTTAGTATGGGCAAATGTACTGACTTTATTATTTTTGTGCTCGATGAAAATGCTTTTATTTAGTTACTAGCGGACCCGACAGACTTCGTCCAGTCAAAAAGATTTGTAAAGTGGCAGTTTTTTGTTCCTACTTATTATTTAGATAACATCGCATAGCCAACCAAATTACAAAAAAGGTCCAAATGAACTATTACATTTTGTGACTATTCAATTTTGGAACGTGACATTAAATCCTCCAACATTGTATTCTGTGCTCCAACGCACACACGCGCACTGTTTGATAGATACGATTGAATTTCAACTTTATATAGCGTTAATAAAGCGTAAATTGAGTCTTTAATGTTAGGAGCACACCTGCATTGCTTAAACAGTGAGTGCTAGCAATATGAACCTTATACAATAATAATAAAGCTCAAATTGACTGTACGTTTTTAGAGTATAATAGATAAAACTGTCCTTCCAACCAACTTCAACGAACATTTTAAAAAAAGAATTGGCCAAATTGGTCCAGGCATTGTTGAGTTATGCGCTTACCAACACATTTTGCGATTCATTTTTATATATAAGAATATAATAATTATATATGATACTTACCAACTTCTGTCAAGATTCATAATGGGAATGTTGAAATAATCAAGAAAATAACTTTGTTTTTAGGTTATTATAGTTTCAAGGAAATGAACACTTTATGTCGAAAGTAATAAGGTTTGCATTAGTTTTTTGCGCTGTTCTCTTTTAGTTACACACCAAACTAACAAACACAGACTGTCAAATCTAGGGATGTGACCTGAGATAGAGTGAAGATTTACGCTAAATCAAAATCGATTTCTTATCGATTTTTAGAATAGATCTAATGAATCGAATTTTATAAATAAACATCAGGATTTTCTGTCTGTCTGTCATAAGAATGGAATATGAACGCAACACATTCAGTACATTCAGTTTGATTTAAACCTCTTGTGCAGCGTTATTGTGTTTGCTAAGACGAAAGCATGAATGGTTTGGAATCGGTTTTTATGTTATAGTGTTAACAAACAAAATAAAGAAAGTATTTATTTTGCCGTTGCTGAGGACATAATAAAAAGTTTTTTTTTTATTCTGCATCTATAGTGGGAATAGATATTTAGCAAACGGATTCGATTGTCGCTTTAGGTACTAAATCACCCCACAGATAATAATCGATTGATTTCTATAATTTGTCCCAACCCTACAAACATGGCAGATTATGACAATTTGCTGTAAAACGGAAGTATATTACTGACTTATTTCAGAAAATTATTCCTAAAAGGAATGTTTAAGCAGAAAAGACAGAATACTTAAAATATTATTGTTTTATTTTTGGTAAGAAAATCATTGTGACACAGTGTTTCTACAAAAAGTACTGGAATGGGCAATCTCCTTTCTATACTCCGTCATCCATGAATAAAAAGACGCTGCGATAGCCTAGATTTTTGAGAGTAAATCACCGCCCACTTTTTTCCTCAGGAGATGAGAGGCTGAGATCCTCATAGCTACTACCGCAACTAAGTGTCAACGTGGTTATGTCAGACTCCAGACCCCTCGAGGCAGCTCGACCGATGTGGCTTATTGACCACATTCAGCCTAAAGTGCTCCTAATGGCTTTACAGCTTGCAGTGAAAGCAAACATACTTCAGAAGAGGGCGCGGTGCAAACACTGTACACTCAGCATAGAGCGCATATTTGATAGCAAGATTACTGAATGGACGTATAATTTTTGACAAGTTTGAATGAACTCAGAATAAAGTAAATGAAATTGGTCATTAAATAAGCAATGTTTAAAAAGTTGTCACTGCATTTGAAAATGGTAATCTTTAGTCGTAGAATACAACTCATATTGTGACCTATTTTTAAAAGTTACGTTATTACAATTAAATGGATTTTTCACGGGAAAATTTTCATTATTTGTTACGCAACAAGTAATAAATAAATATTTCTTACACTTACACCAATTAGCCCAGCCTAAAGTAAGCTCTGTAAGGTTAAGGCCCTACATGCCTGAGGAAGGCCATCCCTGAGGTTTTTAGTGGGTAGGCCTACCCCTTCTGGGGAGGAGAGCCCCACATAACTGCCGGCTCGCCACAGCCGGGGTATGCAATTTAATGCATTTTCCTCAGGGGAACAAAACATACGTATGTATATTATGCATATATACATTTTTTTATACAAAAAAATATATATTAATAATCGTGACTGAAGTACAAATGTTCGCATTTATCACACAATTATATGCCCCCACAGGGATTCAAATCAAATCAAAATCAAATCAAAATAATCTTTATTCAACGTAGACCTTTACAGGCACTTATTGACGTCAACAAACAATACAAAAAAAAGCTTAAAAAAAAACAAAAACCTTGTCCGTACGTACGAATAAGGAAAAAAAAAAATATTGACTCGACACCTGTTCGGAAATTGGGAGAAGAAGAATCTTCTCGAGAAGAACAGGCAAGAAACTCTGAAGGTCTGTTTTTTATCTCCTATTTTCAATGTTAATAATTATAATAATATAATATAAAAATACAATATAGTATAAGATACAATCATACCTAATACGATTACAGTCGTATGTATGTTTACATACACATATAAAAATAATACAATATTATAAATAATGTTGTTACCAAACATGGCTCTATGAATAGTGTCCCTATTCCCAAAGAGTGTGATCATTTAGATAGTCACTTACTTTATAATAACCTTTACTCATGAGTGTCTTTTTGATATGCATTTTAAATTTATATAAAGGCAAATCAACGACACTTTGCGGAAGTTTGTTAAACATAGATTCGAACCCGGGACCTCAGAGATAAGGATATCTTGAAACTAGTGTACTAACCACTCGATCATAATTTGACAGCTCACCAGCGCTTTTGCTTTGCGCAAAAAAGCGCCATGCATGGCGGCTATTTACGTCTGGTTTGGAGAACTGGAATCTCTATGACAGAATTTGTTGTCAAATCCATTGTTGCTGTGCGCCGTGTGATCAAACGAAATGTAATGTTACCTACTATAAGATCCGGGTATCTTTGAACACAGCCACAAGCCAAATACAATAAATTCTATACAAACATTTTTGAGAAAGCTATGTTCTGGGTTGAACTCACACAATTTGAATAATGCTCACAAAACGGACTGCTTCACTTTGTGCCATGCTATGCTCACCAGATAGAAGGGGCTTCTATTTTGGTGTAGAATATAGTAACAGGTGACGTAACCTGAATTTCATAGTTACTTAATAATACAGCTACAATCCTAAAAGAATCAAAATGGCGCGCGTGAAAAGTACCTCGAAATGGATTATTTCTTCATTTTTTATTAAAACTTAACATATTATTTTAAGTTGATGTTGCTTTATAATATACTAGCTTTCTGCCCGCGGCTTCGCCTGCGTGGATTTCGGGATTGGGTCTATAGAGGGTTAAGGGTCATAGCTTTTGCCCACGGCTACATATGCGCGGAAGTCGATTTACGGCGCGAAGTTTTATCGCGCTTCCCGTGGGTCTATCCGTTTTGCCAAGATAAAAATACCGCAATACCTTGCTCAAGAATCACTCTATCTATTGATGAAAACCGCATGAAAATCTGTGCAGTAGTTTTTGAGCGAAGCCTTTATTGCGCATCCCGTGGGATCTGTCGATTTTTCCGGGATAAAAAGTAGCCTATGTTACTCGGGGATAATGTAGCTTTCCAAAGGTGAAAGAATTTTTGAAATTTCTTGCCCGTGGCTCCGCCCGTCATTGCTCCGTCCGCGTTAATTTCGATCCCACGGGAACAGTAGCTACTTTCTTCCGGGATAAAATGTGATATCCTTCCCCGTACCACAGACTATGTGTATGCAAATTTTCGTGATGATCGGTGCAGTAGTTTAAGCGTGAAGAGGTAACAAACACAAACAAACAAACAAATAAACAAACAAACACACTTTCGCATTTATAATATTAGTTGGGATTAACAAACTTGTAAAAATGACGTTAAACGCCACATCATTATCTTGACATCAACAATGCATGTTCCCAAACGGTTAAACATACAAATGAGTTTTTGAAGGCGAAAAACGTTCAGCTTGTAAGTTAGCCAGCATGCATCCTTCACCTTGTGACTTTTACATATTCCCCAAAAATGAAGAACCAATTATGCTATGGACTATATTCTTCACTGGAACATGATGCCGAAGAATATGAAAAACATGTATCTGACATGTTCACGGACGGGTGACATAAGTCTTCAAAATTGGTTCAATCATGTGAAGAAGAAAACTGATGCAAAGGGAGAATATTTTGAGAAACAATAAATTCATGTTTGACCTCTACTAGTGTTTTTATTGAATTCGGAAAATTGTTTTATTCTTCCCTTTAGTATACCCACGGAGAAATTCTTCAAAGTATAAAATAAAATACAATACATAAATATGATTCTGGAAAGAAGGAAGTAAATGTTTTTATAACTAAAAGAATAGTAATATCATGGGTCTCGTAGGCGTGCTACGAGACTACAGAGCGACAGTCTGTAGCACTGTAGCTCTTCGCATTCGTCCGTTCGGACCGGAGTCAGTCGCTCTGGAGCGCTCGGTTGGTATAGACATATACACTTGTTCGCGGCGAGTCCCCGAAACTTCTCACGATCGCGTGTTATATTTTGAAACTTTGTGAGTTTTTACTTGTTTGGTTGAATTTAAAATTTTCATTTATAGTGTGGTTTTAATTAGCTGAAGGCGAGGCGTTTCAGCGTGTTTGGGTAAGTACAAAGTTTTCAAATGGAATTCGTAATGTGATCGAACATATTTCGCAATGTATTGTGGTAACGAGTTGTAGCGTGTAATTTAACGTTTGTAATTATAGTAGGTAAAAAACGCGGTGCTTAAATTATAATCGTATGTTCACAATAATTTTCTGCTTTCATTTTTAATAATAAAAATAGATGTTTTAATTTTTAATAGGAATGTACTAAGAGGCAACTAATAGATCACTTTTTAGATTGTTTGTTCCTTATTGATCGCAATTCTACGATAAACACAGGGATTTCTAGTCAAAGGCTATCATTGCATTTTCGGTTTTATGCCTGGTACTAGTAGTGCGTACATTACATTGCAATACTAAAAATGCTTTTTTGATGCGGCACCGAGTTATCATGACAAGGAATTAACTTAGGACTTATGTAGAAATTTTTGGTCACAACTATTCGTTCATTTCATCGTATTTCGTTTGCAAGCAATCCGTAAGTAAATTAGAATATGGTACATCAGAAAAATGATATCAATCATAAATCTGAAATGGAATGTAATCTCATATTATATTTTAATTAATTAAATACAAAAATTAACAAAATTATTATTAATTTTGTATTGAAAGTTTAAAGGGATGTATAATATAACACACGTAAAACGTAACGTAAATTGCCTCCTAAGGGGCTTATAGCCATTATCCTGGTACATGACAGTACAGTTATTACCAGAGAAAAAGAACTATAATTTTTCTATCTTAAAAATGAGATAATGCAAACCTAAATACAGCGATCAAAAGGAAAAATGTTTAATCCTTTATTTGATACAAAAAACCGTACTCCGTCTTTTATTCTAACAACCCTTATTAATCGGATTTGAAACGAAGACCGAGTAAACAATAAGGCTTAAAAATCAAAGGATCAATTAACGAATTTCCAAGCAAGCCTAACGAGAGGTTTCCCAAAATCGCTATTAACTTGTCCTCATAATGAAGGTGTATCTCAGACTTCAAAAGCGAAATGCTGAATGGGTTCATTATTTTTTTTCGTCGCAAAAAGAATTACTCGTTCGAAAGTGTAGCAATTATTGTTTTTTCCTCGTAATGCCGCTTTGATCGTAACTGAATGGTGAAGATAATACTGTTTATTTGTAGGTTTGCCAAACGTCTATTATATTCTGATTTCCGTACTCTGACTATTTACGCATAAAAAGAAACAAATGAAATTTACGTCAAAATTATGACTGGGCTAAAAAACAGGAAAATTGTCTATTTCTATTATCGTCTATAATATTACACTTGCTTGGAAAGTTTGTTCTTATTTCTGAATGTTTTGGAGTAAACATTTCCTTAACATTTACGGGCGGTAACATGTGTAATGAAAATATATTATTAACCATCTCGATTATTAAAATTTTAAGCAAGTGTAAATTTCAAAATTTTGTACTTTAAATTTTAAGACAGGATTTACTAACCGCTTTATTTGTTGCCAAAGATTAATTCACACATTTATATCATAAACTTTTCCTCATATTATTCGTTTAAGATGGGTATGTTAGTTATAGAGTTTACATTTTAATTCTGTCTTGTGTAGTTCTATTCATATATGTAGGTACGGACATTAGCAATAAATAAAGATATTGTTTTTAGTTTGTTGAACGCTGGAACATACAGTAACTACCCACAGAGCTATTAAAAATTAAATTAAATTAGCATAAAACGTAAAGCATGCTCCAGATAAAAATAAGGCTAAAAACCGAAGAAAATCATCTGAAAGGATAGAAAAAAAATGAGGGATGCATACAAATGTAAGATACAGTCCTGGTGGTATCTAAGAACCTTGCCCATCCTCTCATCTGACTTATGACAGATTAAATCCGAGAAGCATAACCGAACAACGGTTCAAGCTTCTTCATTCAATACTCATCCATGTCCATCATAACTTATAATTAGAGATCGGATAATCGGATGCATATTTACCTAAAGTTAGTTTAAGACAAAGTATGGAAACGGCTTTTTATTGTTTTGTTAAATAAAAATCCCGGGATTGCAGAATTGGATAGCCGGATGTTTATTTATTTACCTAATTTAGTTTTTGACAAAGTATGGAACTATCTTTTTATTTTATTTCCATAAATAAAAATCCCGGAATTCCGGTACTGTAGAACATTTTGGTAATGCAAAACTAGTCGGTAATATGAGCTTAAAAACGACGTTACATGAAGGTTAGTTTCAGTTCCCCGTGTGATTTGTGAGTAGGTATATAGAGTTTTAGAGGAATCGTACATTCATAAATCGCACGGGGAACTGAAACTAAACTTCATGTAAATACGTATGCATAGTTGTATAAATGAACCCGGAGTCTCGGTCTTTTGAAAATAAATACCACGTGCTAATTTAGTAATTTTCAAACAATATCACTACGTTAAATTTGCAGTCCCGTATTTTCCCGGGATTTTTATTTAACAAAGTGTATTTTAAAAAGCCGCTTCCATAATTTGTGAGCCAAAAATTAACTTTAGGTAAATATGCATCCGATTATCCGATCTCTACTTATAATGTTCCTGACATAGCTATACTAAATCAAAATCAAAATTTTATTCTTCTAATGGGATTTTTACAATCACTTTTGTACGTCAAAGATGTTACGCCATTGGTTCACAAGTTTACGGCGGGACATCTTTTACTAGAAAGAACCAGCAAGAAAACCAGAACAGTCTATTTTTTTTTCTCCTTGTATTTCGCAGAGTCGTCAATTAAAAGCTGGCCTCAAATAAATAATTTGAACCCAACTTCCTTTACAAATTTAAACAATTTTCATTTACAATAAACTAAGAGGGTGATAGTATTCCGGGAAGAACTGGATGGATGAGTTAAGTGGAAGTAGAATTGGTATAGAACGTACAGTGATCCAATTATGAGGCTAAGTGCCATAAAGCCTAGTTAACTATTCGAAATTTAAATTCAAATTAATTTATTTATACATCGCAGGAAATTAATCTAACTACGTGGTAATCAAACGTTTCATAAAACTAATAAGCTAACTAACTAATATAATCCCCAAACTAAGCAGAAGCTTGTATCTTGGGATCCTAAATTGCGGTACGCAGATAAAGGTTATTACATTTACTGGAACAAAATCAGGAACATATGAAATTATTTAACGGAAAAGTTGGAATAATAATAAAAAAAGCACAATTGAATTTATGTGTGGTAATGTGTGTATGTTTAGAAACATAAGTATTACTTACAAGACATATACACAAATATTGGTATCGTACTTACTAACTTTTACGAGAGTACGTACGTTTCCCGGAAAAGCAATAAAATCAAAATCAAAATCAAAATAATCTTTATTCAACATAGACCTTTACAGGCACTTATTGACGTCAACAGACAAAACGAAAAAAAAAGCTTAAAAAAAAAACAAAAACCTTGTCCGTACGTACGAATAAGGAAAAAAAAATATAAATATTGACTCTATACCTGTTCGGAAATTGGGAGAGCCTTCTCGAGAAGAACAGGCAAGAAACTTTGAAGATCTATTTTTTATCTCCTCTTTTCAATGTTAATAATTATAATAATATAATATAAAAATACAATATAGTACAAGATACAATCATACCTAATACGATTACAGTCGTATGTATGTTTACATACACATATAAAATAATACAATATTATAAATAATGTTACCAAACATGGCTCTATGAATAGTGTCCCTATTCCCAATATTACCACCAATCCTCAATTAATTACCAAACCTTATTCTGTAATAAATAGTTGTTTAAAACTTCGTTTCCTTGTGTCTGTTAGTGACGTATTTTCAAAGAAAATCGTGTTGACAGTTGATAAAAATACGTCGATAATTATTAGCATTCGGAGACAACATTCCCATTTACCTATATTCCCCTTCATGATCAAAGTGTGTACGATTGCTGTCTTGTCCAGTACTTTCTTGCTCATCGGATGAGTTTTCCCCAATAATATCTCTACGAATAACTCGAGCAGTAATAGGACAGTATATGAACAGCGTGGTTGACTAATTCTAACCGTGTTTCTCAAAGGGTCCGAGTCAGGGTCCGAGCCTTTATATAAATTTAAAAACCATATCAAAAAGACACTCATGAGTAAAGGTTATTATAAAGTAAGTGACTATCTTAATGATCACACTGTTTGGGAATAGGGACACTATTCATAGAGCCATGTTTGGTAACAACATTATTTATAATATTGTATTATTTTATATGTGTATGTAAACATACATACGACTGTAATCGTGTTAGGTGTGATTGTATCTTGTACTATATTGTATTTTTGTATTGTATTATTGTGATTGTTAACATTGAAAAGAGGAGATAAAAAATAGACCTTCAGAGTTTCTTGCCTGTTCTTCTCGAGAAGGCTCTCCCAATTTCCGAACAGGTGTCGAGTCAATATATTTTTTCTTTTTTTTTTTCCTTATTCGTACGTACGGACAAGGTTTTTGTTTTTTTTTTTATTTAAGCTTTTTTTTTTGTTTTGTTTGTTGACGTCAATAAGTGCCTGTAAAGGTCTATGTTGAATAAATATTATTTTGATTTGATTTTGATTAAGATATTATATCGTTACTACACAAAATTTTCTTTGTCATTAATTTTGTACTCTAAGTCCTGTATCAATTCAAAAATTATGGTAACCCTGTTCGTCAGGCTCGTGGGACGTGGTCGTGATTATCAGCGTCAGTTGTGTAGTCACTATAAAACTTGTGGCAACCCTAATTAAGCTGGTCCGATTGGTTGGGATGTGAGAACGTATGTACAGTAGGGAAATGAAACGAGCGTCAGTTTTTAAATGAATTATTGAACTGTTATGCTTTTGCGTAACTGCATATAACAGTTCAATGCCTTTACGTTGCTTAAAATAGAATGATTAATATAAATAAATAAATATTTTCAACTTCAAAATCACACTTCCTCATGAAGTGGCTCTAATCCCATGGCAATTAGGCACATAATGACACCTATAATCAAACTGTGACTTTTTCATTACTATTATTCACGAGTGAGTAATAGTTATTTTTTTAATATTATTGGTTGAGTTACGCTTACATTTGCGCTAAAAAGCTATCCGCGACAAGTCCAAAAAAAAGAAACCTCATTTTTTTGTCTATGGCCGATGCGCGGGCATAGGAAAACTAATTAATTTTTCCCGCCATTACGAAATTTATTAGTCTATGGCCGATGCGCGCGCATAGGAAAACTGATTAATTTTTCCCGCCATTACGAAACATTTTTCACAACTCGTCTCGTTTTCTCTTTTGAAATTATTTAGTTAGTTATTAATTAAGATGTCTGCAAATACAATTTATGAAGAAAATGGTTTTTTATTTAAGTATTATTTTATTCAGAAGTGTGTTGAAAAACGTTGTATGATACACGTGTGTATTGATGATTACCGTCCTCGGCTCCTTAAGAATGCGCCTCAGCGGTAATCACCAACATTACACACTTGTACCATAATGTACTATTCTTACTCTTACACCAATTAGCCTAGCCCAAAGTTAGCCTATAGGGATAGACATACATATATTGTAGATATATAAATATTTTTAATGGAAATATATATTAACAATCACGCCGCTTCCAAGTGCTGGAACGATCTCCCACCGCCAATACGTGACCTAAAAACAGTGAACACATATAGAAACTATCTTAAAAAGTATCTGATCGTCTCGCAAATCTCGGAAACAAATATTACTTACTCATTTTCAGGCTTTTTACGATAGGATGTGAGTTCTGCTTGTTGGAAGTTAATATAAGCAACTATATATTATTATTATTATTTAAATAACATTTATTCTTAAATTTCTTAACCATATATGTTAGCGTTAGCGACTAACGCGGTCACGATCACAGATTAAAAAGTGTTTTTTTTAAATATATTCTGTGATTTCTTGCGTGCGGTCCGAAATTTACCGTCAATGATATTATTGTTTTTTATTTTTAATTTTTATTGTTTCTTTTCCTCATATATTGTATATTGTTTGTCCGTGACTCGCCTATTAGGCTCCTCCAGAATATCAGCGTTGCGGTGGCAGCCTCTTTGTCGCTGTAACTTTGTGCTGAGGTTGGGGTCTATTTGGCGACATATTATACTTTTTTAAATGTTTTTTATTTAAGTTTATTTTGTACTGTGTGTCGTCAATAAATATTTTTCTTTCTTTCTTTCTTTCAAATCATAACTAAGGTAGAAATGTACTAACCACTCGAACGTAATTTGACAGCTCACTAGCACCGTTGCTGAACTGGAATCTCTATGATAGAATTTGTTGGCAAATCCGTTGGTACATACATACATATATGTCACGCCTTGTTCCCAATGGGGTAGGCAGAGACCACCTCTCTCCACTTGCTACGATCCTGGCACACTTCTCTTGCTTCCTCTACTTTCATAAGCGTCTTCATGCATGCTCGTCGGTTGCGAGTACTCTTGACCCGGCCTTTCTTTAGGATATCTTCGATTTGATCGAGATATGTCCGTCTAGGTCGACCTGCACCGACTGGGACTCGAACCTGCAATCTCACACATCGTATTTTAAAACTGTTGCAATCTGTGTATTTTTTCTGTCAACGTCCATTTTGATTTTTTGATATGTTTACGATAATTCTTCGCCAAAATTTTAATAATTTTATAAACGCAAGAATTGGCTTTTATTTAAATAAATATATGATTTTAAATAAATTGATTACTATTACCTTTTTATTATGGGGATTCGTCACAAAAATGTGGTCGCAGCATAGACTATCGTATTAAATGTCATTTATTTAGAAGTTATCCCATGACTAAATTATTATGTAAACAACTCTTGAAGATTGCATTTAGCCAATTTCCTGTTATTTCTACTCATATATTAGTATAATTGATTTTTAGTGAAACAAATACCTCTAACAACAAATTGCCTTGAAATTGGCATCCAATTTATTCCTTGACTGTACCCAATCTTTTAAAGTAAAGGCGTATGTGACGCCAGTACAAGTGGAAGTGGTTCTGACAAAATACTCGTACTACTAGAAAACTACTTATAATAAATCTGTAGAGAGGTCAATTCTGTACATGAAGTATATTTCCAAAATAACTACCAGGGGGTGATCAGGGATCGATATTGATGCCAAAAATGCAATCAGTAAAATTTTTGTCTGTCTGTCTGTATAACAGTTATAGAAACAAAAACTACTTCACGGATTTTAACCAAACTTGGTACAATTATTTTTCATACTCCTGAGCTGGTTATGGTATACTTTTCATCACGCTACAATCAATAGGAGCAGAGCGGTGAAGGGAAATATTAGGAAATCGGGAGAAGTTACTCCATTTTTACAAGCTTTTAGTTTCACCTGTCCCGTTGTCTGTCGTTCTGTAATCAAATCTTGAAACTTAATTTGATCCACTTCCCGGTTTCCGATTGAGCTGAAATTTGGTATACACGTTTAGTTCGGATGACAATGCATGATTAACTGTGTAACGTTATTCTAAATCCAACATGGCGGCGTATCCAATATGGCGGACCAATTATTTTTAATGCACTCCTACAATATGGGTATCAAATAAAAGGGCTTGCCAAGAATAACTAGAAAAAAATAATGTGACGTCATTCTAAATCCAATATGGCGGCGTATCCAATATGGCGGACCAATTATTTTTAATGCACTCCTACAATATGGGTATCAAATAAAAGGGCTTGCTAAGAATAACTAGAAAAAAAATTAAAGAAAAAAAACCTTTTTAAAAACAAACTTTTATTATTTTTTAAGCTTCCGTTGCGGGTGTAGCCTTAATGGTTAAAGCTACACAGAAACCATGTATGACGGAAATGGTCTACTTAAAATTCTGTAAAAAATATTCCACGACAGCGTATGTCTATCTCATATGGTTGACTCAAAATAACACGTGTAACTCCTGATAGCTTAGCAGTTCGAACTTTCTGATTATATTTGTCAACTCTTACGTTTATAACACTCTCAGTCATTAAAAATGTTACCTAAAATTACGATTCCACGAGGACAAAGTCGTGGGCATAGCTAGTACTAAAATAATAAAAGGGAATACAAGCTACAAGTCCAGGATAGCTACTACCATTTAATCAAAATCTTTCACTTATATGGTATTGTTGAAAAGGATTATTATGTCGCTACGCATTATATTTCCGTCCATCTGCTGCAATATCTCCAGACAATAGTCTTGATAGTAATAATATATGATGTCTAAATGTGACCAATTACAATAGACCTTATAAAAGACTCCACGAGCGATTTTATATATGCATATATTCATGCCTCTCCCATGGGGGTCTTCCATTTACTACGATCTATATATACTTGGCAAACTTCCTCGACTTATGTACATTAACACTTCGTGAATCATCACAGCTTATATACGTCCCCACCGAGTGGCTCGAACCTACCTTAACTACGTTAGGGCGATTAGGCCTTAGTCAACTACGCTGGCCCAGTGTGGGTTGGTTGACTACGTACACCTTTGAATCGCTTATCGCTATCGCTTTGTAATTAATTGGACGAGGATTAACGCTATGCACATAGTAAATAACCATTTTTTAGTAAAGGATAAAAAATGGTTATGGTGGGTTATCCGTAAGAGATAGACATATACCATCGCGGACTTTTTTGTTGAACTTTTTAAGGTTGACAATATTGTAGTACATTATTTTAACCTATCTCGTTCAGCTAGCGTTTTTGCAATGTAAGCGCAAAAAAATGTGCTTATTTACGACATCACATTAGAAACCTTTAAATTTATCAGTGTTTCTCTACTATATTATGCATGTAGTATACATATGAACCTTCTTTAAGAATCACTCTATCTACTAAGAAAAACCGCATCAAAATCCGTTCATCATCACAGCTCATATACGTCCCCACCGAGGGGCTCGATCCTACCCTAACTACGTTAGGGCGATTAGGCCTTAGTCAAGCACGCTGGCCCAGTGCGGGTTGGTTGACTACGTCCTTTGAATCGCTTCACAGATGTACGCAGGTTTCCTCACAATGTTTTCCTTCACCGTAGGAGCGTCGGATAAATGTACATATGAAATTCGGAACGAAAAACACATTGGTACACGGTGGGGATTAGATCGCGGGCCTCCCGATTCTATGCGGCGCACAAACCAGTGCCGAGACCACAGCGCCACCGACGCTCTCACTGTCGTGAATGCTAGTCACTATTCATCGTAGGCGTAGTAACGACAATTTTTTTTATAAGCACTTATATTGTCTAAAGCAGAGGTTCCCAAGCTTTTGTGTCGTAGAGCCTTTGCCATGTTTTCCAGTTTCGGGTAGACCCCCTACTTACCTATTTTTAAAAAACTCATCAAATCAGCCTTATTAGATCTACAAGGCTTTGGTATGCACATGATTGGTCGACTTGATGGTGGAATGTCTTACAGAACCTATCAATACAGTTGAACCTATCAATAAACAAAAGGTACAGTGGTAATCAGTTAAATAGTTATTATGCCTATTAAGAGGATGGACAAACAAGAGTTCATGTATGGGTGTCATGTCGTGTGTTTGTGTGTGTGTGTGTTGTGTGTGCGTGTGTGTGACGTGTTTATGAGATTTGATTTAGTTTATTTAGTTTTATAAACATTTATAATATTTTTTTTACTTTATAGATACTTTTATAAATAATGTCATGTCTTTATATTAGAAGAAAGTTTAATGTAAGTTAATAAAGAAAGAAAGAAAGAAAGAAAGAAAAAAATATTTATTTAGTGTCTTAAAATACAATAATACTTAATAACTAATGAATAACACATAACAAAAAACACTAAATAGGTCTCCGCTCAGTATTACGTCTGGACACTCGAAAGTGTCCAAACACTGGTATTCTGCGGAAACCTTGTGTAAAAACGTGAAGCTCTGTGCAAACAACAGCAGCAAAAACTAAACTTAAATCTGTACAAAACTAATTCTCATAAAAACCAAAAAAAAACAAATAGAAAAAACTACTCTAAAATCTAAACAAAACCAAATACCCTTAGGTTTTGTTTAGATTAAAATTAAATACAGGCTTATACCAACCCAGACTCTTGCCCGGCGAGGGATACTATTAGTGTATGTTGAGATCCATTATCCTGGAAATTTTTGTTTCGCTGACGTAGCCTCCTCCTCCTTCTGTGAAGCAGTGATGCTCCAGAAGGAGGCCGCCGAGCGGGGTCGGGAGATGGCCGATCCCGCTCGAAGAAGGCGGCGCCGGGCTCGGTAGCACAGCTGCGGAGCCGCCGCGGGTCGCCGGGTCGCCGGCGGGCGCGAGGAAGTCGCGACTGCTACGGCGACCCGGGATGGACCACGCCCCTTCCGTGGCCGGGGGGCGTCGTCGGTGGAGGAGACCGGGGGAGGTAGTAGCTTCCCCCGAGGAGGGCTCCCCTCTAGGCAGCGGAGCGTAAGCTGGGGTTCCCGGAAGTGGCTTGATGTTCCCGGGGGCTCCCTACATGCTGAGGAAGGCCATCCCTGAGGTTTTTAGTGGGTAGGCCTCCCCTTCTGGGGAGCAGAGCCACACATAACCGCCGGCTCGCCACAGCCGGGGTATGCAATTTAATGCATTTTCCTCAGGGGAACTAAAAAAAAAAAAAACCCCCTGCCGGTTGTCATAGACCCCTAGGGTCGATTATTTAATTAGTTTACAATTTAACACACAATTCACCGATACGATTAATTGCCGCCACCTCTAATAGCGACGCCAAATTCATTTTTCGTAGTTATCCACTCACATTATTTAATTAAAACGACATAGATATATTAATGTAGCATATCCCCATTTCTAATATGTTAATTACAATTCGAATTGATAGAGCAGCATAGTATGATGAAAGGTATTAATATCCTTGACTCTTGGCGGTCGCTGACGTAACGAAGCCTAAACGATGTGGTAAATATAAACAAATCAATTTCGGGATCCCGATCCAATATATTGATATGAACGTCAACATTATATTCCTATTAGGCTTAATTAGTTTTATTTACCAGTTCACTAGTTTAATATAATAAGCTATGTATTAGGCAACAAATATAATGCGATTCTGTTGTTGTTATAGCTTAATATTTTTAAGCTTATAATAATTGTTTCAAGGTGTCGCTATCTCTGAGGTCCCGGGTTCGAATCACGGTGGGGACAGATGTTTGTGTGTATATTTTTTTTGTTCATTGTAGTACATAAGATTTTCTTAATCGTTGTTTTCACGGACGCAGGGTCTATGCCCGTATTTTTTTTTTATTTGGTTCACAATTTGAAACATACATAAGATTATTACTAATTATAACTACAAAACAAATAAAGACACGCACAGTGTAGTTTCAAATATTTGTGAACACGGCGTGCACGAAGTTTTCAAGTAAGACTATCACATAAACTAACAGTAGAAATGCTTATGTATCTAATTCATCGATGGCTCTAAAAATGGCAAATTTTACAAAGGCTAGAGGACCTGAAAAAATGTCTAGCTATGATTGAATCTCATTATAGCACGAGAAGGATCTGTATAGTAGGGAGTGATGACCAATATTTGTCCTACAGAGTCGAACATGGAAATTTCTACGGTTATCCGAATTATTAATCTAATTGAATACCAAAGTATTTTGAAAAAGCGTACTTTTAGACTTCCGCTTCTAACAGTGAGAACCGCTTGGGCCACACGTTTTGCTTTGTTTAGGAAACCTTTTATTTACAACAAAATTAATGCGACTTATAAATTGTGCCATCTCAGTTTGCGGAATGCGAAATATAAACTTAAATCTGAACTTTTGTCGTGGACATATCGAGATTCTGAAGACATCTTGATGTCTTTTCGCTAATTTATATTTTGTATTTTACTTATCTGGGTGCGTCAATTGGTGTCGGTATTCTAGTGTGTGTATGTTTTTTTGTTTGTATAATTTCACTTAGTTACTTGAATTTCTACTTGTAAGTGTATTCCTTAAAATTGTTAAAATGGTTAATTTTCATATTACATAAACAAAATACAAAAAATCCCACTTTACAAGCTGTGCTTAGTGTGGGTTTTTTTTTTAATAATTCCGAAATTTTTTGTAATATGTTCTTTTCAGAAATAAAGTTATTATTATTATTATTACAGTATTAACACTTAATTATACATTTAATAACTATTAATATTTGTTTTGATATATTTGATTTTTTTGATGTGAAACGTCTTTAAAATCGCGCCGAAAAATACGGGTTTAAAAAATGGACCGTAACGAAAATGTCCATATTATCGTACCTTAATAATTAAAAAACTATTAGTCTTAGAAAAAAAAATGTGGGGTGAATATTTCACTTATATAGGCAGCTCGCTGTTGTGACATTGAGTTCGTGTCAGTTGTTATATTATTTCGTTTCACGTTAAAACAACGGCCGTGTGGCCCGGCACAGCGCCACCCCTTTTTTTAATTGATTCCAAACCTAGACAGTTCTCTCTAAAATGGGTAAAATGAATTTTTTATCAAAATGGTATCATTGATATCACAAATATCTAGTAGGTCGCCAATGATGTCTGATCGATTCGGGCTTCTCTATATATCTAAGGATATATTAATATTAAAAAGACTGACTACTTACTTTTAATTATTACCATACCAATTTATATCTGTAAAAGATATATATTAATCATACTTATAAGTTACTAAAAGAGTATATATTATACATTTTCAAATTTATAATTTAATACAAGTATTCGGAAAATATACAAATATGTTAGTCGTGGCTGCATGAGCTGTGATCCATTGCTTGCTCTTTGAAGTTTCCTAAAATGTATGCGTTCGAACATTGCGGATTCAAATATTTTTGGCGACCCATCACAGTTTTAACTACGGCCAACGTATCTTAACTTTATCAACATAAGCCGAGAGCACACGCTACTGCACCACCGAGCCAAATTCTCCCATTAACAAGCTCATAAAAGCAATGCGAGTCTCTTTAATTATCTCCTAAGCTACGTCCGGGAATTTTTATGAAACCTTTTGATATCACAAAGCGAGATAATATTTGTCGTCGGGGCCCATACAAATAACATATTTTGCATGACTCTTTAATTATGTACTCTCTTTTCATAAAATGTTATTTTCTTTTGAACACCGGAAAATGTCTTTCCATTAGAATGTATTGTTTTCCACGTCTCTATGTAGCAGTCAAATGTTTTGTCATAAGTAACCGACTTATTAAATTACTTTTCTGTTTTTTATACGGATGCTATATCAAGCTATATTTTGTTGTACAATATATACTAGAGAACTCAGGGGGGTTTTAGTGGGTAGGCGGTCTTGTCAGACCGGAGAGCACCACACACGGCCGCGCCTAGCCAGCGCGGTGTCACGGTGCATAATGCATTTCCCCTCTAAAAAAAAGGGTTCGGATATCGACCACTTTGGGAATCACTGCTCTACTCAAATGAATTCTACTGCTTACACTTGAGTAGCGCCGATATCTTTGTAAGAAATGCCTAACCGCCGTTCCCGGCGCTTACGATGTTTCGCTGGCGAGAAAATCATACTATTTTCAACTAATTGTAATTTGTTCATTCTTGTCTATCAAAGCAAAATAAATGTCAATTATATAGTTGCTTTTGTTTATTGATATCCTCAGTAACCTTTTTCAGTTGTGGCTGAGATAAAATAAAGACGTAACATGGGCTTATTTCAGTGATGAATACAGCAGTTAAGCAAGGTTATGACATATGGTAAGAACAGCTTCGCGGTGTTGCCCGTCTAGTGACCCTACCGTGAGGCTGCGTGCGCGTCTGGCTAAGCGCGTACGCCGTGAAGTCTTTCTGTCTGGGGGATTGTCCAGGGGTTCTCGGACAGTCCCTCCTTTGGCGGTGTCTTGACCAGCTAGGTCGAGCCGGCCCCGGGACACATGGCGGTCGAATCGCGAAAGCGCACCCCGCCATGTGCCCCGCATGGACCTTTTTTTTTTTTTGTTTTTTTTTTTTTTAAGGGGGAGGCCTACCCACTAAAAACCTCAGGGATGGCCTTCCTCAGGCATGTAGGGAGCCCCCGGGAACACAAAGGCCACTTCCGGGAACCCCCAGCCCCCGCTCCCCTCTCTAGAGGGCGCGGCATGAGGGTCGTCAGCGTAGCAGACGACACTCACGCCGCGAGGAAGGCTGGTGCGAAGGACCGCGTCGTATGCGAGGTTCCATAGCAGGGGTCCCAACACCGACCCCTGCGGAACGCCGCATTCGGCCCTCCTCGAGCCCCGCATGGGCCTAGAGAACTCGGGGGTTTTTAGTGGGTAGGCCGGTCTTCGTTTCTATGACTGGAGAGCCCCACACACGGCCGCGCTTTGCCAGCGCGGTGTCATGGTGCATAAGGTCACATTTCCCCCCCTCAAAAAAATAATGGTAAGAACACCGTACGTTTGTCCATTTCACTTTTCTTGCCCTGTTCTCAAATTTGGGGTTGACGTAACATGTTTTCGTCTTCCACCCTCTATCACTCGCTATTTGGACACTCGCTCCCTTTTTCAACATATCATATTTCCCATCCATCTTTTCTTCGGTCTTTCCCTCCCTTCTCCCCTCATCTACTTGGATGGGCGTGTAGTCAACAAGTCCACGGCGGGAGACCTTCTACTGAGTTTGTCAAAATAGGTTGTAAATAAATAGGGGCACCACTGTTGTTTAATGTAGCAACCCTAAAAGCAGTAGACATCGCTTATAAACATGAAAGATCACCTCTCTGGTAGAGCTTCTGGATTGTTTTATTCATCTTATATATAAAAATGAATCGCAAAATGTGTTGGTAAGCGCATAACTCAAAAACGCCTGGACCAATTTTGCTGATTAATTTTTTAAATGTTCGTTGAAGTTCCATGATGGTTTTTACGGCGAGAAAAATTGGAATAATTATCGGAAAACCCCTAAAAACAGCCCTTTTATTTTCCCATGCAAACGTTTTCTAACTACAGTCGAATTGAGCTTTATTGTTATTGTATAAGTTCATATTGCAAGCACTCACTGTTGTCTAAGCAATGAAGGTGTGTTCCTAACACCAAGGAGTCAATTTGCGCTTTATTAACGCTACATATAGTTGAAATTCAATCATATCTATCAAAACAGTGTGCGTGCGTGCGTTGGAGCACAGAATACATCGTTGGAGGATTTAATGTCACGTTCCAAAATTGAATAGCCACAAAATGTAATAGGTCATTTAGACTTTTTTTGCGATTTGGTTGGCTATGCGACATTATCTATGAAATAATTAGGAACAAAAAACTGCCACTGTACAAATCTTTTTGACAGGACGAAGTCTGTCGGGTCCGCTAGTATTTAATATATTCTGTCGTATTTTAAACAAATATATCGTTGTAATCAATAATTACGAATAACAAAATAAAACTTAATCACTTTGTTTACATAAATTACAGATTAGTAATACAGTTTTAGGAATGTTGCCGTCATACAAAAAACTTAGTTTCGTTTCTACACTTTTTTGACAAGCTGTAGTTACTTATTTTATGGTTAAAGTTTCAAGAAATATTCTTTGTGAATTGAACCACGATATTTGGACATCGACCAATCAGTTTGTTTATCTGTACTCCTATTGCGTCTAACCAAAACTGTTGAACCGTAAAAGATGAAGGGTTAGTCCTTTCGGTTGTGGGTCGGAAACGCTCGAATGAACTTCGAATGCTTTTGGTCGCAACTCTATTAAGTTTAAGGAGTGAAGTGATTTAAAATAATGAACTTGGATTGAACATACCAATATTTACATCGATACAAACTTTACAAGTATGTATGAATTAAGTTGAACTTAATACATGTGTCGGTGGAGCTACGGTTTTGGCATGAGTCTTTGAGTCAGGAGTTCTGGTGTTCGAATAAATCATGACGTGTACTCAGTCTTTGAGTCAGGAGTTCTGGTGTTCGAATAAATCATGACGTGAATCAAAAAGTACTGGACTAATTTTAATAGTTCTTTTTTCATTAGAAAACTACATTATCGTAGAGTAACATAGGCTATATTTAGTACTAGATTACTATAGAAATCTTCAGAAATTCTTATTAAAACCAAACGAAGGTGAAAAAAAATTTGCCATAAAATATCTTACAACGTATACGCTGCGAAGAGTAATGTCTACCCGTGCGAAGCCGGGACGGGCCGCTAGTTTTGTATATTTTTTAATTATAATTAAGAATATATTTTTATTGTTCTGCGTGATTGTATCAGAAATTATGAATCCCGCAGAAGAATCAGCGTTTCAGACAGCCCAAAGGTTTGTCAACCTTAAGTGACTGTGGGCAGGGCACATTGTTCGCAGCGCTACTAGCATACTAGCTGGTGCCCGTGACTTCGTCTATGCAGGATTAGTATTTCAAGTTCTTTAGTGTATGCTGATGTTTAAGCTATATTATTTTAAAGAGTTACAAACATCCATCCATACAAACTTTCGCATTTATGATATTAGTACGTACGATGTCTATTATCAAATTGAATTATTAAAAAAAAATTTTTTTTTTTAAATATTATTTTATGCTTAATGTATATTACACACTCTTCATACTCTATCTAGTAGCAGAGGGGGCAGATATTTTTGCTTGTACACTGAGTGAATTCACAGGGATAGCATTATATATAATAAGTAGAGATCGGATAATCGGATGCATATTTACCTAAAGTTAGTTTAAGGCTAAGTATGGAAACGGCTTTTTATTGTTTTGTTAAATAAAAATCCCGGGATTGCCGAATTGGATAGCCGGATGTTTATTTATTCACCTAATTTAGTTTTTGACAAAGTATGGAACTGCCTTTTTATTTTATTTCCATAAATAAAAATCCCGGAATTCCGGTACTGTAGAACATTTTGGTAATGCAAAACTAGTCGGTAATATGAGCTTAAAAACGACGTTACATTTGAAAATAAATACCACGTGCTAATTTAGTAATTTTCAAACAATATCACTACTTTAAATTTGCAGTCCCGTATTTTCCCGGGATTTTTATTTAACAAAATGTATTTTAAAAAGCCGCTTCCATAATTTGTGAGCCAAAAATTAACTTTAGGTAAATATGCATCCGATCATCCGATCTCTAATAATAAGTTACAAAGTTAAGATATGATAATTTAATTGACTTCGCTATTGCATTAGGTTATACCTGTAAGAATAGTGTATAAGTGATGGATACAATGAATAAATAAATAAATAAAATATAAATAAATTACTGGTGAATGGTGTGTTGTATTTTGGGCCAGGAGACGAATTTTTGAAACAATTTTTATTGACTCACGTAACCTTTTAGCGGTGATTACTTTAAGATGTCCCCGTGTTAGTGCTCGCTGTCGAGACGCATTTATTGTCCCAACCACCAAAACCATATATGCAAGAAGCATATTCATATACCGTGTGTGTAATGCATTCAATAATTTTTTTACAAATGTGGATATTTTGGACTTCAATTTGAGTATAGGTCAATTTAAGTCACAACTGAAGTCTGAAATACTAGCCGTAGGTTTATCTTAAATATTTCATTTGCTTTTACCCCAATTTCCAGTTTGAATAATGTTTAATTTGTAATTTAGTTATTTTTTTGTATTTAATTGGCTATAATTTGTGTGTTTAATTAGTTTTTTTTCTTTCTCATCACTCAATTAGCTACTTTTCATTTTTTACCTCTCAGACCGTTTTTTTTTATTAACTATCTGTGAACACTTCACTGGTTTCTGTAATATTTTTTTTTTGTAATATTTATAGATTTAAGTATAACTGTTTGTGTTCCTAAGAAAAGAAAATAAAATAAAAAAACAATAGAAAACCAATTCGTATTCGAAACCGTGAGATTCGTATGCGAATTACCGAATTTGATATTTCTGAACTTTCATTTCGTGCGTTGTGCAACGAGTGGCTCAACCCACTCGTTTTTTATTTCTACTAGTAGAATATCCAACGCTAAAGTGACGTTGACAGTGATCCGTTTCACGTGCGGGTCATCGCAGGCTTTTTGTTTTTGTTGTTGTGATTTTTAATTGTTCTGCGTGAAACGGAATCTAATTAAGAATTTATTTTCAATGACAACACTGAATTCGAGTGATTCAAAAATATATAAAATTATAAGCAGTAGAAAATAATTTCGCGCACGATTTATATTCGTATTCGAATTCGAAACTCACATCTAATGATTCAAAAATATGTCTCCTGGTCACAGGTTTGTGAGTAGTTAGGGTTGACAATACCGTTGTCATTTTAGGGGCTTCTTCTGTGACTTAGAGCTGAGTGAGGTCACTTTTGATCACTTATTACTAAATAATGATTCGTTGCTTTTGTTTTTATTTATATATACTTATAATAAATCTGTAGAGAGGTCAATTCTGTAAATGAAGTATAATTCGAAAATAACTATCAGGAATGCAATCAGTAACATTTTTGTCTGTCTGTATAACCGTTATAGAAACAAAAACTACAATTAATAATAATAATAATAACTTTATTTCTGAAAAGAACATATTACAAAAAATTTCGGAATTATTAAAAAAAAAAACCCACACTAAGCACAGCTTGTAAAGTGGGATTTTTTGTATTTTGTTTATGTAATATGAAAATTAACCATTTTAACAATTTTAAGGAATACACTTACAAGTAGAAATTCAAGTAACTAAGTGAAATTATACAAACAAAAAAAACATATACACACTAGAATACCGACACCAATTGACGCACCCAGACAAGTAAAATACAAAATATAAATTAGCGAAAAGACATCAAGATGTCTTCAGAATCTCGATATGTCCACGACAAAAGTTCAGATTTAAGTTTATAATTCGCATTCCGCAAACTGAGCTGGCACAATTTATAAATCGCATTAATTTTGTTGTAAATAAAAGGTTTCCTAAACAAAGCAAAACGTGTGGCCCAAGCGGTTCTCACTGTTGGAAGCGGAAGTCTAAAAGAACGCTTTTTCAAAATATATTGGTATTCAATTAGATTTAGACATTCTTTATGGGTTTGGATGGTGATGGCAAATATGTATAGTCTACGAACACTAAGCACTTGTGACTCCTGATATAAGCTGATAGTCGGGAATAGCAATTATTGGTACAATTATTTTCTATACTCCTGAGCTAGTTATAGTATACTTTTCAATACGTTACAATCAATAGAAGCAGAGTAGCGAAGGGAAATGTTGGGAAAACGGGAGAAGTTTCTCCATTTTTAAGCTTACGTCGCGTGTGCAACTTTATCGGTTAAAACTACACAGAAATCATGTATGACGGAAACGTTCTCCTTAAATTTATATAAAAAATATTCCACTATCAAAATATATTTATCTTTAATGGTTGACTCACAATAACACGTGTAACTCCCGATAGCTGAGCAGTTCGAAGCTTTCTGATTATATTTGTCAACTCTTACGTTTATAACACTTTCAGTCATTAAAAATGCTATCTAAAATTACGATTCCACGCGGACGAAGCCGTGGGTACAGCTATTACTATTATTTTTTCTTTCTTTCAACTCGAATATATCAAATATTTTTTTTATATTTATGTAAGAGTTACAGTTGTATTTTGTGCATGTGGGTCTTATGAGATTCGCAGCAAACATGCAATCTCCATAAAGCCCAACGTACATGGTGAACATAAGACATAAAATAACGTCTCTATATCCAATAATTTCGCTGCCTATCTTACACCTTGAATATAAATGTACATAGAATAATAAATATATCAAAATAAATGTTGCTGAAATGACAGTTGATAGTAAATGCTTCTTAAGTGCTCTCTTGAAGACGTCACGGATAAATCGTCGCTAACATTCTGGGGCACTTTGTTTCGGAGCGTCGTTGGAGACACTGAACGAATTTGCAAAGACCGGAGTGTTGGCTCGTTTAGGGTATAAAGGCTGGGGAAGATAATGGAATCGGAAACGAAGGTTATTAGGATATTTGGATTGTTGAGCTTCTAGAGAAAGGTGAAACATGAAGGTCGTTTCGTTGCCACATAAATTTCGCCTGATATATATCACTATATAATACACACCATGCATACTTACATTAAATTTCGCTTAATAATATTTAATGGTTTGTTTCCATTGGATGTAAAGATTCTGTAGAATAAAGTCACCACCAACAAAGGGAGTAGTGAACCTGAAATTCGGAGACGGATTGGCATTGCAAAATCTGCAATGACTCAGCTGAGTAAAATCTGGAGAGACCGTAGCATAACCCTTCGGACTAAAGTACACCTGGTCCGCACGCTCGTCTTCTCCATTGCTCTGTACAGTGCTGAGACGTGGACTTTCAAAGCCGCAGATAGGCAAAGAATCGACGCGTTTGAGATGTGGTGCTGGCGTCGCATGCTGCAAATACCATGGACGGCCAACCGTACCAACTTGTCTATTCTGAAACAGCTACAGATAGAAAATATACCACGTCTATCCACAATCTGCCTACAACGAATAGTGCGGTATTTTGGCCATGTTGCACGCAGAGATACCAGCAACCTGGAACATCTTGTGGTGACTGGTAAAATAGAAGGCAAAAGACCTAGAGGTAGAAGTCCCAAAGGATGGCCGGACCAAATAGTGGAAGAGCTGCAAATACCTGTCTCCGACGCGCTCCACCAAGCTACAGAACGATACCAATGGAGACGCCTAGTTGATGGAATAAAACGGAGTCACGATCCTCAGTAGTGAGGGACCGATTTTGAAGAAGAATAAAGTATTGTATGATAATGGAACTACTAACCACATTTTGTTTAACTGTCCACTGAATCCTTATAACCCGAAAAATGCATCAGTTTTAGCCTTTTACTTAACTATGAAACAGTATTATATGCAAAACTGGAGATTACCAGTTACGACTGAGGACCACGTTAATTGCCAAAATTTAAAAAAGTCAGTGTGAAGTGATTATTGACAGTTAGACAGCTGTGTAAGGCTTGTGTTATGGTATCTAGGGTAAGGTATAGACATACATGTATAAATATATTTGATAGAAATACATATATATAATCAACCATGACTAAGGTACAAATGCTCGCATTCATCACAAAAACATCTGCCCCCACCGGGACTCAAACCCGGGACCTCAGAGAGGGCGCCACCTTCAAACCGCTATAATAACCACTGTCGATCATAAAAGCGAAAATTGACTGTCTGTCGCGCTTATGCGCTAAAATTACTGAACTGATTTAAATGAAATTGGGACCACAGATGCTGAAAAAGAAAACAGGCTATTTATTAATGCTAAAAAAAGCTGTGAGGGGTTAAAAAGGGGATGAAATTTGTAAGGAAAGTATCTCTTTTTTACTTATTATAGCTATATAATTGTAGCTTGTAAAAAAATTGAAAGAGGGAAGAATAGGGAATGAAAAGTTTTGTTTTATTATGTTCACTAAATATTGAACCGATTCTGATTAAAGTTGACTTTAACTGCGGGAAATATTACATATTTGGAAAATCCGATATAACACGAGCGAAAACGCGGGCGGAAAGCTAGTATGATTATATGTGAAAAGATAATTTAATTTTATTGTTATTTATTTTGTTAAATTACCTATTTGGTCCAAGTTTGTTCTTCTAGGTCGTCTGCTTTTTTTCGTTCCCCTGAGGAAAATGCATTAAATTGCATACTCCGGCTGTGGCAAGCCGGCGGTTATGTGGGGCTCTCCTCCCCAGAAGGGGGAGGCCTACCCACTAAAAACCTCAGGGATGGCTTTCCTCAGACATGTAGGGAGCCCCCGGGAACGCCAAGTGACTCCCGGGAACCCCCAGCCTCCGCTCCCTTGCTGATACATGGGGAGCCCTCCTCGGGGGAGGCTACAAAACCTCCTCCGATCTCCTCCACTCTAGGTCGTCTCCTATCTACTGGCCCTTTAATCTAATCCTTACTTAATATTATAAATCGGAAAGTGACTTGTTTGTTTATTTTTGTATGTAACGAATAAACTCAAAAAGTACTGGACCAATTTTAATAATTCTTTTTTCATTAGTAAACTACGTTATCACTGAGTAACATAGGCTATATTTAGTACTACCTTACTATAGAAATCTTTAGAAATTCTTATTAAAACGAACCGAAGGTGTAAAAAAATTTGCCATAAAATGTCTTTCATCGCATACGCTGCGAAGAGTATTAATGATAGGACAAAAAAATGTTCGGCAATATTATAGAATATATCAAAATATCTACAAATAACTTCGCGAGACCATATATGTCTAACTATTGTAGTTACGTCACTATAACTACTTTTTTACATTTAATTATCTATAAAATAATTAGGAACAAAAAACTGCCACTTTACAAATCTTTTTGACAGGACGAAGTCTGTCGGGTCCGCTAGTCTATTATAAATTTGTTTGTATTTAAAAGATTTGGCGTGTGAGATTGCAAGTGTACCATTAAAGCGTCTCTATATTTGATGTCAAATGTTCGGCCTCTTAAACTTCGTGTTTTATGAATGAACCAACTTACCAAAACCCTGGAAACTCTGGAAACACAAACCCAAAGTCCCAAATAACCGAGAGTAATCCCGTGCTAAGAACAATGTTTGATTTGCTCACTTGATTTACAATATTCAAATTCAAGCTCAGGTTTTGTGATTCATTTCGGTGGTATACGAAATATTTTCGGTAACTATGATTTTTGTTTATTAATAAGCGTTTGATTTGATTTATTTTATTTTCTTGTAAGTATAATATCCTACTACTATTATAAAGGCGAAAGTTTGTAAGTATGGATGTTTGTTACTCTTTCACGTAAAAACTACTGAATGGATTTGAATGAAACTTTACCACAATATAGCTTATATATCAGAATAACACATAGGTTACAATTTTTGAGGTTTCTAATGTGAGGTCGTATTAAAAACACATTTTTTGCGCTTACATTGCAAACGCTGACTGAATCCTACGTAGTTTATAGGGAGCATACTGCAGTAGCTACCTATAGGCCTATGATTAGGGCTCTGCAGTGCTTAGTTACCGTATTTCTTACTTATTACTAGACTAGACGGGACGAACCTGAAGTCCACGCGAACGAAGTCGCGGGCAAAAGCTAGTGAGTAAATAAAAAGGTATTTTTTTTATCCCATTATTACGAGGAAGTTTTTATACCGGGGTCGTCTGAATGACTATCTCGGTAGTACTTTTTTCTACAAAATAGCAGTGTGCTTACACTGCTGTGTTCAGGTGTAAAGGGTAAGATAAGCAGTGAAATTACTGGGTTCTGTGACTGTGACATGTTATGTTACAAGTTGGCAACGTGAATTGTGTTTTTGTGGAGGTTGCAGATTTTCCGAAAATCTCAGAGAACTCTAGGCGACAGTAACAAATTACCATCAGGCCTGGAAGTAACAATTACCAGTAGTCTGAGTTTGTCAATAAATCATATCAAAATTAAAAGTGGTTGAAATAAATCCCAACTAATATTATAAATGCGAATAACTCTGTCTGTCTGTCTGTTACGCTTTCCCGCTTAAACCTCGCAACCGATTTTGATGAAATTTGGTACAGACAATCTTTAGACCCTGAGACAGAACATAGGCTACATTTTATTTCGAAAAAAAAGGGATGAAGGGGTTGAAATAGAGGTTGAAAGTTTGTATGGGATTTCTTAATTTTAAAAGATAAAAGCATGAAACTTTATATTTAAGCACTTTCAAGAGTCTCTTAGACATAAGGGACCAGGATTGACAAAAATTAATTTCATGCGGGCGAAACCGCGGGCGGAAGCTAGTGAAAATATAAATATTTCTTACACTTACACCAAGCCTAGCCCAAAGTAACCTATGAAACCTTGTGTTCTTGTGTTATGGGACCTAGGGTAACGGATAGACATACATATATTATACATATAGAATAGTACATTACGATATTAGTGCGTTATGATGGTTATAACATGCGAGGCGGAATTCGAGTCGAAGGCGAGGGCGTAATTGAGCCGAGCATGTTATAAACAATACGCACGTATATTGTACGACGTTTTTTAACACATTTGCGTGGAAACACAAAAAAAAAACATTTAAACTCAATCAGTGAATGCACACTGTTGCTTTCCCGCCATTTTACTACCGACTGTCGCTGCGCGGCGATTAGTTCGAAGTTTGAATAGCAACAGCGCGCGAAATGGCCAATAATACTGTTATGGAATTTGTATGGACTATAACTTAACTATTTGCTTTGGTAATACACGCGTTTTTATGACCCGCTTTACATATTTAAAACCGATGGAATTACATCAGCTTTACGAGCAAAGGTTTTAAAAATATATGTTAACAATCATGATCAAGGTACAAATGCTCGCATTCATCATACAAACATCTGCCCCCACCGGGATTTGAACCCCGGAACTCAGAGATGGCGACAGCTTTAAACCGGTATACCACTCGACTACGGAGGTATTCCTTTTGATTACAATAATCAAAACACAAAACCATGTAGGCTACCTGGTAAAATATATTTTGTAAAAGTGTGATTAAATGAAATTACTTCATAAATATTTTAACTGTCTATTAGCATTTTATTGACATAACATTAATACATTTTTTAAATTTTGGACTCGTCACAATGAAACGTAATAAATGTTTTTTTTTTAAAGTATTGTTTATAACTTATACAAAATGCAGGTGGCCAAATACTTCCGGCCGGGACGGCGATCTCGGTTGACGGGGTGTCAGTCGATTTGCAGTCCCACATCAAGTATCTGGGGCTGCTGATTGACGGGAGATGGGGGTTCGAAGAGCACTTCCGACGCTTCGAGCCCCGTCTGCTGAAGACGGCGGACGTGCTCGGCCGCCTCCTGCCTAACATGGGTGGTCCGAGCGCGAGCTGCCGCCGCCTGTACGCCGGCATCGTGCAGAGCATGGCCTTATACGGGGCTCCCGTCTGGGCCGACGCCCTCGGCCCGCGGGCCGTGGCGACCCTGCACAGGGCCCAGCGAGCTGTTGCCCTGAGGGCCGTACGGGGCTACTGCACGGTGTCCCATACGGCGGCATGCCCGATTGCGGGAACTCCGCCGTGGGAGTTCACCGCCCATATCCTCGCCGCCGCCTACCGCGTCCGTGCGGAGGCGCGAGACGGTAACCGGCGCTTAACGCCGCGGGAGAGGGCTTCCGCGCATGAGGAGGCCACAGTGGAAGTGGTTCGCCTGTGGTTCGAGGAGCTCCGGGAGCTGATGGGTGCCGCCTCCATTTCGAACACTCTGTTCCGAAACGTCGAGGCGATGTACCCATTCCTCACCGCCCTCGTCGCTCACGTACCATCTGGTGCAGGTGCTAAGCGGCCATGGTTGTTTTGGCTGCTACCTGCACCGCATCGGACGTGAGCCGACCCTTGGGTGCCACCACTGTGGCGCCAGTGAGGACACCGCGCCGCACCGGTGTGCACGGCCTTCTCCGCGCGGCGCGCTGAGCTGGTCGCCGTCATGGGCGAGGACCTCTCCCTCCAGAACGTGCTGTCTGCCATGCTGGAGGGAGAGAACACGGGGGCGGTGGTGAACTCCTTCTGCGTCGACATCATGACGCAGAAGGAGGCGGCGGAGCGCGCCATAGAAGACGACCCTGACGCACAGACATGCCGCCGTAGGCGACGGGGCGAAGGAGGCGCGCATTTGCGCGCCTCATTCCTCCTGTCGGCGACCAGCGGGGCCGCGGCCCATACAAAGGTCGCCGTCAGTCGACGATCCCCCGGATACCTCAGGGATCGACGGTCTCCCCCCCCTCTTTAGCGGGGAGGCGAGAGGGGACCGCACAATGCGGGCCGACGCCGACGAGGTCGTGGAAGTATTCTCACGATGACCTTGTCACGCTGTGATGCAGCTCCCCTTGTCGTGTCCCCCCCTCGTCTGATGGGGGGATGGGGGGAAATTAATACACATTACAAAACAATGAAAACAACCTAATTCTAAGTTTGCAGCGTGTTACTAATTTTTTTTTTGAGAATGTTATTAACCAAAAACACTTTTCACCCCTTTTCTTTCCGTAAACTCCAGAGCGCTGCAAAATCACACGGTAAGGTATTTCAACTTCCTTAATGACTCCTCAAAATTTTAGCGAGTTATTAATTTCAGTGTTTCAGGCTTTAATGACTGGCCTACAATGACGAGTACAAAAACCAGGCGAGATTAAAACGGCGCTCACGCACGCTGGCTTGTTTGCGCTATCGATTACGCTTACGAATATCAATCCTAATTCTATGTTATATGTATCTTGCTTCTGTCTTAATTAAAATACTATTGTTAGTGTGTTCCATCTGTGCCTTCTATGTAGCTGTAGCTGTATTTATATTAACAATATGTTAATTTGAATCTGTGAAAATTTATACTCGATTTCACATATGTTATTTCAGTAAGTCACATCGTATTGACGTTTCTCAAGAGTTCGAATGATAACCCATAATAATGTTAAAAATACATCTTAGACTTATTTATTTTCCTTGACAACTGAAGTGAACTGTCATTCTATCAAATAAATTTCTTCTCCAACAGAAAGAAGGCGGGTATACAAACAAATACATTATTTCACTAAAATGTGTTGTATTACAAATATAAATTAGGTGGTAGAAACAATAGGTATGTAGAATAGGTTCGGTAAAATCCCAATAACAAAAAAGGGTTTCGAGTTAAAACATTACCAAAAATCAATAGGGAATATGCATGATTTTTTTTAAATTATTCATTTACAATTTTATAACATAGAAAAAAATATAAATAGGCTTGAAAATAGTCAAGTTTTTATACAAAGTGAAATTGAAAACATTGAATAAAATTGAGCCGTTCCCCGTTCAGCCGTTCGCAGTCATTTTAGCTGTACGCCACCTTTGCCCTTGCAATGCTGTCCCACCTCCTTCTCACGGGACAGCATGCACTAAAGGCATTGTGTGCCGTTTCGGTACTACCTGCATTTATGCAGTTAATGCATTTCGGCGTTACTCCTTCTTTCTTTTCGTTGCACTCCGCTTGCGTGTGCTGGCCTCCGCAGTGACTGCATCTGATCTCGGTTTCAGTGCAGTTTTTCCTGCTGTGGGTGTGTTAAACACATAGAGCATTGTACTAGGGGTGAAGCGTCCTCCGCTCTAACCATCTGGAGCTCGACTCTCACTCTCCCTTCCGCTGTCATCCTCTGCCATACTGGGGGTAAGAACGGCTTTAGCATTGCCATTGCATTGCCGTCCGAAATTAGTTGATAACACTTTATTCATTTAAATACCTAAATTGTCTAGCTAGAAAAAATCTAGTATTATATATTTTTTAAGCGAAATCGCGAATTTCTAGCTTGGCATTCGAGTATTATAGTTTTCGTAATTGGCAACACTGGTGTACTTCATACCTTATCTGTGTCCGTTTCTTCGTTTTTTTGTGATTTTCTATCATTTCTTTTGTGATATTCTATGCGTTTCATGGTTTTATTCTAACAACTTTGGCTTGATTATGGACTCCGATTACATTGCGTACTTGGTAGACTGGCTTGACTGTTTGTAAAAGACTGAATTTTGTAAAATGATAATTGTCAAAGAATTATCTTAAACTTGACTAGGTACTATCTCTTTTCCTAGTATCTAGTAGAGTAGTCCTTTCCTAGTTCTAGAAGAGAACATTACATAGTATTGTTAATATTACTACTCTGATATTTCACGCAAGGTTGGTTATTTTTTATTTATAACCTCAAAATATTAACTTTTTTCGTAATTATTTTAGTTTCCTGAAGTGTCTGTTCGTGAACACTTATTTCATAGGATTCCATATAATTTTAAGAGTTTATATAAGTCACTTTCGATTCGAACGGTTCTTAGGCAGAACATGTATGGAGCCGGAACAATGTCCTTTCCTTTTTACTGTATGGAAATGCTTAATCAAGTATTCGAGCTACTATTTTCTGGTCTATTAGTACTGAATATTAGTGGCTGAGCGCTAGCTATTTGAAGCCAGTGGTGCCTAAATTTGCAGTGAACGAATCACTAATTCTCGGAACTCTATTCTACCGCCATTAAAAACTAGCTACTAAAAACACTTTTAAAAAGCACTTGAAAACGTGTCTAACAGTGAAACACAAGGGTAATTTTTGAAATAGTGGGATTCTGTCTTATCTTATCCGAGGTTGTTGAGACAAGTGAACATTGAAAGGACAACTTTGATCAGAATGTGGGAAAAGGGAGATACGGAAAGTTTTATTTTAATTTTACATATGTGCATTTGTCATTATTAATTACTAGCTTTCTGCCCGCGGCTTCGCCCGCGTGGATTTCGGGATTGGGTGTATAGAGGGTTAAGGGTCATAGCTTTTGCCCACGGCTACATATACGCGGAAGTCGGTTTATGGTGCGAAGATTTTATCGCGCTTCCCGTGGGACTATCCGTTTTTCCGAGATAAAAAATGCCGCAAAACTCCTCAAGAATCACTCTATCTATTGATGAAAACCGCATAAAAATCTGTGCAGTAGTTTTTGAGCGAAGCCTTTATTGCGCATCCCGTGGGATCTGTCGATTTTTCCGGGATAAAAAGTAGCCTATGTTACTCGGGGAGAATGTAGCTTTCCAAAGGTGAAAGAATTTTTGAAATCGGTCCAGTAGTTTAAGCGTGAAGAGGTAACAAACAAACAAACAAACAAACAAACAAACAAATAAACAAACAAACAAACAAACAAACAAACACACTTTCGCATTTATAATATTAGTTGGGACTATGTAATTTTTTTGTTTTTTTTTATGGTTCTATCTTCTTGCTTACTTCTTTTTCTTGCCCGGAACCAAACTGTAATTATATATTATACAGCAAGCAATAATTATATATTATAATAAATAAATATTAGGCTATAAATAATAGGCATGTGTTATGTATGGTACCTATATAAAATAAATATTCTACGGCACAATAAAACCATGTCAAAAGTACTCGTAACCGACGAATTTGCACGATACTATTAATAAAAGTCATGGAAGCTAGAAAATTATGTTTAGGTTCGATTTAAGTAAGTGGAAAACTGTGATTTTAACCTACTTCCATGAGAAAGAGGCGTCCAGATACCGCGCATGCCGTGGAAGTGCCTCTCTACCTGGGGGATTGTCTTAAGTGTTCTCGGACAATCCTCCCCCCTTGGCGATGGCTCGAATAACTAGGTCGAGCTAACCCGTGAGCGCGTGGCGGTAGAATCGCGAAAACGCAACCCGCCACGCGCCCCGATATGGGCTCAGAGAACACCAGGGGGCTTTAGTGGGTAGACCGGTCTTCTCAGACCAGAGAGACCCACACACGGCCGCGCTATGCCAGCGCGGTGTCCCGGTGCATAAGGAGCATTTTCCGCTAAAAAAAATGGGAAAGACGCGTGAGTTCCATGGGAAAGAGGATATGTATCTCTGTAAAGAATTGAGTTTTAATAACTATAGCTTCGTAACAGCCTATCTTGGAAACGTTTCAAAAAAGCCTTTAACGGCAATGCTCATGTGATACGTTGTATGTGTCCATCATTATTGCCATTCGGCTGAGGAAAACCCATTGCTGAACATACGTCTCTCACATTCATGGTATTCATATCACATATGACTGTGGAGGTGACCTCGGTTTGTCTTTCTTTTATAGGATAGGGCAGCAAACGAGCAAACGATAACCGAAACGAAATGATGGTAAGCGATAACCGTTGCCCATGGACACCGCAACACCAGAGGAGTCACAAATGCGTTGCCATCCTTTCAAATGAAAATATACTCTTTTTTGAAGGTTTCGATATCGCATCGGTTCGGAAATACTGCAGGCGACAATTCATTCCACAGTTTAGTAGTGCGTAGCAGAAAATTCCTGGAAAAACGCACTGTGGTGGACTGGCAAGCGTCTAGGTGATGAGGATGAATGTTGTGTCGCGTAGAACGGTGACGGAAACTAGCAGCAGGAATTAATCCGAACAATTGTTCGGAACATTACCTGTAATATAAGTGTAAATAAGCGATAGAGGATACATAGCAAAGGTACATCTCTCATCACAGCCACCACCACCGAGGGGCTCGAGCCTACCCTAACTACGTTAGAGCGATTAGGCCTTAGTCAACCACGCTGGCCCAGTGTGGGTTGGTACATTTCTATGCAGCGCCAAAATGTGTCTTTGGATGTATTGACAGCTCGTGGTAACAGCTTATCATCTGCTTACATTCTTGCCCTGTTCCCAATTTTATTTGGGGTTGACGGAACATCTCTTCCTCGTCCACTCTCCTCTATCACTTGCTATTTTTACACTCACTTTCTTCTTCAATATGTCATAATTTACATAGTCCATCAATCTTTTCTTTAGTCTTCCTCTCCTTACACTCCCATCCATTTTCACGTCCATAATTTTTCTAGTAACATGGTCGTTTTTACTTTTAAAGACGTAACCATACCAAGAAAGTCTGTAAGAAATTTATCAATTTTTCAACAATATTTCTACTTTCAGATTTCCCATGATATCTTCATTCCTCACTCTATCATTTCTTGTCACTAAACACATCCATCTTAACATAGGCATTTCAGCAACATGCAATCTTTGTTCATCCATCCGCTTGACAGGCCAACTTCCCGATCGAAATGACGACAGGTCTAATTACTGATTTTCTTAATAAATTTTGCCCTTCAGTTTTAGGAAAATATGGGTGTCATAGGTAATTCCGATTACTTGACGCCTAAATCTGATTACATGCATATAATAACAGTAATCTTTTTTCAGCTTAATTTATATGGGAGTTGCTACGACCGCATTTAACTAGCAAATATTATAGTCCACCCGGGTTTTAAGTGTCCAGGAAATGTGCCATCCCGTGAAGCAAACACATCCTATGAATGCGGGGCAGCGCCTCCGTAAGTGGGTCGCCGGCCTTGCTGTTTTACGAGTGGCATTAAGTCCAGCTCATGTATTGTTTGTTTGACTGCGTGTAGTGTGTAGCGACATAGTGTGATTAATGTTGATTTGTGTTGTTCTGAATTGGAAACGAAGCATTTTTTTTAATATTATTGATCTGGATATATATAATTACTTTGATAACAATTAGATTATTCTAAAGTAAACAAAAAATAAACTTATGTAAACTAATGCTCTGATGCAAAGATTTTCCAGGAAACATCAAGCAGAAACATTATGGTCGCGGTAATTAAAAATTAGGGTTCGTTTTATATTTTCGTGTGGTTGAACTTGATAATTTTTTTGCTCCCGATTCAAAGTTTTTAGTATCAGGAAGAAGAGGCATGGTATTAGAGGGATGCTCTATAGCCCAGTCATCTAAGACATAAAAATCGCGAGAGGTCGCAAAAAATTGCAAGGTCCTGATTTTTTTGTGATGATGTTAGGATAGATACCAATAGTGTAAATCTAGATTTACAACCTCGAAAGACCTGTGTTAACTTCGTGGTGCTCGAAAAACCTCAGTCAGTTTTTGGCTTACAACTTCTAAAATATGCATTTTGCAGCAAAGTCATCTATCAAACTTTTAAATAAGACAAAATAAGCTACAAAATGAGTGCAACCCCAGTTCTGTATGTTTAACAGATCTCAAGATATGACATTTCAAAAAAATCAAATCTAGATTTACATTACTGGTATCTATCCTAACAAAATCATAAAAAATCAGGACCTTGCAATTTTTTGCAACCTAACATGTCTTAAATGACTGGCCTACTAGTGGTCGACATAGTAAACATTATCTATGCTGTTATCTGCATGAGAATGTATGTCCTCGATATGCAGAATGAACACAATTGGGGATAGCACTGAACCTTGTGGTACGCCATTACATATGGGCATAGTTTCAGTGCAGTAGCACTTAGCGACAACGACTTGTATCTACCTCATACCATCCATCTGGTTTTCCATTTGTAGAGTCTCTCGGGAACTCCATAAGATGGTGTCCGTAACTCTATGTCAAAGTCTATCAAATGCTTTCTACATGTCAAACTCAATTGCGTCTCACATTTGCCCTCAAAAGTTGCTGCTTACAGTGTAGTCAGGTAAACTAAAAGATCACTTGCTTAGCGGCTGCGACGGAAGTTTCTTAATATCAACTAGTATTTTAAAATAATTTTTCAGCATATTTTCATGTGTATTTGAGTACAAAATAAATAAATTTTCTTTTTATATTCTCATCTCTGCCATTGAATAAAACGGAATTAATTATCACTAGCAATGTTAAACATGTGAGTTTTAAATTCCTCGATCCCAGGATTAATCCAAACTGACGGGAACTGAACTCTGTAAAATATGAAGATAAATTCCCTTTGCGAATGGAGGATTTTGAGATACACGTGGGAGAATTAAATCCCTCGACTAAATAATATGGTTTTGAAGGTTGCCTAAGCCTGGATGAATTTGTTGCTTAATGACAGTGACAAACTGCTGCAAAGGAATTAAAACTGTCGCAAATTTAGCAAATTGGATTAGTATTTTTAGATAGTTATTGATACATTGTTATTTAATTGGAGTACTAGAATTTATTATTTATAATTCATTACTTTCACATTATAAAGTTATATGTCATAGTTATGTAGTTAGAAATGGTTCTGAATGAAAATATAATATTTCAATCATTGTGTGTAATTTAGGAAAAGGTTTTTGGTTACCTTTAGATCAGTAATTCCCAAAGTGGTCCAGGTGGACCATTAGGGGTGTACGGGAAACTCGCCGGGGGTCTGCGTTGGGCGTAACATAAAATAGCGGTCTACACCGTTCTACACCTTTGTGCATGAAAATCAACAAATCAACTCAGCCACAACGAAAGTTTCCTAATATAAATAGATCTAATCTTCACTTTATTTTCTTGAAGACTACGAAAATTGTTAGTAATTTAGCTACAGGGGGTCCACCGGATCCAGTAAGGTTTTGTAAGTGGTCTATGAAAGAAAAGAGTCTGGGATCCACTGCTTTAGATAATGTAATGGTTCCATCTAGTGGTAATTAAAAAGGAACTGTATCATTATTATCATCACAGCTCATATTCGTCCCCACTGACGGCACGAGCCTGCTCTAATTATGCTATAGCGATTAGGTCTTAGTCAGCTACGCTGGCCAAGCGCGGATTGGTTTGATTAATTGCATACCTTTGAAATTCTTCGCTAGTGCAGTTTACCTCAAGTGTAAAATTCGAAAAACAAAAACTTTCGAAAAACTATTATTACATGTCAGTTATTAACACTTATTATTACATGTCAGGGTCGACCCTAGGCCTTCAGAATCATTTGATACGTAGACCAGCGCACTACCCACACTCATAAATCAAAAATATCTTTATTCAACATTGACCTTTACAGGCACTGTAATGGACGTGTGGACTGTATAATGAAAAGTTGGATTTGTAAAATGAAAATAATATAATATTGATAATACAAGTGAACGAACAACAAATTACAAAACAAAAAACAGAAATAATAACAAAAACGTAACCACGGTAACCAAAAACATGAAATATATATAAAAGAGTTGCGACTCACAAAGGAGTTCGTAACATCCTCCCCCCTTGTGCAAGTATGCACGAGATTAATTAAGTGCTAAGTTAATCAGAAGCAGATACAGGTAGCTTAACAAGTTTGCGAAGGGGTCGACGCAACGTTCCTCCATGAGTCGTAACATCCACCACTCTGCTCCATCTCTACCGGGATACAGTGCTGATACTCGTCCACGTGGCCACATTCCTCGGGGAAGATTCTCATCAACAATCAGTACTAAGTCGCCCATATGAATAGTGTCCGAACTTGTTGGCTGCCGCGGTTGTAATGTTGGCAGTATCTCTTTGACCCATCTGTTCCAGAAATGATCTGCTAGTCGCAAAGCAACTCTCCAATTTGACCTGCGGTTTAAGTTCGTGTCGTCTAATTGAGCTGGCAGTGTTTGAGCGGATGAGCTCCCAATCAAAAAAATGGAAAGGAGTTAATGATTCTGCATCAGCAGGGTCCACAGACACAAGGCTTAGTGGTCTGGCATTCACTATTGCTTCGGCTTCCATCAAAAGTGTTTGCAGGACTTCATCTTTGGGAGAGCGCTCTCGAAGGGCTGCATTCAGTGCAACTTTAATGCAACGAACTAAACGCTCCCAGCACCCCCCGAAATTTGGCGCAGCGGGAGGAATAAAGCTCCAACGTATTCCACAGTTTGCTGCGTAGTTTTGGGCACTTTCGCCATAAAATTCTTTTAACATTCTATTTGCGCCTACAAAAGCGGTACCGTTGTCGGAGTAAATTACAAGCGGTGTTCCTCTCCTCGAAATGAAACGACGTAAGCTCATTACTGCAGCATCGGCCGAGAGACTGTGCACCATCTCCAAATGTACGGCTCTTGCCGTCATGCATGTGTATAAAGCGACATATCGCTTTTCACGCCTTCTACCAACAGTGACGGTCAAGGGGCCAAAATAATCCAATCCCGTATATGTGAAAGGTCGGCAGTGATGTGCGAGCCTTTGTTGTGGTAAGTTGCCAGTAGATGGTGTTAACGGCTTTGATTTTTTGATTCTGCAAATCAGACATCTGCTCGCTACGCTTCTGACTGTGTTACGTAATCGCAATATCCAAAATGATTGTCGAAGTTCGTTTACAACTTGTTCGTTATTGGCATGCCCAGCTTTGCGATGAAAATATGCGACAAGAAGTTTTACGACAGGGTGGCTGCCATCCAGTATTACAGGTGTTTTTGTCTCTTCGGGTATATTATCTGCGAATGATATTCGTCCAGCCATACGTAATAGTCCGTCTTGGCCTATTACCGGTGATAATTTCATCAAGCGACTCGACTTTGGCAAACGCAAGTTACGGACTGCATCAAGTTCCTCACGAAAACTCTCAATTTGAGTTCTCTGTAGAACGTGCGACTTAGCTGTTTGAATGAGTTCTGCAGTCAGCGGGATGATGGAGACGGCGGCGGCAGCGGCAGCGGCGGCGGTTGAGCTGTTGGCTGGAGCAGCGAGCGTGGTGGATGCCGATGCTCTGGTAAGCCTGCGACGAGAGGAATTATTTAATGTTGTATCATATTTTAATGACTTAAAAAGTGCAATAGCTTGATGCACGCGGGCAGTCGCACGTATTAAGCGAAGCCAATTGCTGAAGCGAGCAAAATCAACAGTGACCGGAGTTAACAAAGGTATAGTATCATTTTGGAAAACTAAATCTTTCTTCTTGAGCTCTTCAGCGAATGCCACACTATCACTATTCGATTGAGGTGCCAATGCCACAGAATCGCTTTTCAATTTAGGCCAACTCTCTGAAGGTCCCAATAGAAAGGAAGGTCCCGAAAACCATCTACTTTTAGCATCTTTAGGCAACGGGCGCATTCTTGTAGCGTCATCCGCAACATTTAATTCTGTTGGTACCCATCGCCAATCAGCTATGTTACTATTCTCCATAATTTCACCTACGCGATGGGCAACAAATGGCTTAAATGTGCGGGCATCGGTCTGTAACCAACTAAGAACGGTTGTAGAGTCTGTCCAAAAATATGTGTTTTTCGGACTCTTTCTGTGACCGTTCTTAATTGTGACAGCTAAACGCGAAGCAATTAAGGCGGCCTGTAGTTCTAAACGCGGTATCGAAACAGGCCTTAAGGGCGTTACTTTAGCTTTACTGCTGATGAGAGCGAGCTCACAGCTACCATGATCGTAAACTAATCGCCAATACGCTACACATGCATATGCGAGCTCGCTTGCATCTGCAAAAACGTGAAGCTCTCTGAACTGTGGTTCGACCGGTTTAATCCCAAGATGACGTGGAATTTTCATAGTGGATACTTCCGAGAGTTCATTAAACCACTCTAGCCATTTTGATTCTAAAGATGGTGGAAAAGTTGTATCCCAATCAATTTTTGATCTCCAAGTTTGCTGAAAAAGGACACGACCCTTGATAATAATATGACACAAGAATCCTAAAGGATCGTACACTCTCATCAAGTGAGAAAGTACTTTCCGTTTTGTCAGCGGGTTAGGTAAGCTATCGCCTAAACCGGTGCGGAAACCTAACATATCCGTGTGTGGGTACCACGTCAGACCTAAAGCGCTTACGGCTATGTTACACCCGAGGTTGACGTCCTCTTGTTGAGTGGCACGCAAGTTTATCGGGATAAATTTTAGAGCCTCGCTGTTATTAGATATCCACCCTCTCATTTCAAAACATGCTGCTTGATGGACAGTCAAAATTTCAAAAGCAAGATTTGCCATTTCCAGTGCATCATCAAGTGATCCTATGTAGTCATCCATATAATGGTCATGGATAATAGCATCTGCCGCTTTTGGGAATGACTTGCTGTGATCTAAAGCGTTTTTGTTTTTGATGTATAAAGCCGTAAAAGGACTTGAGGTTGCACCGAAAATAACTGAAGTCATACGATATTCTTTAATTAACGCTTTACTATTACCATCCCTCCACAGAAACCTAAGTGCGTCTCTATCTTCTTCCCTGATTCGGATTTGAGGAAACATCTCCCTTATATCAGCAGTTACGGCTATGCGCCCTTCGCGGAATCTGAACAGAATATCCAGCAGTGGCTGAAGGAGATCAGGGCCAGATAGTAACATAGAGTTCAAGCTTACGCCACAGGTTTTTGCTGGGGTCTTGTACAACTCGAAGTTTCCGTTTCAGGGGATGAAAAACACCAAAATGCGGTAAGTAAAACCTAACTATTTGTGAGTCAGAATGTTTGCGGGAACTATGATATGTGTTTGTATGACATCCTTCCGCGTAGCCTTTATCGATAATTGATTTCATGAAATTTTTGTATGCCTCGGCAAAATCCGGTTCTTTAGACATTCGGCGCTCTAAAGAAATTAGGCGAGATAAGGCTTGGGGATAGCTATCGGGTATGTCTCCGATATCTTGTCGCCAAGGCAAGCCTACTTCAAAACGACCTGATGGCAGACGTCTGGCAGTGTTTTCGATAATTTCACAAGCCAGCTTGTCGTTTTGAGTATGAGGAATTTTGTTATTATTTATGCCTAATGACTCAAGTTTGTATTGTTTTTTTATGAGCGACTCTAAGTTATCCTCGTTCACATTGTCATGGTCTGAAAGAGTGCTATAATTCACAAACTGTACAGACTTAGAGTTACTACACATAAAACCGTATAATGTCCAACCAAGGGCTGTTAGGCATGCGACTGGTTCGTTCTTATATACAAAAACTAAATTATCATATATATATTGCTACCTAAGTTAAAATATTAATTTCTTTGAACAATTCTTTTAGGGATTCTTTAGTCCGTAAACAGTAGATAGTATGCACTTCCGTATTATAATAGGACTGGTCAAATGCTGTTTAAATATATAAAACAAAGTTCGCTTCTCGAGGAGATCCCAAGCCGAGCGTGATTGACCTTTATTTGTAACATGACGATTGCTTGGCGATTGAATGATGTTGGTTGCTTCTTGAATATATAGTTGGTATGATGAAGCCAAAATTCTGCTGTTCAGTTTGTGCTATTTATGCAACAACTAGTTTTGATTTACTGTGGTTGCTTTGCCTCTACTTATGAGACTAGCTTGTCATTTCTTGTGTAAAAAGAAAATGGTACCTAGATTCAAATAGGTTAGCATCTACGCAGAAAACCCCTGTTATCATTTCCAGGACGTTTTGTCACAGTTGTTATATTTCAAGCACGTGAAACTGACTTCATTACTACGCTCGTAGGATGACACGGGTCCTGTAAATGGGAGAACCCCACTCAGGGGAGGCACCGTCGCCGCTAGTTTGTCTTGCTTATTGATATCATAAGTTAACTTATGTACCTTACAAGCGGGTCTTCTGTGTTCTTGTCTGAAATATAATGAAAGGCTTCTTGTAAAATGTTCTGACTTATTATGTCTTTTTCAATAATCAATACATAGTATAAAACAAAGTCGCTTTCGCTGTATGTCCGTATGTATGCTTAGATCTTTAAAACTACGCAACGGATTTTGACGCAGTTTTTTTAAATAGATAGAGTGATTCTTAAGAAAGGTTTGTATGTATAATAAATGCATAATATAGTAGAGAAACACTGATAAATTTAAAGGTTTCTAATGTGATGTCGTAAATAAGCACGTTTTTTTGCGCTTATATTGCAAACGCTGGCTGAACCCTACGAGATAGACCAAAATAATGTACTACAGTATTGTACAACTTACAAAAATCCACAAAAAAGTCCGCGATGGTATATGTCTATCTCTTAGGGATAACCCACCATAACCATTTTTTCACTGCACCCGTGCGAAGCCGGGGCGGGTCGTGATATATAAGAGCTACTTAATAAGCTAGAGCGCCTTCAAAATTTAGCCATTCGCTTTATATTCAGTCTGCGTAAATTTGACCACGTGTCTAGTTATCGTAAGCAGTTAGGGTGGCTACCTATTCGCTTGCGTAGAAATCTACACATGCTTTCCCTTGTGTACAAAATTCTCCACTATCCCCAGTTTCCAACTTACCTTCGAACCCGTTTTAAATTTTGTGCCGAAAGCTCCCGCCCCAAGCGATCCTGTGTTACTAAAAATGTCCTTGAAATTCCTAAGTCCAATTCCGTATTTTTTCAAAAATCCTTTTCCGTTCGTGCTGCCAAGCTGTGGAATAGTTTGCCCGCTTCCATTCGTGAGAGACCATCCCTTACATCTTTCAAATGTCTTCTGAAAGAGTACTATCTGTCTAATTAATTGTATTAAATTATATAATTATGATATATATATGTATGTATGTATTTATGTATATATTTATTTATGTGTAAGTATGTATTTGTATATATATGCTTAATGATGTGTACATTTGAATAGGTTAAACACTTAATTACCCCTGCAATTTTAACGTCTTGCACCACTATTTGGGTTGGCTGGAAGAGATCGCTTTTAGAGATAAGTCCGCCCTTGTACACTATGAATAACTACAATTTTTATTTTTTTTATTGTACAATAAAGTATTATATAATATATGTCGGATTATTATTATACAGAGCGGATTATTTAAGGGTACATTTAGGTAGAAAAATGCTAAGTAATTTCCGTATTATTTTAATTCCTTTGCTTCAGTGTCTCCATTTGTGACAAGAGCACAAGTAAAAGTGACAGTTAACGTTTGACGTTCGAGAACAGTTGATTTAAATTCATTCGAATTGAACTTTGTTTGTGTGTGGTCACGACATAATGAAGCACATTGCATTGCACGTGTCAATTTAATATCAAAATCATCCGTCATTGTTTTGTTTACAAATGTTTTTGTTCAATAAACCATTGTGAAGTGAAAAACAAGTGAAAGCTATCACAGTGTTATATAAGTTTATCTCCATGTTTGACCACCATTATTACTAAAATTCAGGGACTTATAGTTCCCGTTATCGTCAGCTGATGATGAACAGTTCCTAAATACGACGAAAAGTCTGTTATGTGGAACCCTTTTTACAATAAATATAATCACCAAATTGAAAGTGTACAGCGCAAATTCCTTCGGTCTCTTAACTTCAATATATATAATTCTCGGAGATCTTATGAGTTTCTTCTGAGTAAGTTTAATTGTTCCACACTTACCAAGCGCAGACAAATATTCGATGTAACTTTTTTATATGATGTTCTCAGTAATAAATTTGATTGTAATACTCTAACACAGTATATAAGGCACAAAATCCCCAGCAGTTCCCTTCGTATCCGTAATAATTATCCCCATAAATTATTTTCCCTTGATTTCGTAAGATCGAATGCTGGTGAACGTGCCCCTATCTATAGATTGATGAAATTTTATAATGATTGTCTATATGATCTAGACTTTTTTATACTGACTAGAAATAAATTTAGATCAGATGCGTCCACAATATTGTGTGATGTAAATGAAAATAAAGCAAAATAAAATTAACTTTTGTAATATTTTTCATGTATTGCTTGTATGTACTTTTTAAATACCTACACTAAAAATGTTCATTATTACACCTGTACATCTACTGGTTGTATGCTTGGAGTGTATTGTAATCATTGCTAGAACTATGATCTGTATCAATATTTTGTAATCTATCTGTGGATAACGGAGCTGGTTATACAATAAGAACCTGGTGTAATGTTTACATTTTTTATATAAGTACATTGTATAACTGTTTGTTATTTCAAAATAAATAAAAAAAAAAAAGTGTCAAATAAGTATGAAAAAGTCACCTGCACCATCTGTGCAGACGAATTCGCAGGCACTAGTTAGTATTGTATATTAGAACATTTAAAACTTTAATTGCAAAAATTAATCTTTTTAGCAACGAGAAAAATGGCATAATACGTTACATAGTTTGTTGATGACAGTTCTGAAAACAAGGATGGCAAAATAACACTTAGCGTAAGGCAATATTCAACAGGCAACTTGCATCAATCTTTCGCCGATACTTCGGAACTGACAAGTTGTGTGATCGGAGCTCCGAACTTGCACCAGTTGCGAGTGGATTAGATTAGCTATATGTATATTTTGCGTGATCGGGTGGCTCATATGAACAGGTCTGAAATTGGATTTACATGATTTATAGGCATCTGTTAAAATAGTTGGCGTGGTAGAATTCAGCACTGGCTTCCTTATCTATAAGACTGGAGTTGATACGGAAGAGTCTATGCTAGGGTCGTAAAAAAACACAAAAGACAAACAGCCGCAAATTAATGTGTGCATTTACCATAATGAATAATTGTTTTCAAAAGTATTTAAAAATGTGTTGACATCATTTATTTTTACGTGCAAAAATTTAACTATTGCTTATTAAGTGACCTACGTAGTCGAGTGTTAGTACATCGGTTTCAAAGTGTCGCTATCTCTGAGGTCCCGGGTTTGACTCCCGTTGGGGGTAGATGTTGATGTGATGAAAAATGTATGTCTATCCGTTACCCTAGATCCCATAACACAAGTATTACAGAGCTTACTTTGGGCTAGGCTAGTTGGTGTGTGAGAAATATTTATTTATTTAATTATCCTACTACTATTATAACGGCGAAAGTTTGTAAGTATGGATGTTTGTTACTCTTTCACGTAAAAACTACTGAATGGATTTGAATGAAACTTTACCACAATATAGCTTATACATCAGAATAACACATAGGCTACAATTTTTGAGGTTTCTAATGTGAAGTCGTAAAAAAAACACATTAGAAAAAAGATCGTTAAATGTAGTTTCTAGGAGCATACTGCAGTAGCTACCTATAGGCCTATGATTAGGGCTCTGCAGTGCTTAGTTACCGTATTTCTTACTTATTACTAGACTAGATGGGACGAACCTGAAGTCCACGCGAACGAAGTCGCGGGCAAAAGCTAGTTATTTCATAAGTAGGTTGTCTCTTGTATGTGTGTGGATTTTGTAGACAAATTATACTTATTACTTTTATTATTTCGAGCATTTTATATTAACGTAGCGTATATCTTTATCAATTGTAGCCTATGTATTATTGTGATGTGTAAGCTATATTATTGTAAATTTTCATTAAAATCCATTTAGTAGTTCTTACATGAAAGAGTAACAAACATGCATCCATACAAACTTTATACGCGCATATAATATTAGTAGTGATAAATTTGATTTTTGATTGACTGTTTTTGTTTGCGGTACGTTGAAATCGAATAACCTGTCGATTTGCTTTTGTTCGGTTGTTATCTTTTTTATTGAAATATTCGCTCCATTTTCATTTTATGATCCAAGAAGACTTGACTATTTTGAATGATTTCCCTCGCGGTTTCGCTGAATTGAAACACATATTTTCTACTACGTTACTTGGTATCGAACACTTCTATCATCTAAGTTCTTATATATTTTATTTATTTATTTTATTTTTATTTTTTTTAAACCTCGCCCCACACTAAGATTTTTATCCTGTGTAGTGGGTGCAGTCACAAACAGAAATCTCACATGCACACCCAGACCGGAACAAATTTTCGTAGGTCATACAAAATATCTGCCCCGTGCGGGAATTGAACCCGCGACCCGTTGCGTAGAAGCCGATTACTCGACTACTGCGCTAAACGTGTCGTCTATATATATATATATATCGCACTAATAATACAATTGTGTATCAACTTAAAACGTCGTACTTGACATAATACTATAAACACACGCAAAATTTGATTCCTCACGCGTGATCAAGACCGTCGTTCGATTAGTGCAAAAACAGAATAAGGATAAATTAAAAAACTTATGTGACAGTTATTCAATTTGAAACTATTACATGAAGTGAGTAATAAGTTTTTTGTTGATTCTGAAAAATGTTCGATTTTGAGTTGATACACTGTTGTATTATTAGTGCGATATATATATAACTAACTTCTTATTGGTTGATACCATAACATTTACTTAACTATAAAAATATCTTTTCAAAATTTATGAGTAAAGAAAGGACAATATATTTATTATTTAAATACTTATTATTATAAACGTACTTGTTTTAAAATATTTAAAATGAGAAAAGAAATTTATACGCGACCAATAAACTTAAGACAAAAAGAATATCTTGCACTCCCTCCAACCAATTTGAAGATGGTAGGTTCTGGTCCCTATTCTATGTGTGTTAGGATATATAACAAGATTCCAATTAATATACGAAACATGGAGAAATACAATTTGTTCAAGAGCACGTTGGAAGCATACCTTAAAGGAAGACCTTTATATACGTTGCAGGAGTTTTTTGATGACAGGACCGGAACTTGATCTGAGAGTTAATTTAGTTATTCAAAATATTATGTAATTTGTATTATATAAAGTGAACAATTGATTATAAGCTCTAAAATAGAATAATAGGGTGTGATGATAGTTGAAAATAGGCTAATGTAAATATGTAAGTTAGTGCAGGTATATGTTGAATAAGTGGTGAAAGATAGAAGTATGCAGTGTAGCGCAATGTTGCAGTGCCCTAGCAGGGTTTCATGTTTGAAATAGTGAAATGCGAGTAAGTGTCATCAAATGTATTGTACAACATGAAAGCAATAAATAAATAAATAAAAATTTAAATAAAGGACATTTACACATCGCGCCGGTCGTCACGATAACGTCGTTATTATAATGGCGAGTTTATTTTATTTCGTTATAGCCGCCATGGCTAACAGGCCTATAGCCCGCCTGATGGTAAGCAGTTACCGTAGCCTATGGACGCTTGCAACACCAAGTGTCACTCGCGCGTTGCTGAACTCTTTAAAACCTATTTACTTCCTTTTGAAGAACCCCATACTGTAACCTTCCGGGAAAAACTCATTCCACAATCGAAGTGTACGCGGAAGGAAATTCCTGTAGAACTGTACTGTGCAGGACCATTTAGGTTCCAGTGTGTGAGCATGAACTCCCTGTCGATGGCGAGCGCTGCGATAATAGAAAGTGACTACGGGCATCATATTAAACAATTCTCGGTACATAACACATCATATAGGCCGAAGAATACGAGAAGACAAAGTCTCTATTGATCAGTCGATCTCGTCGATGAGCCTCAGAGCGTGAACCGAGTCTAGGGGCCCAAGCTGGTACCCAGGTGTATGAATATAAATGATAGTTTACCATAGATAATATATTTCTATTGTGTGACGCTTAAAAATGTACACCGCTTCAAGTATTTTATAATAATTATAGTTATATATATATATATGTATATATATATGTATATATATTGCTTACACTTACACCAATTAGCCTATCCCAAATAAGCTCTGTAAGGCTTGTGTTATGGGATCTAGGGTAACGGATTGACATACATATCGCACTTATAATACAATAGTGTATCAACTCAAAACGTCGTACTTGACATAATACTATAAACACACGCGAAATTTGATTCCTCACGCGTGATCAAGACCGTCGTTCGATTAGTGCAAAAACAGAATAAGGATAAATTAAAAAACTTATGTGACAGTTATTCAATTTGCAACTATTACATGAAGTGAGTAATAAGTTCTTTGTTGATTCTGAAAAATGTTCGATTTTGAGTGGATCACTATTGTATTATTAGTGCGATATGTATAATACATATATAAATATATTTTATAAAAATATATAATAACAACCATGACTAAGGTACAAATGCTCGCATTCATCACGCAAACATCTGCCCTTATCAGGACTCGAACCCGGGACCTCAGAGGTGGTGACACCTTGAAACCGGTATACCAACCACTCGACGCAGAGGTCGTCAGTTAACGTGAAGTAGTATATAAAGTGTTAAATATAAGCAAATAAACCGCAATTTCATAGTTAATTAAGCATCTATTACTATAACATAATGAGCAGCAATATTTTTATTATACATGTTATAAAATTATACTTTTATAAAACGAATATAAAAATTATCTACCCAATTTGTTTTTATCTAAAGAAAACACGGCGCCGAGCGTGGTAACTTGTAGGTCAAACTAGTTACAATCAATAAACACAAGTTAAAATGGCGTAAAGTAATCTGGCAATCACATAAGCAAATTCCAACATTATGTCAGAAAAAAAGCTATTACTTCTGACCCGAAAAACGTGAGGCATTCTTATTAAGATATCAAACGCGTGTTAAATGGGTCGAAACAGCGTTAACGCACGAAAATGGACGTTACACGAGATTACTTAAGGTATATTCACATATATATTTCTGAAGCTATAATTTCAGCCCGATAAAAGCACCTTTGATTTGATCAATTGACTTTAAATAAAGTGGGGGTTCTCAATTCGATAATTTTATGATTGTTACTTCAGAACTGGGAGAACAGATTCTGATGATTCTATTTTATTTAAGCGCTGGTGCTTCTCGTCTGGTTCCCTTTGAATTTTTTGGTTTCCTTCCATGAGAAAGAAAACCACACAAGTCTTAAATTTGCATTAAATATATACCAGATAAATGGAGGAATAACTCTATTTTACGCCGGATAAGTAAGTGTACATCAGATTCATTAAAAACTAGCTTTCTGCCCGTGGCTTCGCCCGCGTGGATTTCGGGTTTGGGTCTATAGAGGGTTAAGGGTTATATCTTTTGCCCACGACTTCATATGCACGGAAGTCGGTTTATGACGCGAAGATTTTATCGCGCTTTCCGTGGGACTATCCATTTTTCCGAGATAAAAAATATCGCAAAACCTTGCTCAGGAATCACTCTATCTATTGATGGAAACCGCATGAAAATCTGTGCAGTAGTTTTTGAGCGAAGCCTTTATTGCGCATCCCGTGGGATCTGCCGATTTTTTCGGGATAAAAAGTAGCCTATGTTACTCTTCATCCCTTCAACTATCTCCACGTAATAAATCACGTCTATTCGTCGCTCCGTTTTGCTGTGAAAGATTGACAAACAGACAAACACACTTTCCCATTTATAATATTAGTATGGATAAAAAAATAAACATTTTAATAAAAGATAATCAACGTAAAAATAGCTGTTTAAAAAAATGCACTGTAAAGTAACTGTTAACATATTTAGAGACATATAATAGCAATTTTTTTTAATAATATAATTATACTAAATTATGAATGTAGATTGGCGGGGTTTAAAAATATAGAAAAGGCACGCACTTCGTGTCTGTAAAGCAATCTTAACAAAAAAGAAAAATGTGGTGCACAGTATATGCAAGTGTCTCAAAGACGAGACGTCGAAGCGTCAAAAAGACGATACAGTTGTTGCAGCGGGATATAAATTTTGAGTAAGATTTCTTGTCTGTAACATCTACGACACAGATTAAACATCCGAGTGTTCGCCCCACCTAGGATTTTTATCCTGTATCATGAATATTTAAAAAAAAATTGGTTGTCTGTAGAACTCCGTCTACTGCCGATATCTGAACGTGACAACGTCTATTACATGGTAATTTTTTCTGGGTGCAATGAATTTATTTAAAATAAAGTAATGTATAACATTTATATTTTTATTACGTTGCCGTGTGGCGTCAGATCGGCCGTTACGCCGTTCGTGGACTCCGTGTGGTGTCCGATTTGGCCGTTACGGTGTTTTCGAGAATGACTCCACGCCGTACCAATTTAATAGACGTTGTCACGTCAAAAAGGAAATTGAAATCCAAGAAATAACATATACTGTAGACTTGCCACTAACATACGAGTACCATACCCGAGCCACTGAGATACAAAAAGAAATTAAATATTAATGTGGACGATTGTGGTGTAATGACGTCACATATATATGTGGATTAGCCTTTATCTTTGGACGTCCCTGTAGCCGGCTGGGCTGACCTGATTATTCATTGCTTGTAAATAGATCGATGTTAGTACTGTGTGGTTGTGAACTTCGTAAGCCTCGGAGAAGGGATGTTATTAGCTATTATGTGTGTTTGTCTGTCAGTACGTATTCTCGGTGTATATGTGTATTTATTCTCGGCGGTACAGTCGAGTGGCGCGTTCAGCTTTGAAGAGAAAATATTTCATGCATCCATTGACGCCTAGTTTGCTTTGTTCTGTTTATAATAATTCAAATTGTGCAAGGCAGTCAATGCCTCATAAATATCACATCAGTGCTGTTAGTGTCAGCTGTGGCGAACTGTTGATGTGTCACGTCACCGAGGTCCCGATATGCCTCAGAGGGGCGTATGCCACCCGCCTCTGTCTAGTGGCGAGCTGTTGTTGAGTTGCGACAACGAGAGTCTCGATATGCTTCAGGAGGGCGTATGCCACCTGTCTCTGTCTTGCCTTAACCGGCCATACATAGTGAAGTCACAAGAGCTCCAAGGGTGGAATTGTAATAATGCCATAACACCGACGGCATCTCGATCGCTGCCGCAGACACACCTCTTAGCCGCATACCAAACTTGCCCTTCACACCAATTTTAGTTTCCCTTTCCAGGGGGCCATTTAGTGAGTAGCGAATTACCATCTGCCATAATTTACTTAATTAAGAAGGCAGGTAATTGAATTCGCTGCTATTCCCCCGTTCTCATTACCGCCAAAATTGAAATGCAATAGTCTATAAATATTTTGACTAGTAATGACAAGTTTCTGTATATCTAAGTGGAAGACTATACAGTCTTTAGCTGTATTTCTCATCGTGCAGATAGAGATTAGACCCAGTTGGTACACCTCATGTACATTTGCGTTAAATTCGCTTAAATGGTCTCCACGCGTTCGGTCTATTATGCGTGTAAAGAGTGTCTGTGAGATATACCTGCATGCGTGTGCCCCCACGCCTGCCACGCCGGTACATGTGGGACATTAGATAGGTACAGGAGACATATCTATTCATGCATTTATTTTTTATTCGTAAATGGAACATCAGAAACTAAAAAAAAATATAATAAAGTGTTAAATGTGTGTGTTGTGATTGAGTGTGTATATTTGTGTACGTTCATGTATGTATATTGTACGTGTGTAGTGCAAGTTTTTATTGTAATACTTTAATAATGCATCGTATTAACTTTTAAGTTTTCCGTCTGAGCATAATTCAAATCCATCCGCCATTTCGATACTTAATACTTGCATATACGGTTTTTAAGGGGGTAAATATTAAGTATGGGTTAGTGTTTATTATGTTGTAAAGACTGTACTCTAAAAGCAAAAGAAACTGAGCAAAACATATTTAAGCACAAAAATCAAAATAAATAATCATTTTTCAACATAGGCCTTTACAGGTAATTATTCAAGTTAAACAAATCTAACATTTAAAGACATAAAGAACCGAAGAGTTTCGTTACCTTGTACACGAAAGAAAAAAAAAGCAATAATATGAAAACCTTTGTTAGGTACGCTACATTAGCAGAGAACGGGCTTCTCAAGGAGAGTCCAAACTTTATTTACAATATCGTTATAATAAATAAATTGGAACAATTATATACAAGCCTACCATCGAAACAGTCATATAGTTTCCTAAAAACATATAAGTACAGTCGTGTATATATTTAAACGGACTGTTTCAAGAAGTATTTGCGCAAACAATTTTTTAATGATTATAGGTTTTGAGCGCCGAATGTCAAAAATGGCAGGTGATATAATCAAAAATATGTTCTGTCTTTGTAATTATAAGACTCATAATTAGATTTCTTTTAAATAAACTAAACGAGGTATGATGACCCCAACCCGAAGAACACCGACCTTTGCGTGTTCGTCGACCATTAGCGAAAACAATTACATAATCGCGTTGCCAACTAACATTCTGTTTACATTCCCAAGAACAGCGCAGACATTTTTATTTACATTATCCTGTTCATTTCTTGCATTGTTTATACACCTCATCAAAATAGTTTGAAATTCAAAATAATTCTAGCGTCTTATTAGTTTTTGTGCATTCTTATATATCATGTTTACTACAGACAAATATAAATGAGAAACCGGGTCATTTGTTGTAAGCATGACATTTCACAATTCGTTTTGCTCCTATATTTTTTTCATATTCATTTATATCGGAACGTCAGTGGTGCTATGGTCTTGGTATTGGTCTACGAATTTGGTTCAGGTCGACCCTACAATGTACCTTTTTCTTTTTAAGGAGGTGGAATACTTTTACGTACTACGTACGTACGTTACGTACCGTTACGTATATTAACGGCAAATTAACAGGCGTGTGTGGGACTCAACCACCACGATGTCCATTTTGTCCTCACTTAGGGCAATCTGGGTACTCTTCAGGTACGGGTCAGCGTAGCAGACGACACTCACGCCGCGAGGAAGGCTGGTGCGAAGGACTGCGTCGTATGCGAGGTTCCATAGCAGGGGTCCCAACACCGACCCCTGCGGAACACCGCGTTCGACCCTCCTAGGCGTTTCCGTCCCGTCCCGACCCATCACGCTGATTGTCCTGTCGAGCAGATAGTCCCTGACCACGGCCCGCAGATAGGGAGCCAGCTCGTGGTATACGAGCGCCTCCCTAAAGGCCAGCCAGAGGAGGGTGGCGTTGGCGTTAACGATGTCTAACGACACCGCCAACGCCACCCTCCCCAATCGGACTGCGGACTCCGACAGGGAATGAACACGCTGGACGGCGTCCAGCGTTGATCGCCCCCACCGGAATCCAAATTGGCAGCCCGATAGGTTGGGACTCACGCGCGACAGGTGCTCGCTGATACGGGCGGAGATAACCCTCTCGAAGAGTTTCCCCGCCTCGTTCAGCAAGCAGATCGGATGAAACGAAGACGGAACGTCGCCGGTCCTTCCCTCTATCCTAAGGAACACCAGCCTGGCCGACTTCCAGTCGACGGGGAACTCCACATTGGTTGGTCCTGCGCTGCTAGCATCTAACGCCTTTCTGCGATCTACACTAAGTCGTCTGCCTATCTTGTGGGAGGCGTGCCAACGTTGCGACGTCCGCTATATATTTATTTATAACTAGTGGACCCGACACTTCGTCCTGTCGAAAAGATTTGTAAAGTAGAAGTATATCGCATAGCCAACTAAATTGCAAAAAAAGGTCCAAATGAACTATTACATTTTATGACTATTCAATTTTGAAACGTGACATTAAATCCTCTAACGATGTATTCTGTGCTCCAACGCACACACGTACACTGTTTTGATAGATATGATTGAATTTCAACTTTATACAGCTTTATTAAAGCGCAAATTGACTCTGTGATGTTAGGAACACACTTACATTGCTTAAACAACAGTGAGTGCTTGCAATATGAACTTTATACAATAACAATAAAGCTCAAATTGACTGTACGTTTTAGATAGAAAACGTTTGTATGGAATAAAAGGGCTGTTTTTAGTGTTCTTCCGATAATTATTCGAATTTTTCTAGCCGTAAAAACTACCGTTGAACTTCAACGTTGTTGAGTCATGCGCTTACCAACACATTTTGAGATTCATTCTTATATATATAAAATCTATAGTATATATATTATAAAGCTCAAATTTTTAATATAAATTAATAAGCTATAGTGATAACTATAGTAGCACTTTCTTTCTACAGATTCACCTGTGAAGTCAAAAAATAATTTTGCTTGTGCTAAAAATACCCTATCTCGTGTCTACATATATAGAGTAAAATCAGTTATACAACATAGTTGCGCATAACTTCTTGGAATGATTTATTACTTTGATTACACTTCATTTTATGTCAATGTTGAAATAACAAGTAATCATATGGCAATCACTGAAAACTTGGAGACGCAACAATTAAACTTTCAATGAGCTATACGGTAAATATATTATAATATATAATCATATATCATAGATATGATATATAGTAAATACTCAGCTATCCATACTAATATTATACATGGGAAAGTGTGTCTGTCTGTCCGTATTTCACGGCAAAACGGAGCGACGAATTGACGTGATTTTTACGTGGAGATAGTTGAAGGGATGCAAAGTAACATAGGCTTTTATCCCGGAAAAATTGACAGATCTCACGGGATGCGCAATAAAGGCTTCGCTCAAAAACTACTGCACAGATTTTCATGCGGTTTTTATCAATAGATAGAGTGATTCTTGAGCAAGGTTTTGCGGTATTTTCTATCTCGGAAAAACGGATAGTCCCACGGGAAGCGCGATAAAACCTTTGCGCTATAAACCGACTTCCGCGCATATGTAGCCGTGGGCAAAAGCTATGACCCTTAACCCTCTATAGACCTAATCCCGAAATCCACGCGGGCGAAGCCGCGGGCAGAAAGCTAGTATTAAAGATAAAAGTTACACCTTTAGATAAATAATATATATTACAATTCTTGTGAACTGTCAAAGTAATAATGAAGTTTTATCAGACTTGATTACTTTAGTTGTCAGATAAACCATTTCGCTATTACCTTGAATCTTCAAGGTAATAGCGAAATGGTTTATCTAAGTATATATAAGGTATATATAATAATTAATAATCTGATTCCATTAGATGTACTAAAATTGGTACATTGATGATTACACGCAATTGAATATGTTGGATACGTTTGGTTTAAAACGGTTCTATTACTGTACCTCTTCTTTCTCTTGCCATTTTTTTAGCGATGGCATTCCTCAGGCATGTATGGAGTCCCGGGAACGCAAAGCGACTTTCGGGAACCCCCAGCTTCCGCTCCCCTGCAATGCTCCAGGGGAGCCCTTTTTTATGTCGCCGTAATATGTCGTCCTCATCCACTCTCCTCTATCATTCGACATATCGCGACTCATTCTCATCTTCAACGTACTCGTATCATCATTCACACAATCCATCCATTTCTTTGATCTTCCTCTCCCTACGAGCTCATTTACTTTTATTTCCATAACTTTCCTAGTAACATGTTCTATTACTATACTTATTGCAAAGGATATGATTTTAAGTCATGCAGATATGGAAATAATGGCAATTCATAATGAATTTTATAGGCTTTAAGTCACCCAAAGGCTATTTTTCTCTGGACTATCTGCTTATGGGGAACATGCAACTATAATATTTATGAAAATTTTGTTATAGAAATGCTTAAAAAGTATAAAAGTAGGTACACTGCAAGGTTTACGAGAATCTTAATATATATAAATCTCATGTCACAATGTTTGTGCTCAATGAACTCCTAACCTACCTACTTAACCGATTATAATAAAATTCGCACACCATGTGCAGTTCGATCCAACTTGAGAGATAGGATAGTTTAAATCTCAAATTATCATCATCATCATCATCATCATCATCAATTTTAAAAATTCTTTCACCAATAGAAAGCCACATTATTGCGGAGTGTCATCATCATCATCATCATCATCATCATCAGCGGACGGCGCGCGATGGCTTCGGGTTTAATTCAGTTCGCTTTCGTGCTCGCTTCGGGGATTATTAATATTATGCCCAACGAAGTGGGCGCGGGTCAGCTAGTATAAATATATAAACCTTCTACTTACTACTTATGCACAGTGCGGTTCCAAAGGAATTTCCTCCCGCGTACACTTCGTTTGTGGAATGAGCTCCCTGCCGAGGTTTTCCCGCAGGGCTACAGTATGGGGTTCTTCAAAAGGGGAGTAAATAGGTTTTTGAAGGGTCGGCAACGCGCAAGTGACACCCCTGGTGTTGCAAGTGTCCATAGGCTACGGTAACCGCTTACCATCAGGCGGGCCGTAGGCCTGTTTGCCACCATCGTGGTATAAAAAAAATGTTTATTTTTAACAATAATTACGAATCAAAAGTAACGTGATACGGAACGGATTTAAAACACCAATCAGCGTTCAGTGACGTGACTCCTGTTATGACAACTTATTTGAGGTTATAAGTTGTAGTAAAAGTGAACAATTAAATCCAAATTAAATGCGTTTTTTGCATAAAAATGGAAGTTGGGTGTTAGGGACCAAGGGACCTTAAATAATATAACGTAATATAATAGTGGACTGTATATTTGCTACAATGTGGTAAAAGATATTATATATTTCGACCGTCGCCGATGGAGTCCCAAAAGGAAGAGAGCGTTCGAAACCACGAGCCCCCGACCCGCTGCGCCGCCGAGACCGGTTCCGATAACGCCGCCTCCTTCCCCGTACGTCTCGTCCCGTGCATAAGACGAGCCCGCGGGCACGGATGGTAACATTGGGTTTGTCAAAGCAGATTCTAGGACTCTGCCAAAATTTAATGTTGACTTATGTCAAAGTGGTCTTCACAGCATCGAATAAATAAATAAATTAATAAATAAATATTAAATAATAAACAATAAAGTCTTTGGGGAATAAACGTTATTCCTCTTCGCCGCTTGAAACCACATTTTTCTCAGTTTTGGGTTAGAAGGTCCAATCAAAAAGGTTTCGGAGTATTAATGGCATAGTTGTGATCACCTAATGTTGATGGATAGTCCATTGTAATTTTTTACAAAATAATACCTTGAAAGTCGAGATAAATACAAAAACAACTAAAGCCAGCAATGACACGCGCAGTACAATCAGTGAGCCAGTGACAATGACAGACAGGAGTGACGTCATACGAACTATAGGTCTGTTTTCGCGCGAAAATTTAAATTGACAATTTTCAAACGCATTTTTTAGTTATATACAGTCTTTTCATTTTTTAATATACTTGTGGTCTATTCTCGTCTACGTGGAGTTCTTTAAAATGAGCAGAAAAATAAAAATATTACATTAATAGGGAAGGGTTTCAGTTTCAAATTGCCATATACTCGTAGAGCTTCTAAGTTCAAATGAGGCCCTCACCATTTTACTTTTACCTTTAGTTTTATGAAGGCAGCGTCAATCGCATATTTCGATTCATTTATTTTATAGAAGATGAAAATATAGTCAAGATACTTGCATACATTTGCGTAGAAACTCTAAGTGGCATGTGATGCACCTGGAAACGCCGGAACGTAAATAGAACGAAAGAGAACGAGTGCTATATTAGAGTGAGAGGCACGATGCATTAGTAGATCTTGACGTGTGTGATGTGTAGATGTGAATGAATAATTTAATTCTTATTCATAAATCGTGATAAAAAGCGTTAATGATAGATAAGATAGATAAAATTTTAATTAAGAAACATCTTCATCACACACAAAAAAAGGAACACAAAGAAACTAAAAAACATTTTCTTAAAACAAAAAAGCCAGTACAAACCAAGAGCCGAGTGTGCTGTAGAAGTGTAAAAGGGTCGTAGCTCAGTGATTGGAATTGCTCACAAAAGGATATGCCAATATATTTCGAAGATTTCATATAAAATAAAAAATAAAATAATATTCAAAATACTGGGCGTCGCATATAAACTATAATATCACGATGATGATGAAATCAGTGATCAATGTTGGCTGTCGTAATTTTAATTATATTTAAAAGTGCACACTAGACAAGTATTTAGCCATTCTCTACTCGTAGAAGTTAAAAGTATAGACACTGTTCAAATGGCAAACCGAGTCCGCCACCGAGTACCATTTTGGCCCCTATACGTTGATTTTGAAGGAGAAATAATTTAAAGTGTATTTTGAATGAAAAGGAGATGTCCTCTTATTACAAGGAGGTCGGTTTTTTGTGATCAGCGTTAACTAACAAACACCAAACTACATTAAATTGAAAGCCGAAAAAATATTAAGTATGAATCAAATAAAAGAAATATTTTTACCACCCCCAATTATTTTTAAATAAATAAAACATGTTTATAAGAAATATTTCATATGGCAACACCTTCATGATGTTTTTATTAATCTGTGACTACCGGTATCTTACTCTATGTCACAGATTAATATACTATTGCTGGTCTGATCATAATCATAAAATCAAAACTATGACATTGACAGCAGCAACAAAAGTCTAAGAATTACATCAAAGTTTTGTTTATTATCACTCTTACATTTCTGTGGATTCGAGTAATCAGCACTGGACCATCCGGTTGTTGATTTATGGCGGTCGAATTGCGAGAACGCACCCCGCCATGTGCCCCGTATGGGCCCAGAGAACTCGGGGGGGTTTTAGTGGGTTTCACGAGTTTCACGAGTCCGATTTAACTACATCTGACATTGAGTTAGCTTTAGACCTGAGTCGATCGCGATTGATCAAATCACTGTGATTCGATCGCGTAGCATTTATGAATGATCGAGTCACGACCCACGAAAAGATTCGATCACCGAGATCGACTGGGTCACGGTAACTCGGTCCTGAGTCATGATCATTTATGTACCTGTGTATTGAAAACAAATTGTTACAATTCATTTTCGTTTTTATCCTTGTAAATGTTTACTTAGCACATTATGAAAAGTTAATAGTGGTAATTAATAGCAAATCAATCATTAAATTCGCAAAATGACCAATCGTGATGGATTTATATCCATTTACGAAAAGTCTTTAAGCGATACAAAAAAACAATAACAATTCAGTGAGTTTTTCGCAGAATTCAACTATGTATGACAGACGCGTATTTTATTTCATTTATAAAATTTACGTCTAGCAATGAACACTATGAGATATAAAATGTGTGTTAAAAGTTATCTATTTATATATAACATAATCATGTAATAATCGTATCTAAAATATTTGAGTACCAAATTTTCTCGTAGCCCAACCAAACGAGCGTGACCCAAAACGTACAATAGCCACCCGATCAGAGACCCGAGACCTATTGAACACCCAACCCGCTACCTCAATCAATCGATCATTTGATCGAATCATTGTGATCGAATCACCAAGCGAATGGGTCGCGATCGACCCGGGTCGCAACAAATGATCGATCGACACAGGCCTAGTTAGCTTTAAGACTACGCTGTGGCCATATACAGCTGAATAAATTTGCCTACCTCATGAGAAGGACAGATAGTCCTCTGCGCTTAATGTGTGGTGTGGTAGAAGATGTTCATCATATTTTAGCAGAGTGTACTCGGGGACAGACTCACCGCCAACACCTTCTTGTCGGTCATTCTCATGAGGTGGGCAGGTTTAATAGTATACTTGCGCAACCACTATCCAAAGAAGCACGAGATACGTACAAATTTGTGAAACATATCATCAAGTTAAGACTGTAATCTTTGTATATTTTCCTATGGGGGTGAAATATTCAAAATGAATAAACCCTCTATAATAAATTAATAAAAAAAAAAAAAATTTTTTGTAAAGGATAAGAAATGGTTATGGTGGGTTATCCCTAAGAGATAGACATATACCATCGCGGACTTTTTTGTTGAACTTTTTAAGATGGACAATACTGTAGTACATTATTATGGTCTACTCGTATCTTGTAGGGTTCAGCCAGCTTTTTTGCAATATAAGCGCAAAAAACGTAAGCACGTTTTTTGCGCTTTATGACATCACATTAGAAACCTCTAAAGGACAATGCCCATTTTTGTATGGAGGCTTGCCCCACCTATAAATATCCATGTACAGAATTAATAGTAGGTGCATTTTAAGTGTGTTCGATCCTAGAATATGATGTAACCATTATTTTTTAAATTAAAGATGCAGTTTCGTAGATATTCATTAAAAAGTGGTTGTTTCTAACCTAACCTAAATGACCTTTACACTAGCAAAAAGTCGAAGTAGTTTCACCGAATTGTCGATAAAATTAATGATTAAACGAGCTTACCTGAAGTGAAGTTCAATCATAATTATACGAAGGCTTCGTCCGAAGAGATTAGCATATAACACAACATGTAGTATCGCCTAGCATTTCGCCATATACACACTATATTGAGGGTACTTAATAAATATTTTACATTTTTATTTTTATTTTTGACGGTAGGTATGATGGTTTCGTTGTCCCGCCACAAAACTCCGGCTATCATTTAGTTTAGAGATTACTATAGCACTATTTACTTTACGACACCATAGGGATGCATAGGGGAGGGAGGGATGCTAATCTCTTCGGACGAAGCCTTCGTATAATTATGATTGAACTTCACTTCAGGTAAGCTCGTTTAATCATTAATTATACTCCGCTTCGTCCTCGAGATTAGCATATAACACAACATGTAGACTTTTAGAGCAGTGTCGTGAAGTAAAACTCATACCTTGAAAATAAAAAGCACTGATTATTTCATAATACAGAACTATTTTTATTACTAGATCATACAACAATTTGAATGATATTTAATTTTAAATCATACAATAGAATCAAATTAATTCCCAAAGTTGCTTATTATAGAAAATCTTAAGAATCATTAATTATTATTCTTGCAAAAGAATCATTGTTATCCCTATTGGCTACAATAGTTGATCTATTATAATATTTAAAAAATGTGTTAGACGAACCACTCCAGCCGGCAGTGTTCCTTATTGTATCTATACTGAGCCCTAGCCGGTGCGCCTTCGACGTGGCTGCGTGCCGAGTACTGTGGGCACTAAACATTGTGATATCAATCCCACTGTCATTTAATACGTTTTTAATCCACCGACTAAGTGTCTGTGTAGATACTGTATGATGAGGTTTTTTCCAACTTATAAAAAGATTTTTAACACCCTTTCGGAGAGGTTCGGTTATGGCTAAATAATCAATTAATGTTCTTGCCGGACATATATTTGGTTGTTCTACGAAGAAGGGCAAACATAGCAGAGGTTGCAGAGAACCTGCTCTAGATGTCTTAATTAGATCAGGTATCTTTATAGTAACATTATCTGTGTATATTTCTATATTTTCAATTAATATTTTTGAAAAGGTTTGTACACGATGAGCTGTTATTAAGGCCAACAAAGTGATTAATTTTTTGGAAATTATATCTAGTGACATATCTACATTGGGATACCAATTTTTTAAAAAATCCAGTACAATAGACGTATCCCAAGTGATACCATAACGAGGTAAAGGAGGTCTCAATCGATATACACCTTTAAGGAATCTCTTGATTCTATCATCGTTACTAACATTATTACCCAAAATCAAAGCTAATGCTGATCTGCAACTATTAAGAGTGCTATATAGAGCACCATCATTGTATAATTTTGTCAAAAAATATATAATATTAGGGACTGATGCTTTAAATATATCTATTTTATTATTTAAACAAAAATGGTGCCATTTCTTAAGATAAACATCATATTGTCTATAAGAATTATTAGAGATCGAAGCTAACATTACGTCTAAGGATGACGGAGGAAGACTTCTGTTCAGCCATGCTGTCCTGATAAGACTGCGGCAATCAGAGTAAACTTGGTGTGGATGCTGTGGTGTCTGGAATTACAAATGATCAGATTATCTATTGGTTTTAGTATAATCGGTTCCGATAACAAGAGACTCTGAAATAGGGGATACCATGGTTGGGTGGGCCACATGGGCACTACCATGATACCCGTAGCTTTATCCGCACAAATTTTTCTCAGCGATTTTAAAATCATAGAGAAAGGAGGGAAGGCGTAAAAATAAAATTTATTCCAAGATATAGTAAAAGCGTTCACTGCATAGCAGTCAGGATCGCGATGCCATGATACGTACTTATTACATTTTTTATTGATTCTGCTAGCAAATAAGTCAATATTAGGAGTACCGAGCTGTGTTACAATTTTTTGAAAAGCGGTATCTGTAAGCTCCCATTCTATGTCCGGGTGAATACGCCTGGATTCAAAATCTGCTTTCTTGTTATCAGCCGATCTAATATATGAGGCAAATACATGTATACCACGACATTCACACCACTGCCATAATTGTTTGGTGACAGAAGTCAAGTGTGGAAATTGTATACCACCCATACGGTTGATATAAGAGATAGCAGTCGTGTTATCGATACGTAATAATATTTCACAGTCTTTAAAATGTTTTGCGAATATTTTCAGCCCTATAAATGCTGCCATTATTTCGAGATAATTAATATGATTATTAATTTCGTCTTTACTCCATAGCCCGCTTGCTGTCTCGTCTCCACACGCCGCCCCCCAGCCCGTTGTTGAGGCATCTGTATAAATTTCTAAACAGTATATCTCCGTTTTTATTTTATTTGTGGAAAATCTAATTGCATGTTTCCACCACATTAAATCAGGTAATATTGAAACAGGTAGATACATATTTCTGTCATAGTTATTATATGTCTTCTTTAAATTTAAATATTTAAGACGTTCAAAACTTTTAGTATAAAGCCAGCCATAAGCAATGGCTGGGCATGAAGAAACTAATAGGCCGACAAATTGTGCAAAATGTCGTATTTTGCACGTCTTTGTATTTAAAGTTATAAATGTATTTATTTGGTTATATACTTTTCTTACTTTATCTGGAGGCAAGCTAATTTCAAATTTATTGGAATCTATTTGGTAACCTAAAAACGTACATCTCTGACTAGGTGTTAAACAGCTTTTCTCATCATTAAGTAAGAAACCCAAGGATTGTAATAACGTTTTGGTTAGATTAATATTATTAAGACACTGTGTGAAGGTATTCCCAATTAAAAAATAATCATCTAAGTATATAGTCGATACTTGTCCAGCCGTACGTAATAACCGTGCGACTGGTTTCATTAGCTTTGTAAATATAAAAGGTGCAGTGTTCAGGCCAAACGGTAAAACATTAAATTCGTACATTTTTTTGTTATACTGAAAGCGTAAATACTTTTTTGAATCTGGATGTATTTTAACTAAAAAGTAAGCATCTTTTAGGTCTAATTTTGCCATAAAACTGTTTTTATTGATTAGCTTTAGAGTCGTGCGCAAGTCTTCTAATTTGAAATGATGTGTGTTAACAAATTTATTTAAGTTTTTTAAATTAAGAATGAATCTATGTTTCCCGTTTGGTTTTGGTATTAAAAAGATGCTAGATAAGAATTGACCATCACAATGTGTGCATTCAGAAATAGCACCGTTAGATATTAGACTGTATATAGCTTCGTCAAAATATTGTTTTTCCCTATCTGAATAAACAGGTGTTTTAGGTGGATAAGTTTGATGCACCGGCGTTGTAAATGGAATTTTGTAGCCTTGTATATATGACAAAACTGTTTGATCTTGAGTGATCATACGCCATTGATAATAGAACAGAGATAATCTACCCGCATAATTGCTCACCGATTCTAGCGACGCGTGTTGTTCGGCCGAGGCTGCGACTGCTTGTATGAGGTTGACGGCCGACTCCTCGGAGGCAGCGCTGACAGTTTCGTTTTGGAAGCTCCGGGTCCCGGCGGCTTCTTGGGAGGAAACGACGCTTTCCAGTTTTTTGACGAACCGGAAATTTGTTTATTCTTGTTTTGTATTGGTTTTGGTAAGGGGACCGACGCCTTAAGATCGGCTCCAGACCTATTAATTGCTTTGGCAGCTTTGATGGTCTCTAATAGGTTATCGCCAAAAAGAAAATTTGACAATTTTGTATTTTGTAATTGTTCTTTCATATCTTTTTTTAAGGTAGAAAGAATAAAGTTACGTCTAGTAACAGAATCGTTGTATTGACAGTCGCAGAGATTACGAGCTGCATCCATAATAAGTTTTATTAATTTTGTATCTTTAGTCGAAGCCGAAAAAAGAAGTGACAATGCTTCACTTAAGCAAGATAGGGTAGTTGCTAATTGTTTCTGTCTATTTTCAATATATTTATCACGTTTGGCTACTATGTCCGTTAAGGCCGCCTTAATCTCTGCGTTCAGCAGAGGAGCGTCGATTAGCTTACAGTTACTAGGTATTAAATACTTTTCACAAAGGTCTTTGCGTCCTTCCTTAGTTATTCCAACAGTTGAGTAATGTTGCAAGCGAATGGCTAAATCAGAATTAATGTCTTTGCCATATTTTGTATCGATTGTGGGGTCACAGCCCAGAATATCCATTATGTCTTTGTCAAGTGTTGGTTCGGTAACATCTGGCGCCACCGCTATTGAAGCGCTAGTACTAGGTTCACCTAGCGACATAATATCATTTGATTCTATCAACTGTTGAGACGTTTCGATGGTAGGATCAGATTGTTCCACGTCTATTACGGACAGTTCCTCCTCGAGGTTCTCGTCTGTAATTGCAAGAAAAAGAATACTGAATACCATATTTAGTTGATAACAGTCCTAGTATACTGTTTGAAAACTAAATGTATGGGCGGTGACAGCTCCAAAGAGAAGCACGCAAACCCGTGGTATATATAGAATATGTAACAAAAAAATTTTCGTTACATTTATATTAATTGAAGGTATAGTGGTATAAGATAAAAAGTAAAGGGATAGCCCGTTGACTACCCGCGGTACTTTTAATGGTAAGAAACAGGCCCTCGTCAAGTTTGCAATACCAATAATTATTATACCAATACCTTTTATATCATAGTTAACTATATTAGATTGCAATATTTAGAATCGAAAAAGAAAAACTAACCTTCTCTTTCCCTTGGAGGTTCTTCCGAAGAAGAAGTTGACAAGCCCCGCGTTTTTCGACGTATTTTCCTTTCCAATTTGCGTATCTTTTTGCTTAAATACTCCAGATCATCGCGAGACTTACGTTTTGGCATTTTCAGACTTTGAAAATCAACCGAACAATAGCTATATTATATGTGAGCGGGGTACGTGTGTACAGGCGAAGCACTAAAACACGAATGATAGCCGGAGTTTTGTGGCGGGACAACGAAACCATCATACCTACCGTCAAAAATAAAAATAAAAATGTAAAATATTTATTAAGTACCCTCAATATAGTGTGTATATGGCGAAATGCTAGGCGATACTACATGTTGTGTTATATGCTAATCTCGAGGACGAAGCGGAGTATAATGATAGTTGGCAATAAAAATCGGCCATGTTTATACTATTTACAGTATCGACATTTTCAAAATAATTGATTCAGTTTGTTCTGTATTATCGATCTTTGTCATTACTGGAGGTCGATTAAGGTATTGTAATATTCTAAAAAATCAGAGATGAACACTAGATTTCGGTATTATCATTATTCTTATGCATTGTAATAACTACGCATAACGAGTCAATTTTTTGAGATTTATTATTACACAAGTAGTGTTAGTGCTAGCGAACCAATGATACCTACTACAGAAGTTAGATATTGTTTAGATGAATACTGTTTTAATTAGCGTTAATATTTGACAATATATTAATAAAAGTATTTAAAAATATTACAATAATATTTTTTTGTAATAATACCAAAATAATTTTTAATAATTGAAATTATGACCAAAACGAAACAAACGTCATATTTGTAACAGGAAATGAATATACATCTTAATTATACAAAAAATAAAACCTTATGATATGGTTTATATTACACTAGCTTTTGCCCGCGACTTCGTCCGCGTGGAATAGTGACTTCCGGCAGATTTTTGGTTTTTCCCACATAGATCATGTATAGAGGAATAATTCTTTCATACATATTTTTTGTGTATCTTGAACCGTTTTCGCAGCGCACGCAAAGAAAGCCTTCAAAAATGAATAATTTTCCCCGTTTTTTACACATTTACCGCTCTGTCTTTGCTCCTATTGGTCATAGCGTAATGTTATTTAGCTTATAGCCTTCCTCGATAAATGGACTATCCAACAAAAAAAGAATTATTCAAATCGCACCAGTAGTTTCGGAGATTAGCGCGTTCAAACAAACAAACAAACAAACTCTTCAGCTTTATATATTAGTATACATTTAAAAATAATGTTTGATTAAAATACTTTAGGTAACAAATAGAGTTTTGTTGGTCATTGACTTTGGTAGTGGGGCAAAATCGGGCATCGTCCTTTATCAGTATTTCTCTACTATATTATGCATGTATTATACATATAAACCTTCCTTAAGAATCCGCATCAAAATCCGTTGCGTAGTTTTATAGATAGCATACATAGGACAGACAGACGGCGGATGGCGACTTTGTTTTATACTATGTAGTGATAAGCACTCAGCCTTTGGCAAGGACCTTGGGATATAAGATCTGCTGACGAAGTAAAAGTTAAGAGACCTAAAGGGCTTAAAGGACATTGTTCCAGCTCCATACATGTTCTGCCTAAGAACCGTTCGAATCGAAAGTGACTTATATAAACTCTTAAAATTATATAGAATCCTATGAAATAAGTTTTCATGAACGGACACTTCAGGAAACTAAAATAATTGCGAAAAAAGTTAATATTTTGAGGTTATAAATAAAAAATAACCAACCTTGCGTGAAATATCAGAGTAGTAATATCAAAGTAATATTAACAATACTATGTACAGCTATATATGTTCTCTTCTAGAACTAGGAAAGGACTACTCTACTAGATATTAGGAAAAGAGATAGTACCTAGTCAAGTTTAAGATAATTCTTTGACAATTCTCATTTTACAAAATCCAGTCCTTTACACACATCCGAGTCTACCAAGTACCTACGCAATGTAATCGGAGTCCGTAATCAAGCCAAAGTTGTTAGAATAATACCATGAAACGCATAGAAATTCACAAAAGAAACGATAGTCGCAAAGCAATCAAAAATTAAATGAAACGGACACGGATAAGGTATGAAGTACACCAGTGTTGCCAATTACGAAAACTATAACACTTGAATGCCAAGCTAGAAATTCGCGATTTCGCTTAAAAAATATATAATACTAGTTTTTTTCTAGCTAGTCAATTTAGGTATTTAAATGAATAAAGTGTTATCAACTAATTTTAATAACCGACTTCAAACAGGAGGAGGTTTTCAATTCGATCCCTATTTACCGAAATCGTGAAAGCTTCCGAAACTGGCAGCACTGGCTGACGGAAAACATTTTATACGGCGTCAATAATTGTGACCCAACTTTTTATTTGGAATTTATTTATTTGAAGTGTCCGTGGAATACTAAAATATGTTTCAAATAATATAAAAATAAATAAAAATTATAGTATAATTTATATTCAAATCGGTTCTTAGGCCAAAATTGAACAATGTCCTTTTGTTGGTAACATTTAAAGACTTTTGGTTAAATGTCTTTTACTGATTCACCGACCTTGGTGTGTTGCCAACACAACATTAAAACAATAAAAAGTCCCAAATCACTGAAAAAATCACGTGTAATTTAAACAAACATTGGAATTCTTAATGTTGAAATTTTATTACACTGATCGTGAGCTTTCGCTTAAAATATTTAGACTGCGTCATAAAATTCTGTAAGCTGATATTTTTATTAGCTTGGCGCGCTCTAGTAATGATATAATAGGAATTTCATGCTTTTTTCTGACCTTAGCTTGAAAGGAATTATTTTTTTTTATTATAACAAGGTACTTATAGCCTACCCTGATATAATCTTGCATTTTCTACACGTGAATTATAATGTATTTTTTTAAATATAAAATTTTTCATTTGTTCTCTGAGTCGATTTTACAATAGACAGTCAAAACGTTAAATAATAAATAATTATTTTAGAAAGTCGGCAATCTGTTTACTATCTAACCGATTTCTGTGATTAACTTCACACTAGATCTGCATGAGCAGGACGAGCTTATCTACACTTACAAAGCTTCGAAAGAGATAACGAATTTGTCTGACTGTCAGAATACAGTAAATCTTTAACTTGTTACTTTATTACGTTGCATTGTGTTAACACTTTTCTTACATGTTAATTAATATATTAACTTCTGTTGCTGTTTATAAATATGGAAATAATTGAGAAACCTGAATGATCTACTAATATTTATAATAGTGAGATTGTTAAGCTGTCAAATGATCGTTCAATTGGGTAGACGACAATTTTTTAAATTGTATATATAATAAGAGTACTCTTTTAAGTGAGAAATATTGTAGAACCAACAGTAAACCTGCACCTATTACTTTTGAAGATACATCGCCATGTTTGCGGCGCTGTCGCGGGTCGCTGAAAAACGCTCCATACTAAAAACACTGCAATCGTGACGTCATAACTCAGTAAACTCGTCAAATTTGTATGAGCGTATAAATAAATTTTAAAATAACTTTGTAATTTGTACGTTTATAGGTATACTTTCCATATAAAAAAATGTTACATTTAATGTGACAATACTAGAAATGTGTTCGTTTCAATAGAATTAAGTAAATAATAATTGTTCATTTTTTAAGAAATCTAAAAACAATATAAATTAATAATTAAAATGAAATTTCTATATTGACATACTTTCATTAGATATAAATTGCTCAAATCAGATAATTATAGTATAAAAACAGCCATAATCAGTTGTGGGTAGACGACTACACTATTATTGGATTTGTTTCATCATCGATTTAACCAAAACTCAAATATAACCTTTAAACAATTAAAATGCGTAATAGCAGTTGCACGCAATGACTATGAAATAACTCTATAGTTAACGAGTTAACTGGACTTTAATGTCTCAGATAAGTTTATTCTCGATATTTTTTATAATACTTTAATTTACATATAATTCTATGTTGTACAATATTCGCTTTGATATATAATGAAATTGAATGTAGAATGACGAACATATCTACTGAAGCGATTTGCTCAAGCCAGCTCTAGTAGAATTTTGAAGTTAAATTTGCGTAGGGTAATCGTATTAATATCACAGTTTTTAGTTAGTTATTATACTCCTGTGAAACGGCATGACCGATTTTTATGAAATTTTATATGCATACTAGCTTTCTACCCGCGGTTTCGCCCGCGTGGATTTCGTGATTGAGTCTATAGAGGGTTAAGCTTTTGCCTACTGCTACATATGCGCGGAAGTCGGTTTATGGCGCGAAAGTTTTATCGCGCTTCCCGTGGGACTATCCGTTGTTCCGAAATAAAAAATACCGCAAAAGCTTGCTCAAGAATCACTCTATCTATATCTATATATAGATGAAAACCGCATGAAAATCTGTGCAGTAGGTTTTGAGCGATGCCTTTATTGCGCCTCCCGTAGGATTTATTGCTTTTTCCGGGGTACATGATTGATGAAAACTGCAGGAAAATCCGAACAGTAGTTTTTGAATAGTCTTCATCGCGCATCCTACGGGATCTGTCGATTTTTCCGGAATAAAAAGTAGCCTATGTTACTTCTCCATCCCTTTAACTCTCTCCACGTAATCACGTCAATTCGTCGCTCCGTTTTGCCGTGAAAGACGGACAAACAGACAGACACACTTTGCCATTTAAAATATTAGTATGGATTTAGAAGTTCAGCTTGTATAAATAAATAAACTCTTTATTACACACAATAAAAAAAAGTTACAATAAAAAAAACTAGCCGGTACCAAGTTAATTGGTTCAAAGGCAAACTTATCTGTCAGAGAGATTTCTTCCAGCCGTATATGGTTTTATGAGAGTTTTCGGGGTCAGAGGATAAAGCAAACTATCTATTTTTCATATCCCTAAGTGATAAGAGATGTTTTATTATTTTTATTATTTTCTTTTATAGTGTGGCATTACATACTGCCTTAAATTTTCACCCTATTATCACCAACACCTGTTTTTCAATAGTCATATTAGTAATTTAACTGTTCGATATACATATATGGCAAGATAACTAGTGCAAATATAACGAGCGCCATCTAATATTAGTTAATCTTGCCTAAATTCTAAATATGGGGAGAATATTGATCAAGTTTCTCAAGCATTTAGGGTTTCTCAATCGTGGCTGCTCTGATTACAACGCTGCCTCTAATATACCCGAATTTTGGCGTTTAGGAATAAACGCATTACGCATGTAATTCCTTCGTAATAAATTCTAGTTTTGCATCTGTAGTTTCCCCCGTGTTATATCAGATTTTCCAAAAATATATCTTATTGCGTCAAAAAGTATCTTATGTTCTTCTCCGTGTCGCCAACGACCACGTACCAATTTGCATCAAAATCTGGCTAGCTGTTTTGCCGGATTTTCTGGCAGGAGTAATATATTTTACCGGGGTAAAATTGTCCCAATCTCCTTCGTGTCTCAAACTATCACTATATGCACTTTCATAAAAGTCGATTCGATAGTTTGCGAGTTTATTTAAACCAAAACTTTTATCCCCTGTACGATACTTCGGCTTAGACGATGATCGCGACATGAAAAATGGAATGCATTTTAAAGAGGAGATTTAATAAATAATAATAATAAATAAGATTTAAAGGTTAGCTGCAATGTGTGATGTTGACCAATTCCAGCGTCCCAAGGAGGATAGTAAAACGTCATCACCAACCTTATACAACACCCAGTCAGAGCATCTCTTATCCAGCACTGCAATATTTGGTTATATTTATGATTAGAACACTAGCAAGTTAGGTTAGGTTAGGTGTAACTTAATGTAAACCCAAGAATAAGATATCTCTTATTTTTACCCTCTTAAGGGTAACATTTTTACAATCTCTGAATATCGTATTTATTTAGGTCAACTCAACTATTTCTCGCATTAAGATTTATTTAAATCGGCTAAATAGTTATGACGAAAAAGCTCGAAGAAAAAGTTCAAATCGGGAATGTATGTATGTATGGATGTTTGTTACTCTTTCACGTAAAACCTAGTGAATGGATTTTAATGAAACTTTACAATAGTTTATATATCAGAATAACACATAGGCTACAATTTGTAAAGATATATATTTCCTTCCCATTGACATATATTCTACCGGTAGACAAGAACACTAAAGGAAAAAGTGTGTTCAAATACTGGTGAATGTTAGAATTATAATTAGCTAGATCGCTAAATCTATGTGACCTCGTCTGATCATAGAAAAAAGACATTATGTGTTATAATAGAAGGAATGGCAACATAAAAGGAAACAAAATATTAGGACTTTATTTAATTATTACTACCTTATAAATTTGTACTAAACAATAATAAGAACGTAGTGAGTGTTCAGGCGGGCGAATCTAGTACGTAGTACATATATACCGATGTTCCTTCCTTATCTTTTTTCCTTTTTTCTTCTTTCTTTCTTGCCTTTTTTCCCTCTTTCTATCTTTCCTTTTCTGTCTTTCTTTCTTTATATAAGAATATTTTGACGCGTGCTTTTGAAAGGTTTATCTCAAGTGTTATTTGATCACGAAAAACGATCCGAAAGCTCTAGTCTATTCAACTTTTCGTCATTTCATGAATGAGTTGGTACATCTGTAAGTGGCAACGTAATCTGTGATGGGTTTACTCCACTTCGATCACTTGAGTAATATTTACAAATCAAACTGAACTTTGTATCCATAAAGACACATAATAAACATCTGCCTTAGATTAGGAACTGAAATGGAAATATATTTTTTTTAGGGAGCCGAGTGATTGTAAATACGAAGCAATAAAACTTGACTCTATCAACCTCCATTGATGATTGGTAGCCATTCCGACGATTTGATTGTCTAGTGGTTCTATTGCACATCGTAAACTTTTAACGCTTCCATCATCTGGAGTGAATGAGCGTTTCATTCGTGCTCGTTTCTGTGCTAAAAAATTGGGAAATAACTAACATAGCGAGATACAGTAATAGCATTGCCTTCTCAAACGAATTTGGTGTCGCGGATGTCAACCTTAAGGAGGTTATCTGAAGGCTCAGTTTGTAGATTCCATTCACAGTTGCTTGCACATTTTGCAGGTTAACTGGTAAAGAATGCCTCTGGCTATAAGTTGATTCTTCGATGAACCAAAGATAGTTCATGCTCATAAACTGGAATCTAAATGGTCCCGTACAATGCGGTTCCAGAGAAAGTTCTCCTCCCACGTATACTACGATTGTCTTATCCGACCCGCCCGACCCCATCACCTGCGCAAACGAATTCCGTCGCCCCCTCATCGGCGAGCGCGACGACCCGGGCTACACACCCCTCGTCAAACATATGGTGGGTAACATATGGGTGAGAATCTACCCGGTACGTGACGGTACCGGGTAGATTCTCACCCTCCACTACACGGCGACCTTGAGCGTCCGAGCCACTAGACGGCGCGCTCAAGTTGCGTCGACTCCCTGGTTTCGACCCTAATGACTCCGGAAAGGTTGCTGGTGTCATTAGTAGGCAAGGCGTCGAAAATTCTGTTCGTGCGCCTTCTACAAACTCATTGCAAAGCTGAACATAGCCATCGCTTCGTCATCAGCGGCTTCAGCATGGGTTGGTCCAAAAAAAAACATTTTTATGATAATTCATTAATTAAGTCCGCAATTTAACATCTCTGTCATAGTAAGTTTACCTTCATTCTTTGTTTTTATATCATCTCATAATTATTATTAATGACGATAAAACTAGAAATGTTAGCCGGGATTCATTTCGCTTTTTCAGCTGCAGAGGAATGTAACCTTTATTTGTTGGAACGCAAGAACGTTACTCACACTACCGTACTGATGGGAAATTATACCAGGGTCGTCATCACTGGATACTGTGACTCAACATCTTTTTTTTTTTTATATATGTCTACTCCACTTTACTACTTCACTTTTTAAACTGTCCTCGTTTGGATCTACTACGTACTGTACGTACAGCGTCATATTATCTTATAATACTATTCCGTGACTTAACATTAACGTGAGTTGCGCAGCACTTACTTATCTAACAATAGTACTTTCTTATCTAATACTCAGATTCAACATCTTATGTGTCTATCGGCAACATATACTGTGGTTTTTCTAGCTATGCTGATATATTTATAGGCGATTCTAACTACTTACCATTGTAACAAGACGCCGTTTGCATTTTGTGCTTTATGGTTTCTGAAAAATACTTTGAACCGTGTTCCTGACATTACAAGAGTTGTCATGGATAAAGAGTGTTTTTGGGTTGGTAGAATTTTTAATTTGTAATGAAAGCTACCCGCACCGGCTTCGCACGGATGGGGGCTGATACTTTTACTTTTACTGTATTTATTATAATTTTAATTTAACTTTAATATATTCTTTTAAAACTGTATGACACGGCATTCCTAATATAGGCATGTTTTCAAAATAAATTTTTATTAATTAAACTATGTAATGGAAAGTGACTTTATGAATTATCAATATTGAAATCATTTTCCAAATTGACGACTCTGTATCTATTTAATACAGGGAAAAAAAAACAGCCCTTGCTGAGTTTCTTGCCGGTTCTTCTCAGTACAAGGTCTCCCGCCGTAGATTTGCGAACCGATGGCGTAGCTTTTCGACATTCACAAGTGCTTGTAACAGCCCAGACTGAATAAATGATTTTGAATTTGAATTTGAATTTGAATACAAAATACACTACATAAATCTGCCTTAAAGATCTATATTACATCAAAAATGTATTTAAGGTATTTAAGGTATTTAATTGAATATGGATGTGGCTGTATTGGTCAAAATCGCTTCAAAAATTACCCATTATTTGTCGCAAAAAGTAAATGACAAAAAAATGTTTTTGCGAGATATCCATAAGAGATAGACATCTATCGCGGAGTTTTCTGTAGACCTTTTCAATGTGTACAATACTTAGTACATTATTTTGATAAATCTCGTAGGGTTCAGCCGGCGTTTGCAATGTAAGCAGAAAAAAAGGAATTATTTACGACATCACATTAGAAACCTCAACGAAAAAGATACAAAACGAAAAAGATACACAAGGTAAGAATGATAGAACGAATCGGTACAGGTCGACCTAGGCGGACATATCTCGATCAAATCGAAGATGTCCTAAAGAAAGGCCCGGTCAAGAGTACTCGCAACCGACGAACATGCATGAAGACGCTCATGAAAGTGGAGGAAGCAAGAGAAGTGTGCCAGGATCGTAGCAAGTGGAGAGAGGTGGTCTCTGCCTACCCCATTAGGAATAAGGCGTGATATATATGTATGTATGTAAAAAAAACAGTATTTCTCCACTATTTAATGGATGTTATTACATTACATTATATTTAAAAACCTTCCTCAAGAATCACTCTATCTATCAAAACCCATACTGCATAAAATCCGTTGCGTAGTTTTAAAGATCTAAGCATTCATACAGGACATACGGGCAGACAGGCGGATAGCGACTTTATTTTAAACTATCTAGTGATGATATTTAAATAAAAATATAATATATATCACATTTTTTTGAATTTTGATTTGCCGCAAAGAAGAGCTAGTCGGCGACTCTCAGACTTACGGTGACACCATCAGATCAGTAGTATGCTAATTTGTCAACATATCACTTTATCTGCTATAATGTAAAATTTAATTCTTTCACGTCAAATAAACACTGGCAAATAAAGAGCGTCGGTGGCGCTGTGGTCTCGGCACTGGTTCGTGCGCCGCATAGAATCGGGAGGCCCGCGATCTAATCCCCACCGTGTACCAATGTGTTTTTCGTTCCGAATTTCATATGTACATTTATCCGACGTTCCTACGGTGAAGGAAAACATCGTGAGGGAACCTGCGTACATCTGCGAAGCGATTCAAAGGTGTACGTAGTCAACCAACCAGCACTGGGCCAGCGTGGTTGACTAAGGCCTAATCGCCCTAACGTAGTTAGGGTAGGCTCGAGCCCCTCGGTGGGGACGTATATGAGCTGTGATGAAACACCGGAGTGGATACGTAAAAGTGTACAAATAGTTTGAAGAAATATTAAATAATTCAACAAAGAATAAAATAAACAGAATGTTAAGTTTATGCTGATGAATAAATAAACAAGAAGAAAAGGTATTGTAAAATTGATGAGAATGGAGGGACGACCCCTTTAATTAGATTTGAATTAACTATTCACGCTTGGAGCAGCCGCCGGCCATCGGATAATCAAGAAACTGAAAGGGTTGTGGTCGGGGGTCACGCTTTACGCCGGGGAATGGATACGGAAGTCATAATTTAATATTCCATGTATTTATTTGTATTTATTTTGATGACCTCCGTAGTTGAGGGTTAGTACGCCGGTTTCAAGGTTTCATCTCTGGGGTCCCGGGTTCGAGTCCCGGTGGGGGCAGATGTTTGTGTAATGAATGCGAGCATTTGTACCTTAGTCACTGTCGTTAATATATAATAATGTGTTTCTATCAAATATATTTATACATGTATGTCTATCTGTTACCCTAGATCCCACAACACAAGCCTTACACAACTGTCTAACTGTCAATAATTACTACACACTGACTTTTTTAAAATTTTGGCAATTAACGTAGTCCTCAATCATTACTCTCGCTATATCTCCAGTTTTGCATTTAATACTGTTTTAAAGTTAAGTTAAAGGCTAAAACTGATGCATTTTTCGGGTTATAAGAATTCAGTGGACAGTTAAACAAATGTGGTTAATAGCTCCATTTTCATACAGTACTTTATTCTACAGAACCTTTACATCCAATGGAAACAAACCATTAAATATTATTTCGCTCTTTTGTAAGACTGTATAACAGGGTTTTCCACCGCCCGGGGAATGTTTTATGATTAATGATCGACCTCAAACTAATTTTGATGGAATTTGTTAAAAAATCTTTTGCCACCCGCAGATTAGAAAAAAGACGTAAAAAGACTTCAGAATTTTACAAGACAAACTCCTGTCATTTATTTCACCTGATGAAAAGATTAGTATGAAATTAGCTTCACCTAAATTTCACCACAAAAGGGCGTGATTATTTCTATGTTGCTATGATGAATTACTGTTTCAATGGACTGTCTCAATCTTAGAGCGGAAAATCTGAAAAGCGATTTTGGCTATTATCTGTGTAGTTATTGAGTTGATTTATTTTTTATAGACCAAGTCTTCGCGTAACTTTATCATCTGATTGTTCATTGAATCGACCAATTTATATCCGATGAACACAATTCAGGGTTCCTTAATAAAGCTATCCAGTTGGATTACGATTGAAACGAATTGACGCGTTAAGAGATTACCACTCTGAATTTGGAAGTGCTGGGAAAATCAAGATGGACTCCCACTCGCTTATATATCGAAGTTTGGCGCTAATTGTAACCTTATTATAAAGCTGTCTTACAATGTAACTATATTTTGTAAAATTTATAATTTTGATACTCATTATTTCTTTACTTTATCTGTCAAACTGACATATAAGCTTTGGAGATTACAGCTGTCAGAATTATCATTCTACTAATTTCATAGTATGCTTATCAATTGAATTTGTACTCCAAATAACAAGCAGCTGTAAATTATATCTGGTTGCGCAAGGAACATCAGATGTCTTATTTACAATGCCTATTAAAGCGCAGAGGAATACGAACAGAAACTTCCTGCAAAACGAAACGCCTTGGTACTTAATTGCTTGAAAAGGACATTACAAAATGTTTTTGACACCCATCCAAGCCGAAGGGCCCTTATTTCCAAGGTTCAGGTTGTGTTTAGTCGGCAGGTCACATCGGTCGGATCGTTCCGGCTGGTGTGGAATCTGACATAATCTCCGCAGCACTTGCAGTTAAGATGGAATCCTAGGTGCCCCGCGTGGGCCTCCGAGCGCCGAGTCTTGGTCGCAGAGATCGGGCGAGATCTGTCTCCGCCGGCATTGATTGCGGCAATGCTGGCGGACGAGGCAGGTTGGAGGGCTGTGGCTTCCTTCTGTGAAACAGTTATGCTCCAGAAGGAGGCGGTGCCGGGCTCGGTAGCACGGCTGCAGCGCCGCCGCGAGTCGCCGGCGGGGGCGAGTAAGTCGCGCCCGCGAATACGGCGACCCGGGAGAGACCACGCCCCTCCAATGGCCGGGGGGCGTCGTTGGTGGAGGAGATCGGGGGAGGTATTTGCCACCCCCGAGGAGGGCTCCACTATATCGACGGGGGAGCGGAGGCTTGGGGTTCCCGGAAGTCGTTATAGTTCCCGGGGACTCCTTATATGTCTGACGAAGGGCATTGCTGAGGTTTTTAGTGGGTAGGTTAGCTTCTGGGAAGGAGAGCCCCACATAACCGCCGGCTCTCCGCAGCCGGGGTATGCAATTAAATGCATTTTTCTCAGCGGAACAAAAAAAAAAGGTACGTTTAGTGCGTCTTAGTGAGCATTCTCAGCCCCTCTCTCTCCTGAGAGAAAATAAAACATTCTTGGCTGTTGTAAAGCTATTTGTAGGATATAAATATAATATTTAAGAGCACAAAATATTTGTTAAACTTAGATCTTAGATACATTTATTGGCATCAAGATAAATCTAATAACATGAAAAACATATGACTATACCTGTTCGGAAATAAAATTTTCTTGAGAAATTGGTAAATTTCACGAATCCATATTATCATCTCTGAAGCTAACAGATCAGAAATTAATTAATAAATCGATCGTTACTGTTTGACAGAATGTATATTTTCTGTGATACTTTTAGGTAAGAAGTTTGGATTGGAGCGAGTGAAAAAAATCTCCGCCTACCCTCATGAGAAAGAGGTTTCAGTACATGTATGTATGTCTTAATCTCATCTCGTCAGTTTTGAAATTAGAAGCATGAAAGTAATACATGTAAACGTTTGACTTTGTACGTTTTATTTTAAGTTATATCCGAAAGCTTATTTAGTTATAAGCTCAAATACTAATTTCAAGATACCCAAAAGATATCTGAAAAGGTTTTTTTTTAAGATTTTATTTGTGTAATTACACTGTCAAGGACCAAAATACATTTGAAGGAAATCAAGATGGCTTACCATCGGCTGAGTTTAACGATAATTGGAATCTTATAAGAACGGTGTTCTTGTAACGATGTCAACAGTTGCTCATTAGGAGCGCCCACGCGAGGCAGTACAGTTGTCCAGCCGACACGTGTAACTGGGCGGATTAGGAATGAACTAACAAAGCTGAATTTTCCAAACATTCCATTATCTTTTAATTAATTAAGCCAGTCACGTATAGATTACATTTTTTCTTGTATGGAATATTAATTAACTAAGTGTACGTAAATAGCTTTAGGGTTTGCTATTGTTTTTGATAGATATTTATCGTATAGTAAATTTATCTGAGGAAGACTGTTGTAGGCAGGGGAGCGGAGGCTGGGGGTTCCCGGAAGTCGCTTAGCGTTCCCGGGGGCTCCCTACATGCCTAAGGAAGGCCATCACTGAAGTTTTTAGTTAGTAGGACTCCCCCTTTTGAGGAGGAGAGCCCCACATAACCGCCGGCTCGCCGCAGCCAGGGTATACAACTTAATACATTTTCCTCAGCGGGAAAAAAAGGTCGCTCTGCTATTGTAGCGTCACTGCAGCCGCCCACTCCAGACACGTTGCATCACACAACCATCTACTAGCGAGCGCGTGCAGGAAACAAGCACGAAATAGGTTTTTGGCGTAAGGAAGGTAAGAAAGGAAAGAAAGAAAAGAAAAACTTAGCCTACAAGGATAGAGTGAGGAGATAGATACATAAATAATCTAGTTATCAAATAAGACACGCATAATTCTTATATCTCTCTTTTGAAAAGCTTGTTATTAAAAGTAATGTACTGATCTATGATAATATATTCCAAAATAAAGTTCACGGGTTAATACAAGAGAAGTACCAACTTTCAAATAAAAATAGAAACGTCAGCAAAAAACGTAGAAACGTCGCTTCACCTAAATTAAATTTCTGAGACAATAAACATAAATATACATTTGAATTAACAACCTCCTACTTTATCGACGTTGCTTTAATATATGTGGACGGTAGAGTTGCGATTTAACCGAACTCTAAACGCACGAACATTTGACGATAAAATTATTTAGGTACATTTGGCAATAGTTGATGCGAATGATCATTTTCAGTAATTAATGCCAACAAAGCGACGACCCAATTTTCGTAGCTGTGTTTTCCGATTTGGCCCAGTTACTCAGCTATGGGTCTCAAGCTACGTGTCGCTTCACAGTATGTCATGTATTTTAGATTAAATATTGCTAATTTTATGCTGTCATTTGCGAGCGGAGCGGAGGCAGGCGTTATATCTATATCAGCACAGTTCCTGTTGGCGATAATCGATGCTGTCGAACTTTTTGGTCACTATTTTAAATAGGTGTTAGATTTTTTTACTTTTCAGAAATGTATTGGTATTTTAATGTATGACAATGTCCCCTTTTTTGCGGTATTTTAATGTATGGTGCGAAGCTAGCGTCAGATCCACTTCTCTCTTCCTCTCAAACTGTCTCCGCGGCGATTAGGAGCACAAGTATCTGGTCCGATAAACAAGTGTAGACCCAACTGTACAATATTACTTTTGTGTTCTTGCCTTTCCAAGTAAGGAACTAAGGACTTAAAATCTTTTTCATCCCACCACCTCGGAAAGTGTAATTTTGCGCTTCGAAATCTGGCTGGAAAATTCTATTTTATTCGCTTGAGCGGCAAAGTAGATTTGAATTTAGAACATCACATATAATGAGTACTCAATATAATTGTAAATTCAAAACGTCATTAAACCTATTTAATGTAACCTCTATGGTGCCAAATTTATGATTAGAACTTTTTAAATTGTGAAAAAATTTAAATTTGGAACCTTCTTGGTTTCTTTGTTTTATTTGCGTGCTTCGCGCCATTCTAGTTTTTCACGTTTTATTGCTTAATATAATTTGTCATTATAAAATGTTTTCTTTTTCATTTTGTCATTTCCTCGCTGAGGTGGGATGAAAAGTTACGTATTGCACTCGAGTGGAAAGATTTTTCACCTTGTGCTCGTTTGTTTCCCTCGCTGACGCTCAGGATTCTAATTTAGAATCACTCGCTGCGCTCGTGATTCAACTTTAGAATCCTTCGCTTGCTCGGTCATCCAAATCGAGCACGCGGTTAAGAAGGAACTTTCCACTCTTGTATAATAAATAACTATTCTTGAGTACAAAGAGAAAGGAATGGCGAATTCATAATCGACAAATGCTCGCCACACCGTAATCTACTTAGAATAGACCCCTCGATACGAATATATAACAATTCTCCGATTAAGGGACCATATTACAGCACACATATGATATAACTCTGAATATAAATTTTAACTTACGTTCGAGACTACAAAACATGAAAGAGGAAAATAAAATTGTTCGCCTGAATAGAAATTCCCGTCTGCGATAGTACAATAGAATTCTTTAGGATTCTTACGTAACGGTCGAGGATCGGTAGAACCCGGTTTTTTGGAAAGCTCCGGCGTTCCGTTCTTTCGTGAAGGCTGCTTATAGAGGTTATAACAAATTACTTAGTTTATGGAGGCTGGGTGTAATGAGTTGGGATAATGATATGCCGTCATTTTGAGGCTTGAAACTGCTAAATCTTTACGTAATTTTATAGATATACTAACAACCCGTCCCGGCTTTGCATGGTTGCAATGCTGATACTTACAATAAGTTTCCTAAAGACTAACACTAAGAACTCAAATTTAACAAACATAAATTGAAAATAACAAATTACCTTACTTTTGGAATACACTATAAAATGGCACCACAGATTGAATATTCGAAACGGCTCTGGACGCAAACACAAGCATGTATATGATGGTCCTAACGCCACTACTACCACCAAAATATTACATTTATATATAATTTTATTTTTAATTTTTATAGTACTATCATATACTTTTATCATGTGTTTAAGTTACGTATGTCTATTTTAAGTTATGTATAGTGTTAATAATGTATATTTATCAATTAATATATAATTGTGTATTATTTATTGTTTTCCGTACGTCACAAATGGAAAGGCCCTGCCAGAATATCAGCGCTTTGCGGCATCATATATGGCGCAAAGCACATGCTGAGGTAGGAACCTTTTGGCTTGGCACATATCTACATTTTGTTTTAAACTATTTATTGTATTTTATTATTTGTAATGTTGTATGTCTGTGCGAGTCAATAAATGTTTTTTCTTTCTTTCTTTCTTTCTTTCTAAAGAATATGTTTATAGTCCCGCAACCGGTACCGCTGTATCGCTATGTGTCTGCATTTTACATCTGTAATTTATCACATTCTGTCGCTTACTTTGTAAACGCTAGCTGAACCTTACGAGGTAAATTATGAAATTTACTAGAGTATTTTTTCCTCTGGAGAGGAGAGGCTGAGAACCCTCATGGATACCATCTTAACCAAGTGCCATGGTGATTATGTCGGACTCCTGACGAATCGAGGCGGCACGACCCAAAAGACCTACCGAGAAAGAACTCAGCCTGAGCCTCTGGTCCTAATGACTCTTTGGCTTGATGTCCACCGTCAGTCCAATCAATCGTGCTCAAGAGCCTGATTATGTCCCTTGGTGGCATTACCCTAAAGTCGTTTGGATTTGGGTATCCAATCCCTATCAACCTTTGCCTACTGCCGGCCAGAGCATCGCAGTTGCACAATAGATGTGTCATGCTCTCCTCCTCGGTCTTGCAGGCCCTGCATAGATTGGTCTCAGTGAGGCCCATCTTGTGCAGCATAGTTCTAGTACCAAAGTGTCCTGTAAGGGCACCAAGCACCAGGCGGGTGTGGAGCCACGTATTATAAACACGTAAGTTTGTATGGATTTTAATGAAACTTTATAATAAAACTAGCTTTCTGCCCGCGACTTCGTCCGCGTGGATTTCGGGATTGGGTTTATAGAGGGTTAAGGGTCGTAGCTTTTGCCCACGCTACATATGCGCGGAAGTCGGTTTATAGCGCGAAGGTTTTATCGCGCTTCCCGTGGGACTATCCCTTTTCCAGAGATAAAAAAATATCGCAAAACCTTGCCGAAGAGTCACTCTATTTATTGATGAAAACCGACTGAAAATCTGTGCAGTAGTTTTTGAGTGAAGCCTTTATTGCGCATCCTGTGAGATCTGTTGATTTATCCGGGATAAAAAGTAGCTTATGTTTCTCTTCATCTCTTCAACTATCTCCACGTAAAAAATCACAAAGTTTTTTTTTATATCAGAATTTGAGTGCGTTTGACAACGATCTCACCTGATGTAAAGTGATGATGTTGCCTAAGGTGGAACACGCAAACTCAAATAGTGCCTAGTTACTCTTGCCTTGAAAATCCCTATATTGTAGGTAAGAGGGAACAATGACGCAGGCAGGGACTTCCATTCCTTGGCGGTTCGCATAATGAAGAGAGTATAATGAACAGGTAGGGAGAGGTAGAATGTCGACCACATACGGATGGAGTCCCTGACCGCGTCTCGTCGTCCGATGGTGGAAGGATGCAGGCGGAATCAATTCATGCAATTTCTGAGCACACTCCCCGAAATGTAACCTGTAGAATACGCACAGACACGCGACTTGGCGGCGATGTTCGAGGCTCTGGAGAGTTTTGTATGTTAATGCCTCGTTGTTTATTAGTCTTTTGGCGCGTTTGTCAATAGCTTCCCAGGCCTCAAGCTGGTAGCGGGCTGATCCATCCCAGAGGTGCGAGCAGCATTCCACACAAGAGCGTACCTGGCTGAATATTAATATTCAGCAATTGGCTGGGTGAGATATACCTGCGGACCCTGGCAAGGACTCCCAATTTTTTTGATGCTGTCTTAGCCCTGGATTCTATGTAATTACCAAAATTTAGGTTGAATGACAAGTCCACGCCTAGGAGATGGATTTGTTAGGTAATAGATACAGGTACATTTCGAAAAGTAGGAGCAAAGGTGAACGGGTTCCTTTTGGCTGAGAAAAGCAGATCGTTGATGTGAATTAAGAACAAAGTTGCGGAGAGAACAGACCCCTGAGGTACGCCAGCATTAATCGCTAATAGATCAGACGAGCAGCCATCAATGACCACTCGAATTGATCGTTCCGAGGAAGTCAGAAATCCAGACACATAGGCTGGTGGGAATACCGTAAGCAGGAAGTTTGGCTAAGAGGCCGTCGTGCCAAATCCTATCAAAAGCCCTCGAGATGTCCAGCGAGACAGCGAGCGCTTCACCGTATTTCTCGAGGGCCTCCCCCCAAAGGTGTGTTGCATACACTAGAAGATCCCCAGTAGAACGGTGCTGGCGGAAGCCGTATTGCCGATCACTGAGGAGATCATTATCTTCTAGGTATTTCAGTAAGCGGTTGTTTATTACTCGCTCCATCACTTTGCAGAGAATGGAGGTGATCGCTATTGGGCGATAGTTGGTAGAATCGGAACGACTGCCCTTCTTTGGTACAGGTTGTACGTTAGCCATCTTCCAGGTTTCAGGCCCAACACCAGTTCAAAAAGACATGCGATACAGGCGCGTCAGAACAGGAGACAACTCGGCCGCACAGTTACTCAAAACAATGGCAGGAATACCATCAGGACCACTAGCCTTATTCACATCCAGATCACGCATTATTTTGAGCACCTCCTTCTGGTAAATCCGGATTTCACTCATTTTGGATTCACAAGGAGGTAGTTGGGACAGAAATTTATTGCAAGCGTCAAGCTGTGAACACGCGGCGAATAAAGAAGCAAATAAGTTTGCTTTTTCCACCGCCGCGTGAGCCAGCGATCCATCTGGTTTTCGCAGAGCAGGAACTGACGAGCGACAAAAGTTCCCTTCAACACACTTTGATAGAGCCCAGAACAAAGAAGATGGACAAACAAACAGACAAACTTTCCCATTTATAATATTAATATGGATAGCTTATACATCAGAATAACACACACAATGTATAATTTATCTTCGTATCACGCCATGATAAAATATCTCGAAATACTAATCCTGTGCAGACGAATTCGCAGTCACCAATTAGTTATCAATAATTTCAATTAATCACACTTATTGCAACATATACTGTTAATGACGCCAGCCGACGGCCATATTGAAATGGCGAAAACTTTCAATATGGCGTTAATTTTATTCGTTGAACAATACACGTGTCTATTTAATTTAACAACGCATTGGTAATGGCGGCACGTCGCCGATAATTAGTAAATGGTCAGGTGCAGCACGTAAATTGAATCTTTCATAATTAAATATCAGTGTTTGTGGCCCGAGTACGCTTACGCGACATTTATTTGTATCCATTTTGTTATTTCACACATAATTTGCGTATAATTAACATTATCAATTTAATAATAAATATTTGCTTACACTTACACCAATCAACCTAGTCTAAAGTAAGCTCTGTAAGGTTTGTGTTATGGGTAACGGATATACATATCGTATATACATATAACTATTTTTGATACAAATATATATTAACAACCACGACTACGGACCACGCCCCTTCCGTGGCCGGGGGGCGTCGTCGGTGGAGGAGATCGGGGGAGGTAGTGTAGCCTCCCCCGAGGAGGGCTCCCCTGTAGGCAAGGGAGCAGAGGCTGGGAGTTCCCGGAAGTCGCTTCGCGTTCCCGGGGGCTCCCTACGTGCTTGAAGAAGGCCATCCCTGAGGTTTTTAGTGGGTAGGCCTCTTCCTTCTGGGGAGGAGAGCCCTACATAACCGCTGGCTCGCCACAGCCGGGGTATGCAATTTAATGCATTGTCCTCAGGGGAACAAAAAAAAGGTATAATGCTCGCATTCATCACACAAACATCTGCCTCCACCGGGATACGAACGTAGGTCCTCAGAGATGGCGACACATTGAAACCGGTCAATTCACAGAATAATGTAACAATTCAATTTGACTGAACGAAGTTAAATGCTGCACCTTTGTCTACAGTCCAAGGTTATGAAGGTGAACGATTTGTCACGAGGAAAAATGGCGGAAGCTACGGGAAGGAGCTAATTAGAACAATTCCTCTGTATACTTACATAGTATATGTGAACGAGGCTATATCTCTACGCAGCGCCAAGGAATCCAGCTGACATGAAATATCAAGGCACTCGAAGATTCGAATCGCTCTCCGTTGAATGCATTGAAGAAAAGTTGATATTGGGTATAGAATTGTATTTAAAAGTAATTTATATATTAAAGCCTTTAAATACAATTTTCAAATAGCAATAGAAACTCTGGAAATACAACCTAGAGTATTTTTATTACATTGTTATTTTGTTTTATTACTCATGACATTATCTCGCTAGAGGCTTAACTTTCACATATTTAGTTATTTCATATATAATTAAAAATGAATGAATTTAAAATCTATTTCAAAAATACTCTTCTGAAAGGTAATTTAAATGTTGAAGATTATTTAAATGATAAATCAAACTTGGATGGCTTTTATCTGCTCTTCAAGCGATAGCGCTTAGAAGCTATAATTTTAAGTGCTCTCAAACCTCTTCCCCATGAGGGAACAGAGATCACAGTTTTTTACATGATACTTTACAAATATACTTCCCTAGTTTCGTCGATTTTTATGAATACTTTTATGCACCCTCGGCAACGGGTACCCTTTTTTTTTTTTTTGTTCCCCTGAGGAAAATGCATTAAATTGCATACCCCGGCTGTGGCGAGCCGGGGTTATGTGGGGCTCTCCTCCCCAGAAGGGGAGGCTACCCACTAAAAACCTCAGGGATGGCTTCCTCAGGCATGTAGGGAGCCCCCGGGAACACAAAGCCACTTCCGGGAACCCCCAGCCTCCGCTCCCCTCTCTAGAGGGGAGCCCTCCTCGGGGGAGCTACCACCTCCCCCGGTCCCCTCCACCGACGACGCCCCCCGGGCACGGAAGGGGCGTGGTCCATCCCGGGTCGCCGTAGCGGTCGCGACTTCCTCGCGCCCGCCGGCGACCCGCGGCGGCGCCGCAGCTGTACTACCGAGCCCGGCGCCGCCTCCTCGAGCGGGATCGGCCATCTCCCGACCCCGCTCGGCGGCCTCCTTCTGGAGCATTACTGCTTCACAGAAGGAGGCCACAGCCCTCCAGGCAACGGGTAACCTAGACTGACCTTCTTTCAGGATATCACCCATTTGGTAGAAGTGTTACGTCTAGGTCGTTCCCTACCAACTGAGTTATTTGCCTTATACATTTTTTCATCCACCACAATATCTAGCAATTTATCCCTAATCTCTCTCAAAGCTCTTACTCAAATGATTTGCTATTTAGAAATCACTAAACTTGATATTCAAAATATAAATTGCATATGTCGGCAGCATATGCATACTGGCACATGCAGCTGGCATCAAAGCTGGATTTCCATTTGCCAAGTCGTTTTGTTACGCGGTCCAGTTGAAAAATAGCAATATCGTATTCCGGGAAATTGGCTTACGTCGAATAGGCGATGCAAAAGCTCCGCTACTTGCATTTACAGCTGTCAATTCGGGATTTTGTCGAATTACAGATTTCGAATCGTAAGTATGGAAAGTTGTTGTCGAATTTCGGATTTAGAATAAGTAAGTTTCATTATAGATTGCGATGGTCGGTCTTAGAATTACTAAGTTTGAGTATAGACTGCTGTAGTCTAATTTTGGATTTAGAAGACGTTTTCCTGCTCTGTAGGAGTATCAGATAAAAATACGAATAAAATTTGAAAAACCAAAAACACATTAATACTTAGCAGCTTCGATCTAAGAACTTTCGATTCACCACAGACCAGTGACGAGAACACAGCGTGACTGCCGCTTCTTCAGAGCCACCAAGAAGCACAAAGTGCATTGTCAATCCAGATTGACTACCATATTATAATTTTTTTAATGTCGACAGAACATGACCTTGATATGACAGAAAATACCACATGCGTTCACCTTACTACTCGCCATCGGCATGACGATTATTTTCACATGCTGGAGCTCAAATTTGAACTTCTTAGCAAAATTTTCTTTGAGGAGTACAGTATTGGGTTCTACAACAAGGCAGTAAATAGGTTTTTGGGCAATGCGCTTGGTGATGCAGGAGTCTGTAGGCTTCGGTGACTACCAAATACTAGATGCCATAACCATTAAGTCTTTTTACTTCTGTCGTGGTATAAAAGAATAGGTAAGGCAGAGGTACTCTAGTATACGATTCTGGTATACACAGGACGGACTCTGTGATATGCCATTGATGAAAATAATTAACTATTAATGCTATGATATTCTAATTTGCGCCACCAGAAACTGCTACATTATTCATTCATCATCTGAGCTCCTCGCCTCCACGAAGCTAATCCAAGGATAGGGCGCTTATATCCTAATTAATCACGCTGGCCCAGTTGGCTGAGTTCACACCTTTGAATCTCTTCTTGATGTATGTGAAATCGCCTTCTGTTGTTTGATGATTTAGTATGTGTTATGTATCACACATAGTATAAAACAAAATCGCTATCCGCCGTCTGTGTGTCCCTATGTATGCTTAGATCTTTAAAACTACGCAACGGATTTTGATGCAGTTAGATAGAGTGATTCTTAAGGAAGCTTTATATGTACGAGTATGATGCATAATATAGTCAAACTTTCAACGTTGCAGGATTAGATTTGAGCGTGGAGTTTTTTTAGTGGCGTGGCTAATTATATGTCGCGCTGTCAAGAGTAACCTCTAAGCAAAACTGTTTGTATTGTCTTATGACAAAAAAGCTGTGAACGTATAAGGACATTTTGTAGTAGGTATATTTACATAAGCATTGTACCCGTGCGAAGCCGGGGCGGGTCGCTAGTATGGAAAATATATATATATATATATATATATATATATATATATATATATATATATTTATTTATTTATTTTGCTTTACAGATTAATGAATATTAAATAATATTTCTCAACCAACCATAAAAGATAGATATATGCTTTCGTGGGATATTTTTTATATAATTTCATGGAGAAGATGTCCGCCGTATATTATTTCTGTATAGCTTTAACTGTGTTATCGATAGGAAAAAGAGAGAGAGTGGAACTGTAATGAAAATGATTAGGAAACTATTTGAAAATGATATTAAATTGTAAAATATTTAGGAAAATAGAGGGAAACAATAATGACTAGAGAAGGTTCGGTGACAAAGCGATCTATTTGACAAATTAACAAAACAAGAGAAGTAAAAAACATAGAGCTAATAAAATACAATTATAAAACATAGAGCTAATAAAATACGAAAGATGTATCAGTAACAAACTGTAACTTAAAAAAATGGAGTAACTTCTCCCGTTTTCCCAACATTTCCTTTCACTGCTCTGTTCCTATAGATTGTAGCGTGATAAAAAGTATACTATAACCAGTTCAGGAGTATGAAAAATAATTGTACCAAGTTTCGTTAAAATCCGTCGACTAGTTTTTGTTTCTATAGCGGTTATACAGACAGACGTAAAAATTTTACTGATTGCATTTTTGGCATCAGTGTCGATCCCTAATTACCCCCCTGATAGTTATTTTGGAAATATATTTTATGTACAGAATTGACCTCTCTACAGATTTAATATGAGTATAGATTTTATATTTGCGCAATTATAATTATACATTTACAGAAGATTACATATTTACAAATATTCAATTGCCGCTAATGTTGCCTCCAGAGGGACGTTAGGGAAACTAAACACACAGAAACAGTTTTATTGAATCGTAACTATTGCGGTCCCGATTCCCATGTGCTCTCATATTGGGGAAAAACAACAGGAAACTGCGTGTAATGAGGTTGGAAACGTCTCCACGGCTTTTCTTTTGCGATGTTATTGGGAAGCGTGGAGTAGGTAGAGCTAAGTTGGGCAATTACGCCGAGTGGCTTTTGACTCTTATATATTTCAAGTGGATAATAAGACAAAATAAAATATTTTATCGAAATAATGTAATTACCAAAACAAGTGTTATTTAAAAGTAAATTGGGCATTTTAATTTATATATGTAGTAACTAAATAATATATTTTTGCATTATATATCTTTTTCACGTAATTCAAAATGGCGAAGTTTCCAGGAGTAAGCAAAATGTGCAAATTCTAATAAATATATGTTGTAAGTATATTTCAGTTATATAGATATTCTAATCTAATATATTATAAATATATAGAGTAGATATATATTAAAGATAGATTTTAGATACCTATATAAAATCGGAGTAATTCAAAATGGTGAATTTTTCAGGGTGTTAAAAATAACTCTTTGATTTCGTAACATGACAGAAAATGAGACATTTTAGTCACAAATCCTTAAAAGTAGTCCAATTTTAAATGTATGTGGAAAAAACCAACAAGATTACAAATACAAAACAAATTAAATCAAAATTCACTTTATTCAAATATGACTTTATAGAAAGCTTTTTTGAATCATCTAAATTTTTTTCCTATTTTTTAGCTCAAAATCAAAATCAAAATAATATTTATTCAACATAGACCTTTACAGGCACTTATTGACGTCAACAAACAAAACAAAAAAAAGGTTAAATAATAAAAAAAAAAAAAACAAAAACCTTGTCCGTACGTACGAATAAGGAAAAAAAAAAGAAAAAATATATTGACTCGACACCTGTTCGGAAATTGGGAGAGCCTTCTCGAGAAGAACAGGCAAGAAACTCTGAAGGTCTATTTTTTATCTCCTCTTTTCAATGTTAATAATTATAATAATATAATATAAAAATACAATATAGTATAAGATACAATCATACCTAATACGATTACAGTCGTATGTATGTTTACATACACATATAAAATAATACAATATTATAAATAATGTTGTTACCAAACATGGCTCTATGAATAGTGTCCCTATTCCCAAATACTGTGATCATTTAGATAGTCACTTACTTTATAATAACCTTTACTCATGAGTGTCTTTTTGATATGGATTTTAAATTTATATAAAGGCAAATCAATGACACTTTGCGGAAGCTTGTTAAACATAGATATACATTTCCCCAAGAACGAACAGCTAGTTTTATGGAGTCTGAACATTGGAACGGCAAGTTTATTTTTGTTTCTAGTATTCACATTATGTAGATCACTGTTTTTATTGAATTTATTAAAGTTTCTATATACAAAAACTAAATTATCATATATATATTGACTAGCTAAAGTTAAAATATTAATTTCTTTGAACAATTCTTTTAGGGATTCTCTAGCCCGTAAAATAGCACAGTAAATAGCACGAATCGCTCTTTTTTGTAAAAGGAAAATACTTTCAATGTTAGCCGCTGATCCCCATAGCAGCAGTCCATAGGACATAACACTATGAAAGTAGCTGAAATAAACAATTCTTGCCGTTTCAACATTAGTTAAAAGTCTAATCTTTTTTACCGCGTACGCCGCTGAACTAAGTTTGATTGCCAAAGTTTCAATATGTGGATCCCACTGTAGTCGTGAATCTAACGTAATGCCTAAGAATTTAGTATTAAGGTAAGCTGATAAGAAGAATGGGTGCAAGAAACTTATCAGCTTTATCAAAAGTAATAACAACATTAACAATACGTTGTCGTTTCTTCACAACGTACATATAATGTTCAAGAATAAAAACCTTTGCAAGTTGTCGCCTGCGGTATTTTGGAATCGTAACAAAAAGAGCGTATTCCCATTTAAAAGGCCGGCAACACATCTGTGCTCCTCTGGTGTTGCGGGTAGTTATAAATGACGGTAATCGGTAACCATCAAGTGATTAATGTCGTCATTTGCCCTATAATATTTCAAATGCGATATTAATGTGGGCTAGTTTGTTATCATTTAGCTGAATAATAAATTTGCAACTTCCCAATGACATGACAATCTTGAGCGTCCAAGCCAGTAGACGCGCACTCAATTTACGTCGAGTTTCTTTTTTGTTCGACCCTAACGGCCTGGTACCATGCGGGTCTATTAGCAGGCAAGGCGTAGAACCGTCAGATCTCGTACCTTCCACAAATACACTCAAGGTAGAGCTGAATAAAGACATAACTGACTTCAGCATAGATCTGTCCACAAAAAAAGTAAGTTTTATGAAAAATATCTAACACTTTCTAACAACAATACAGTTTCCAACGAAATTTCATATCGAGCATACTAAAATGAAAAAATAGATTTATGAAAATAGTGTTCGCCTCCTAATTAAAAAAAGAAAATAAATTCATAGACATTTTTTAGTCCCCCATTCCTCAAGTTCCCCATTTTGACTTTTTGCTGTGAAACATAGACATCTTCGCTCAAGTTCATAGCATACTATTATTAACTACTATGATTTTTATTTTCCGCTCTACTATGCTTTCCATTTTTTCAAGAATTTTATTAGCAACTAGCTGACCCGCGCCCACTTCGTTGGGCATAATATTAATAATCCCCGAAGCGAGCACGAAAGCGAACTGAATTAAACCCGAAGCCATCGCGCGCCGTCCGCTGATGATGATGATGATGATGATGATGACACTCAACAATAATGTGGCTTTCTATTGGTGAAATAATTTTTAAAATCGATGATGATGATGATGATGATGATGACACTCAACAATAATGTGGCTTTCTATTGGTGAAAGAATTTTTAAAATCGATGATGATGATGATGATGATGATGATGATGATGATGATGATGATGATGATGATGATGATGATGACACTCAACAATAATGTGGCTTTCTATTGGTGAAAGAATTTTTAAAATCGACGATGATGATGATGATGATGATGATGATGATGATGATGATGATGATGATGATGATGACACTCAACAATAATGTGGCTTTCTATTGGTGAAAGAATTTTTAAAATCGACGATGATGATGATGATGATGATGATGATGATGACACTCAACAATAATGTGGCTTTCTATTGGTGAAAGAATTTTTAAAATCGATGATGATGATGATGACACTCCGCAATAATGTGGCTTTCTATTGGTGAAAGAATTTTTAAAATCGGTTCAGTAGATCCCGAGATTACCCCTTACAATTTACAAACACACAAACTTTACTTCTTTATAATATTAGTATAGATTGGATACGAATCCTTGTAGCTATGCTTAAGAGTTGTGAACATGCTTGCATTCTTTTGCTCAGGCAATTCGTCTAATATACATTGGTTTTTTACCCGACTAATTTGCTAGAAATGGAATGTATATTATTTACTTAAAATTAAATGGATAATACTTACTCAATACAGAATGGATATTAAGTACTTGAAATCGAATGGGTACTTTTTACTACAAATGGAATGGATATTATTTAAGCCAGCCATACGAAAACCAGTTTGATTGAAGTAAAAGAAAGAAAATTATTTTTGTTTTATGGGTTCTATTTTTATTACGTTCTAGAATAGTTTGCATCAGTTGTCCAATAATTTAATTTTACTTTATGATATAAAATACAAATTGTTGAGTTTTCATTTGTACAGCAAAATTTCGCTGCAACGACCCGTGACTTCGTGTGGGCAGAGGATGTACAAATAAACGAAAGAGATGTATAGACTGGGCAGTTCACGTTTATTTTAATGAGAGTCTCCATAAACGTGACCATAGCGAATTTTAGATGTTAGCGAATCGGAAATGTCAAGTCTATTTCAATTGTATGACCTTATAACGTTTATACTAAAGCATTTGTTTATTATTGTTGATATGTCGTCAAAAGTTAGCAATCCTCTTGAGGAATTGAATTGTAACTATTTACAGTTGACAGTTTGTTAACCAATGTCAAAATGATGTCAAATGTCAGAATGTCAAATGATTAAATTTCCTTCATGATTCCTTAGTTCGGCAGCCTTCAGCATTGCTATGACTAGGTTCCTTCATGACAAGGCAGGCGCCACTTGGGCTTCCCGCGCCTCTTCTAGCGCTTTTGGGACCATTTTATGGGTCTGCGCTGCATCGTCCCTCTCCTGAGGGGCGGTCGCCCTCACGATTAGCCTATATGGTTCTTAGAACTTAGGCACAGGCTGAGCTTAGTTGTTAGGTCACGTGGCCGGACCGCTCCGGTCCCGTGGAGTCCAACATAACCTCCGTGACACTTGCCGTTGCGGTGGTGTCCTGGGCACGTTTCTTGCTCTTTGTGAGGATTCTCAGGCTCTCTCTCCCGAAGGGAAAAAAAATGTTATCAAATTTTATTGTCAAAAAGTAGATTCGATATTTCGTTTGCCATCTTTATTTCTAAATTTCCAGTTGAATATGTCAGGTTGAATTTTATTCCGGAGTGATACCACGGCCTCACAGAAAACCGGCGTAAAATAGCGCTTGCGCTGTGTTTCGCCGAGTGAGTGAGGGTACCGGAGGCTTACCTCCCCTTCCCCTCTTATTCCCTTTTAAAAGGCCGGCAACGCATCTGTGACTCCTCTGGTGTCCATGGGCAATGGTTATCGCTTGCCATCAGGTGATTCGTTTACTCGTTTGCTGCCCTACCCTATAAAAAAAATCCTATCACTGTTATAAACACGAAAGTTTGTATGGATGGATGTTCGTTACTTTTTTACGTATAAACTACTGAATGGATTTTTATGACACTACAATATATGAATGAATGAAGGAAGATTAACGAAAGAGATACACAAGGTAAGAATGATAGGACGAATCGGTGCAGGTCGACCTAGGCGGACATATCTCGATCAAATCGAAGATATCCTAAAGAAAGGCCGGGTCAAGAGTACTCGCAACCGACGAGCATGCATGAAGACGCTCATGAAAGTGGAGGAAGCAAGCGAAGTGTGCCAGGATCGTAGCAAGTGGAGAGAAGTGGTCTCTGCTTACCCCAATGGGAACAAGGCGTGACATATATGTATGTATGTAATTTGATATCAGTTTCTTTGGGAGGAATGTTATTATGCCTCGAGTTTCAAATCACAACTATGGCTGCTGGCAATAAATTTGGCCATTTACAATGTCTGATCGATAAAACTTGACAAACTCGATTCATCATCTCCGCATATCTTGAATCTTGACAGCAGATTAAATCGATGTATGTAGTTATTTAAACTGTGATTTTAGTGCTGGTATCTGTACATCGAGCGTCACGTAGGAGTCGTTTGGAAGCAGAACAATAACGAAGGAGGAAGCAAAGCAACGATCTGATCGTTCGTCGTAGGCTGTGCTGGCGTTCCGCCAACTTCGCTACACCAGAACTGCATATCAACGGTGCTTATTATTCAGATTAAAGTTGTAAATTTCCATATACACACAGATATATTATCACGCCTTTCCCATGAGGGTAGGCAAAGTTCATTCAGTTCATTTGTTACGATCCAAACATACTTCGTCACTTTGCTCCACTTTCCTTAATACTTCCAGGTACGCTCGTCGATTACGGGTACTTTTGACCTAGAGACCTATTTTGGAATTAAGCGACTTCGAAATCACCGCTGACTAAATAGTCAACGATGACTATGAGGTCACGGATTCCTAAACATCCAATTTTTTAAAGTCGATCGCAGAGCTGCCAACATAGATAAAGTACACACATAACACACACACACAAAAAATTACATTATAGGTAAAAAAACACCGGTAGCACTCCAGGAGTGCCGGCAGAAGTGAAAACTTCAATATTAACGTTGTGTTTAATTATAACTACAAAAGTACTATCATTTATGAGATAGAATACAATGTTTATTTATTGCGCTATCGTACACAAATATGACAGACACTTGCGCAAGCGCCCAGTGCCGCCTAAATGGAGCAGCACACTCAGGCACGGTAGAAAGAGTAGGAGATACTAGTTCCTCTCCCTTCCCCTCGATCTTACGCTTTTTCGATCAGTATCACGTGACCCTGACGCAAGTTTGGAAGTTTTTACCCATAGAAAAATGCTCAGCGCCGCTAAAGAAGTTTTCACTTCAAAAATGTGCTGTTTATATTTCTAACTAGCGACCCGCCCCGGCTTCGCACGGGTGCAGTGAAAAAATGGTTATGGTGGGTTATCCCTAAGAGATAGACATATACCATCGCGGACTTTTTTGTGGATTTTTGTAAGTACAATACTGTAGTACATTATTTTGGTCTATCTCGTAGGGTTCAGCCAGCGTTTGCAATATAAGCGCAAAAAAACGTGCTTATTTACGACATCACATTAGAAACCTTTAAATTTATCAGTGTTTCTCTACTATATTATGCATTTATTATACATAGAAACCTTCCTTAAGAATCACTCTATCTATTAAAAAAAACCGCGTCAAAATCCGTTGCGTAGTTTTAAAGATCTAAGCATACATACGGACATACAGCGAAAGCGACTTTGTTTTATACTATGTATTGATTGATAAATGAAACAAATTTATTGTATCTACAAAATTGTATTTTATATTTTCTTGGAAATTCTCTCTGTAACGGCTCATAAGTAACTCATCAAATAAGACGCATTTCACAACTTGTTTTAATCACTACATAGTATAAAACAAATTCGCTGTCTCTGTCCCGTGTCTACATACCGACGTACGAGTATACTTAAATCCTTAAAACTACGCAACGGATTTAGATGCGATTTTTTCAAATTGATAGAGTGATTCTTAAGGAAGGTTTACATATACATATAATAACACTAATTACACAGTGGAGAAGTACGGTTATTTTTAAGGTTTCTAATGTGATGTCGTCAATAGTTACAATTTTTCCACTTACATTCCAAACGATTATATAAAACGTTCACAGTTTTTCTGTAGTGTATTTAGGATCCTGGCACACTTCGCTTGCTTCCTCCACTTTCATGAGCGTCTTCATGCATGCTCGTCGGTTGCGAGTACTCTTGACCCGGCCTTTCTTTAGGACATCTTCGATTTGATCGAGATAATATGTCCGCCTAGGTCGACCTGTTGGGTTATTTTGAAACGTCGGAAACTTTTCGAATCCGAGTGACATTCAATCCGAATCGAATCCGTTCGACTCGAAATATGCTATTCTAAAACACCGTCGGAAACGGCCACGGAAACTATGTCCATTATGTTACTTTTTTTATGATTCCATATTCTTTTAAATAAAAAACAATCCTAAAACAATTAAAATCAAGCTAGCTTCATCGCTGACGTCAGAATGTTTTGCTATAGAGAAAACGCTTGAGTTTATACCCTTAAATTATTATGTTACTCTGTTAGCGCCACCTATTGGCAATATATAAAATTCCTACCCCTTCCTTTGACCTATCCCCGGACCTGAGACGCGACGACAGCGCCGCGATAAAAAAGTAATATTAAGATGGCGATAACTCCGGCGCCGCGCTAACGTCGTCTTCAATTTATCAACTCGATGATTTCGCATACTTTCGCTAACCGCTTAATTCACCCGCCCAGGGGCAAACCCATCCCACAGTTCGCGTGTGCAAAGTTTTGAACCCGGTGACACCGCAAGAAAGTAGTGGTTAACGTCGCTGACCATTTGACTGGACATTCGAGGAGCCACCGCGACCGCTGAACCAGCCACCAATACATACAGCATCTTACCAGGTCTTCCTTTCTGGTTTCTTACTCCTCCAATCTTACAACACATGTGAGTTATTACTTTTCAATTTCACTTCAGTCAAATTTTGTTAAGTGGCGTGACCATACTCAATGAAAATAGCAATGTCTTCGCTTGAAGATTTTTGTGTATTATTTTCTTTCTGACACCCACGATACGGGTTCTATTTATGTATTGTGTGGCTATAACTGACATTTATAATATTAATATTCTTGTTGTTTTTCGGTAAATAAATTAATTTGTATTTTGTATCAAAATATATCAATACCTTTTAATGTTAAAAGTGGAAGCACTCTGTCTTCTGTAATCCATCTGTTAGGGAAAAATGGGCTAGTTGACAAAATTTGGAAATTCGTTTAAAACGATAGTTTTGTATCTATTTTACCCCTAATATATATTATTTTTAGAAAAATAGGCCTTTCTCATAAGTATTTTGCTTTTTTAGAAATGAACTTCTAATTGACTTCGAAAAAGCCAAGACTGTCATGGCGTCCTGAATGACGTCACTCCTCGCGAAACAATCGAATTTATTTATGTCAGTCCACGAGATCATTATAATAAATAATGAATCCCTCTTATTATAAATACTGTATAGTGCCCCAATGTAAACGATGCACAAAATATATATAGAAAATCTATATTTGTTGCAAAAATTTCCCAAGCATAACGGCGTCAATTTTTGACAAATTACTGCTGTTTGCTTTGGTAAATCCTGATTCCATGGCAAATGTCTGTGTCTTTTAAGATTAAACTTAAAACAAACTGTATTAATTTAACAATAGTCTCTGAAAACAAATTGTATCAAAATAACCTGTTCAGTGTTCAACAGCACAGATTAGATAGAAAATGTACAGCTACACTACAACCGGTTTTTCGCGAGGCGTGACGTCACGCTTCTCTGATTGGTGTTTAATGTCACGTGATTAAATAAGTAATTTTGCCGATTTTAATTTCCAAAAATATTAGTAATCTTATATTTTTTAAATAAAAAAAGTTGTTTTTTGTTTACTACATATCATGATTAATCATTAGAAACTCTAAGCAATCCGATTCATTGTTAGTGGAAACAGGCCTATTATATATATAAACAACGTGCTGGGCCCTGTTATCGTTGTTTGTTAGATGTCAAATCAAATTGTTACCGCGATTTCACTACGTTTTCGGAGAACCATAGAGATTACCCACTGAGTTCATCTCTTCTCTTCAATATTCTCACTGGCACAGTTTAGGTACACTCGCAATAATTAGAAATAAAAACTTTTACATACAAAAGCTTGCCGCGAGATTTTCTTACTTATAGAAGAATACTTTGAACGACAAGCTTTTGTTCTTTATAGCGCATTTAATAAAAGCTTGTATCAAAAAAATTTTTTTACTTCTAATTTATTTTCGCAGTACCCATATCGTAGGGGTGCATTATAAATAATTGGTCCGCCATCTTGGGAAAGTCCGCCATATTGGATTAAGAGTGACGTCACATTATTTATGGAGGTGTTCTTTGCAAGCCCTTTCATTTGATACCCATATTGTAGGGGTGCATTAAAAATAATTGATCCGACAGCTTGGTAATGCCGCCATGTTGGATTTAGAATGACGTTACACACATAACCATGCATTGTCATCCGACTTACACGTGTATGCAAAATTTCAGCTCAATCGGAGACCGGGAAGTGGGTCAAATTAAGATTCCAAGATTTTCTTACATAATTACAAGTGAAGCTAATATAAAAACTTGTAAAAAATTTAAAGGCGCGGGTCGCGTTTAGGTCGGTCTGTTATTATCGCGTCAGTCCAGTCACCACGTTACAACACATACTACTATGTACTAACGAGCGCGTGCGGGGAACGCGATTTCGTAAACGCGAAACAGGTTTTTGGCGTAAACAACATCCATCAGCGATCACTTACTGATCGCTATTTTTCTAAAATTTCAAAAGTCTGTGATATAGACATCTCTTAGAGGACAGGAAGGAATGCATTCATTTCGCAGATATATATGAAAGAAACTTAACGTTATCAACTATTCTTGTGTTTAATAAAACGTGCCATAGTTTTAAAATGGTACAAAACGCGCGCCATTTTATCCCTAAGTCTGTTTTATTAATCTATTTTGATACCAGAGTAAATGTCAATAAAAACGATCGAAATTTTGCGAGATGCACGATACGTCCCCGATTCGTTTGTGCTCAGACTGTGATACAGCCAAGAAATAAGTATGAACTCTTAATGGTTCATTAGTCTGCTGGCGTAGTGCCAAAAGGGGCACTTGCACTTTCCATTATATGTGGTTGGCTTAACTTACATTTAAGGTACACACAGCAACGCATCAATCTTTATCTAACGACAGCTTTTATGTCGCTCGTAATAGCAGCGGTTTTCGTAGAAAGTAGTTGTACTTTAAAGTTTTTGCTTTAGTTCGTAAAGTTAGTTGTACTTATCTATACTAATTTTATGAAGACACGAGGCTCGTGAGTTTGTAGGTGGGGATCTCCTTCCTGTTTTTTTTGTTCCGCTGAGGAAAATGCATTGCAGTGCTGCGGAGAGCTGGCGGTTATGTGGGGCTCTACTCCTCAGAAGGGGGAGGCCTACCCACTAAAAACCTCACTAATGGCTGTGCTCAGGCGTTGTAGGGGGCCCTCAGGAGTTCTCCAGTCCTACTGATTCTATTTTAATGAAATTATGTATAGACATAGTTTAGGTACCGATTGAGGTTGGTATCCTACGTTCTGTATCCCCGTATTTTTAAATAGGTATGGATCGCAAACTTCGAAACAATGAATAATAGCAGAGAATACTCGAAAAGAGCTTCGGGGCCGATTTTTAAAAAATCTATATTTTGACAGTTGATTTTGATAAATAAAACACCTGAATGAAAATTTCACTTTTTATTTGGCGGCTGTCAAACAGCATATAAGTCATCAATGCACAGAGTAAAAACGTGACAAATCAAAAAACGTAAATATTAGAAAAAAATATTTTGATACTAGTTATTTTTTGGCTTTGAATTGATAGTTACTATTACTAGCACCCTGTCCGTGACTTCATCCTTTTAAAAATCAGTCAGGCAGTTCCCTGTTTCAAATTTCTGAGATAAAAATTAGCATGTGTTAATCTGTTATGTAGTTTGTGCCTTAGTCATGGCTGTTAATATATATTTATGTATGTATGTCTATCGCTACCCTAGATTCCATAACACAAGCCTTCAGAGCTTACTTTGGGCTAGGCTGATCGGTGTAAATGTATGAAATATTTATTAAAAAAAATACATATTTGTATCTAGTGAAAAATTTGATGTAAATTAATTTATGAAATAAAAACAAAAAAAAACGCTTCAAAGTTTGGGAGCTACGTTGCCTCAGACAGTCACATACCCACACTGACACGTCAAACTTATAACACCCCGTCGTTTTTGCGTCGGGGGTTAAAAACAAGTTTATATGTAAAATAAAATCAAACAATCTGTCAACAAGGATTAAGATAATTCTCGTTTTAACTACAACAGATTGGTGATGTTGCCGGTATTAAAATTTTAATAAAACGCGGGGAAACGCTTTCGTTGGAAAGACTAATACAGATCGCTATCAATAAATGCGTTTCGTTAATTTAAATATATACAGAGTACAGGCAGTCCTCGTACTTACGGCATGTTAGGTTCTCGAAATACGCGACGTAAATCGAAACGACGTAAGTCGAGACATATTTTTTCATATGTTTACATGTAAAACTCAAGGGTTAGGTTCCACACGGACTCAAATAATAAAAAAAAACTGCATTTCTAACAAAGGACGTACTTTATTATTAAAAGTAAGTTCTTAAAAATTGCTAGTTATTTTTGGTATTTGTGTGTTATTAATTTTAATAATAATTATAAAACTTATACATATGTAATGATAAATAATAAATTAAACTTTTGGCTTAAAGAAACTATCAATTCTAGATTGCTTGGCTTCTTTCTTCTTGCTATCATACAGATCTTGGTAACAGTGATAGGCTGCACAATTTGTGCACCTTGCGACAAGTGAATTCTCCGATATGCCGGAAATCGAAACAAATGACGTATGCTTGAGGAATAGTGTCAAAACATTGTTCGACGTAACTTGAAACGACGTAAATCGAAACGACGTAAGTCGAGGACCGCCTGTATATTATTAGGAATAAGCGATTTAGAAACGGGTGCATACAATTTAAAAATGCATCTATAAATTACAAATAGGTTTCATGGCTGTTTTTATCTATTTGTTCTAAGTGGGCGATGTAGTGAGAGGGCAAACGTTGTAGAAATCACAACACTTGAAATAATATCGCTATGCCTAAAAATAATCTACAAAAAAAATGCAATATTCGTTGTGTAGTGACGTTATCAGCGCAACGCGCAGTTATCAGAGAGATACGTTTATATCATAGCTGCTATAAACAAAATGCTTTAGTTGCTATGTGAGTTTTAACAGCTACACCAGATTTATCATTCGACCATCATCGAACAGGAATGGGACAGTTCAAAGAAATAAGGTAAGTTAACACATCCAGTTGACTTAGAGTGAAATATCAAATTATTTTTTACTATCTTCCGGCCGCGGCTTCGCCCGCATGAAATTAGTTTCCAAGATTCATGGTTTTTTCAACCCCTATTTCACGCCCACACTGGTAAAAATTTCAAAATGCTAGAACAAACGATTTTTTGTTTCTTATGACGTAATATTTGACGAACTTGCATACTAACTTTCATCCCTTATTTCACCCCCTAGCTGGTGGAAATTTCAAAAGTGCTAGAACAAATGTTTAATGATTTCTTATCAAGTGGCTCTAATCCCATGGCAATTAGTTGAGATCTATTATCCCCCCAAATTTTTGTTTCGTTGCCGTAGACCCCTTGCAGGTTAACATGGTCCCCTAGGGGTCGATATAGACCAATTTGGGAATCACTGGTCTAGTATATCTACCCAGATTACGATATATAACTCTGTCGTATTTATACATCTTATACAGATTGCTTGTTGCCGATTCTGGTATGATATTCTACTTGGAAATCATATCTCTCCATATATTAAATATGTAATTCCGTCTACAACCGCACAGATAAACAGAAAATATAAATATACGTCTTAATTCGTATGCGGTATTTACGGTTTCAATTTCTTTTGATTTAAAATCGAGTGGTTCGAAATAGGCCTCACACGTGTGGCCACAACGCATGCCGCGTTCGCTTACGGCGGCGGCGCCCGAATACAAATCGACGTTTTGGCTGGTTGCCTCCGCCACCCTCGCTTAACACCTCTGACAAAAGCGGCGAATCCTTTGACTCTTTATTATGTTAAGTATGGTAATTACGCTTGGTGTTGACGCGAGCGTTTTTTTATTGTCGCACAATACTAAAATTCTGGTAAATGCTACGTGAAGTGAAAAGAAAATGAATTTGAAAGCTACTTAGAATCTATACTATACAAATGTATATAGAATCTTTAGGTGTCGCCGCCTCTGAGGTCCCGGGTTCGAATCCCGATGTTTCTGTGATGACTGTGAACATTTGTACCTCCTGCTTGTTAATATATATATATATATATATATATATATATAAAGAACATAGCGTTCTATAATATATAAGATATATTATTGAGAATTTTTAAAATAAACCATATATTGTTTCTCTGAAAATACGAAGAGATTGTTTATTTATTCTTTGTCTGCTTAATTATAAATTTTACGTAATTTAAATTTCTATAAGAATTCAAGTTTTCTTATTGCTTTTTATAACTTCCACAGATAACCTATGAATACGCGAACTAGCGCGAAGCGCGGCAAATTTACACACACACACACACACACACACACACATATATATATATATATATATATATATATATATATATATATATATATATATATATATATATATATATATATATATATATATGATTCGTTTACGGTACACCTACACCAATTAACCTAAGCTCTGTAAGGCTTGTGTTATGGGATCTAGGGTGACGGATAGACATACATATATTATGCATATATAAATAAATTTGGCCGAAATGTATTATACCAACCATGACTAAGGTACAAATGCTCGCAAACATCTGCAGGACAGGATTTCAGATATGGCGACATCTTGAAACCGGTATATCAATCACACGACTATGGATCAAATTAAAGCAGCATTGTATATTTGAGACGTTTTGAGCACATCTCCAGTTGAAGGAGTACCCTTTGAAATACCAGGAAACGGAAGATTGAGTTTGGTTACAGTTCCTGCTGCCTTGTCGGGCCAATCCGCCTGTGTAAATATTTGGCGAGGCAAAAAGGGCGCAGTTGCTCTTTAAATAAACACGCTTTGCCAGTCTACTTGCTACTTTTCAGTGTGTTTTTACTGTATTGTGTGTTTATTTTGTTAATGGAATATTGTGGCTATTTTGTTTTAGACATTATCTTTACTAGTTCTCTCTACTAATATTATAAATGTATCAAATTCTCTTTGCCCAATGTAAGGCAGGTTGATACTAGTTTAAATATGAATGGTGATGTCATTGACTTGGTAAATAATACTAAATTCTTAGGCATTACGTTAGATTCACGACTACAGTGGGATCCACATATTGAAACATTGGCAATCAAACTTAGTTCAGCGGCGTACGCAGTAAAAAAGATTCGACTTTTAACTAATGTTGAAACGGCAAGAATTGTTTATTTCAGCTACTTTCATAGTGTTATGTCCTATGGACTGCTGCTATGGGGATCAGCGGCTAACATTGAAAGTATTTTCCTTTTACAAAAAAGAGCGATTCGTGCTATTTACTGTTTACGGGCTAGAGAATCCCTAAAAGAATGGTTCAAAAAAATTAATAATTTAACTTTAGCTAGTCAATATATATATGATAATTTAGTTTTTGTATATAGAAACTATAATAAATTCAATAAAAACAGTGATCTACATAATGTGAATACTAGAAACAAAAATAAACTTGCCGTTCCAATGTTCAGACTCTATAAAACTAGCTGTTCGTTCTTGGGGAAATGTATATCTATGTTTAACAAACTTTCGCAAGGTGTCATTGATTTGCCTTTATATAAATTTAAAATCCATATCAAAAATACACTCATGAGTAAAGGTTATTATAAAGTAAGTGACTATCTAAATGATCACAGTATTTGGGAATAGGGACACTATTCATAGAGCCATGTTTGGTAACAACATTATTTATAATATTGTATTATTTTATATGTGTATGTAAACATACATACGACTGTAATCGTGTTAGGTGTGATTGTATCTTGTACTATATTGTATTTTTGTATTGTATTATTGTGATTGTTAACATTGAAAAGAGGAGATAAAAAATAGACCTTCGGACTTAAGCTTTTTTTTTGTTTTGTTTGTTGACGTCAATAAGTGCCTGTAAAGGTCTATGTTGAATAAATATTATTTTGATTTTGATTTTGATAATGTGACAGTTTGTATGTATGGATGTTTGTTACTCTTTCACGTAAAATCTACTGAATGGATTTTAATTAAACTTTACAATAATATAGCTTAAACATCTGAATAACACCCATCCGTACCCAAACCTTAGCTGATATTTACTAAACATGTATATACTTTAGAATAGGACTAACTCAACATATAAATAAATCGTCAATTAGTTAAAAAGCAATGTCAATTCAAAATAAATTGTAGAAAATAAATTATAATGGATTCAATCAAATTTTAATAAATTAAATTTAACGTGATAATTAATTAAACACGAAGCGCGTGTTATAAGCATATGACTTCCGGCTGTCATAAGAAAGCTCATTGCGTCATGCGAGCAGCTAACATCGTGTTAAATTAGATACGCTTCAATCTCTCAAATAAAGAAAAAAATAAATGTTTCCTTTTTGGACTCTAGAAAGGTAAAAATAATACATAGCGTTCTATATCGAGTATATTCTCCTTTATCGGGCAGCACTAACCACGCCTTCTCCTGAGGGTACTTTCACCATCACAGTAAGAAATTAGGGTCAATAGGCCATACGGTTAGACCGAGTTGCTTGAGGCTTTGGTTTAGTCGGTAGATCATCCGGTCATTGTTGTCGCCTACAGTATTTCGGAACCGATGCGATATCGAAACCTTCAAAAAATAGCATATTCCCATTTAAAAGATCTCTGTGACTCCTCTGGTGTTACGGGATTCTATAGACAGCGGTTATCGCTTACCATCAGGTGATCCGTTTGCTCGTTGCTGCCCTTTTTTTTTTTTTTTTGTTCCCCTGAGGAAAATGCATTAAATTGCATACCCCGGCTGTGGCGAGCCGGCGGTTATGTGGGGCTCTCCTCCCCAAAAGGGGGAGGCCTACCCACTAAAAACCTCAGGGATAGCCTTCCTCAGGCATGTAGGGAGCCCCCGGGAACATCAAGCCACTTCCGGGAACCCCCAGCCTCCGCTCCCCTTCCTAGAGGGGAGCCCTCCTCGGGGGAGGCTACACTACCTCCCCCGGCTTCCTCCACCGACGACGCCCCCCGGCCACGGAAGGGGCCTGGTCCTGCCCTATCCTATAAAAAAATTACTGTGGCGTTTGGTTGTGTTAGTATCCATAAGTATTCTTAGCATCGCCTCTCCAGAGAAGCGGAGGGGGGGGGAAGGTGTATGATAAACAGTAGTTATACAAATCATAAAACATTTTAATACGTAAAATACTATCATAGTTTAAGAAACCAATATAATGCACCTGGATACCAGCTTGGACCCCTAGACTCGGTTGAATAGCGCGCTGAGACTTGTCGACGATCCCGTACTTACAAGTGGAAGCGAGCCTCTAAGTCTTGGAAGAGTCTTTGCCTCCTTATGTCTGTTCTACCGCCTATATAATGGGTTATGTTTCGAGGAGTTGTTTGATCTGATGTCAGTGGCCACTTTCTATCATCGCACCGTTCGTCATTGAAAGGGAGTTCATGCTCACACACTGGAATCTAAATGGTGCCGTGCAGTGCAGTTCTATAGGAATTTCCTCCCACGTACACTTCGATTATGGAATGTCCTCCTTGCCGAGGTTTTCCTGGAGGGCTACAGTATGGGGTTCTTCAAAAGGGGAGTATAGGTTTTTAAACGGTCGGCAACGCGCGAAACATCACTGTTGCAAGTGTCCATAGGCTACGGTAACCGCTTACCATCAGGCGGGCCGTAGGCCTGTTTGCCACCATCGTGGTATAAAAAAGAAATAAATGAAGAGTAATGGGCGCTTGCCTGAAACAAATATTTCTTAATTTATGTATAAAAATTAGACTAATAACTAAATAGTAATTATAACAATGAATGTCAAGTAATATTGTCTCACTATTCAGCTAGAAGGTGCATTCGGTTTTACTGTAGCTACCATGAGCTTACATTTGCGTGCAAGCGATGCTGCATTGCCCCACTCCTGAAGGCCGGTCGCCCTCACGATTTGCCTATATGGTTCTTAGAACTTAGGCACAGGCTGAGTTTACTCCTCGGCGCGTCTGGCGGCGATGTCGGACGCGCCGTCGATCGAACACCCGCAGCAGGCGTCAGGGTAGGGGCATCGCTGAGGTTTTTAGTGGGTAGGCCTACCCCCTTCTGGGGAGAAGAGCCCCACATAATTCTGTGCTTTTCTCGGGGCGCAGGGTATGCAATTCAATGCATTTTCCTCAGCGATAACAAAAAAAAAAGGCACAGGCTGAGGTTAGTTGGTAGGTCACGTGGTCAGACCGCGTGGAGTCCGACATAACCTCCGTGACACTAGCCGTAGCGGCGGTATCCTGGGCACGTTTCGTGCTCCTTGTGAGGATCCACAGCCTCTCTCTACTGAAAAAAAAAAAAGTGCAAACGATATTGACAGCGTACATTTTTATATGAAAACTAGCGCTCCTAGCGGAATCTAATTGTACTATTCTTTCTTATTAAACTGACATGAGTTCTGTAGTTTCTATACGTCAAATACCTAGCGAAAACGATTACAAACTCGTAGTAGAACCACAGGTCTGGTCTATGGGTGACCCCATTTCTGTGTTATCACCGAGGAGTCTAATTTGCGTATTATGCGGGATGGGTGGACTTAAAAGGTACCTTATTCAGTGGAATACCGTTAGCCTTACTCAAGCATTTGCATTAAATGAGGCTTGTAAGTTCACGTAGGCAGGTACGTACATGGTCCTGTTTATACTCACGCCTCTGTCCCATAGGGGTGGCAGAGAACACAATTTTCCATTGTTATATGCTTTTAGTATTCATTTCATAATATCTGATTACTGCATAGTATAAAACAAAGTCGCTATCCGCCGTCCGTCTGTCCTTATGTATGCTTAGATCTTTAAAACTAGGCAACGGATTTTGTTGCGGTTTTTAATTTTTATTTAATAGATAGAGTGATTCTTAAGGAAGGTTTATATGTATAATACATGCATAATATAGCAGAGAAACGCTGATAAATTTAGAGGTTTCTAATGTGATGTCGTAAATAAGCACGTTTTATTGCGCTTTTATTGCAAAATAAATAAATACATACATACATACACTCACGCCTTTTTCCCACGGGGGTAGGCAGAGATTACGTCTTTCCACTTGTTACGGTCTTTACATATCTCTTTCGCTTCATCTATTTTCATAACATTCCTCATACATGCTCGACGATTGCGGGTACTTCTGACCTGGCCTTTTTTGAGGACACTTTCGATTTGTTCGAAATATGTTCGCCTAGGTCTTCCTCGTACCGTATCTTAACTCACTCCAGCTTCATAAATCATTTTGGTCAGTCTACTTTCATCCATCCGTTCCACATGCCCAAACCATCCAAGCATCCCTTTCTCTATTCTTGTCACGATATCCTCTTTCAAACCACATTTCTTTCTAATCACTTCATTATACAATCTGTCACTCAGTTTTACTCCTGCCATACTCCGCAAAGCTCTCATTTCTACTGCATTTATTCTGCTTTCATGTTCATGTTTCTCCCATACCCAACTTTCACTTCCGTACGTTAATGTTGGGACCAGCACGCCCTCATGCACTGCTAGTCGCGCCTTTTCTGATATTTTCTGACTACTCAGAAACGTATGCATGGCCCCATTCACCATGTTACCAGCTTTCACTCGCTTCTCTATATTATTATCACACCTTCCATCCCTTGTAAACATACGTCCCAAATATACAAACTCTTCTACTTGTTCTACTTTTTCTCCATCTATCATAATGTCACACAATGTCATATTTACATCTCTTTCAAACACCAATACCTTGGTCTTACTTACGTTCACTTTCATTCCTTTATCATTTAAAGCGTCATTCATAACAGTTACCATCTCCTGCAACTCACTGGCCGATGATGCCAATATTACTTGGTCATCAGCGTATAGTAGGCATTTGACAAGTAACTCATTCATGCGTAAACCACATTCACTCTGTTTCAAATTCGACAGGCACTGATCCATGAATAGGTTAAACAGCCATGGAGATGCTACACATCCTTGCCTCACACCTTTTTCGATGTGAAACGGTTCTGTGTATGCACCATTTATCCTAACACGAGCATTAGAATTCACATAGAGAGATTTTAATGCTCGAATTAGGCTGCTGCTCACTCCATGCCATAAATCAAACAATTAAAAATGCAAAATCAATCAAAGTAATCTAAAATAGAGATATGTAATTATCCTACATTCATACACACTCATGCCTCTTTCCCATGGGATAGGCAGAGATCACAGTTTTCCACTTGCGCTACTATCCAGACGTACTTCCTTAGCTTCCTCGATTTTTAGCAATACTTTTATGCACGCTCGTCGTTTGGGTATTCTTGACCTAACCTTCCTTCAGTGTATCATTTATTTGGTCCAAGTATGGTGGTCTAGGTCGTCCCCTACAAACTGGCCCATTGATCTTTGCATTATAAATTTCTTTCGTCAGTCGTCTTTCGTGCATCCTTTCTTCGCGTCCAAGTTATGTAAGCTTTTCCTTCTCTTTATTTGTCAATAAGTCGGTACGTCCATAGGCTACAGCGACTGCTTAAAATCAGGCTGTTAGTATTTTGCCACCGTCGTGGTATAAAAAAAAACACAAAATATGGCAATTTCTAAATCCAATTTCAAACTAGTGAGGCCATTTTAAAAATATCCTGAATTATCAACGAAGTACCGGTGCGTAACGGCACTAGCCAGGGAATTTATGCAAACAAACAAACAATCCTATTTCTTATGGTCGCCATTCAATTTAAGCGATGAGTTTACTTTATATTCTTGTTTACTAGTGTTGCCAAATACTTCAATTAATTTGAAATATTATTACAATTTTTTATTAAATTTGTTATATCCTACTACTATTATAAAGGCGAAAGTTTGTAAGTATGGATGTTTGTTACTCTTTCACGTAAAAACTACTAAATGGATTTGAATGAAACTTTACCACAATATAGCTTATACATCAGAATAACACATAGGCTACAATTTTTGAGGTTTTAGGAACCTGAAGTCCACGCGAACGAAGTCGCGGGCAAAAGCTAGTACATATATAAAATAAACATAAATACTATAAAAAAGTTAAACCTATTATGCCGCCGGCAGCGAGGCAAGGCCCAAGCGATATTTAGCGCAGAGAGAGGAATCTCTGAACAGTAGGTGTCGTGTAGATAATCACCTCAGAATCAGAATTCTGTATTCGGCCCTTATCCATCCGTCAAGCGAGAGCCTTTTAAGATGTTGATTAAGACTTCGCAATCAAGCCATTCGTAGACACAACTATCGGAACACTGATCGTCAAATCAACATCCCACATGGCGGTTACCTCGTATGTCACAAGGTGCTTACTGCTTTTGTCCTTCTCGGCTTTTACGAGGTTCTCATCACGAACAGCATGGTATCAGGTTTATTGCAAGCAATAGTCCTGTCCGTGATGATAGAGCGATGCCAGTAGAGCAATGCACAGCCATTTTGAAGCACTGGCGTTGGTGCGTACTTATAGTATGGTATCTCATGCTCAACAAGGCCGTATAGAAGAGCAAGCTGTTGATGGATGATTCTGGCCACTAGTTTGTGTCTATGCAAATGCAGTGCTCGCTGTTTGCAAAAAGAGAACAACCACGAGATATGTCGACCGTACGGTTATTGGTATAATTATTATCGTCATGTTATGTAAAATTCAAATATTAAATAGTAATAAATAGACAGCTATAAAAATGTACAATTACTTACCTGGTACGATATGATGAATGAATAACCGTATAACATTAAATGTTATAAGTAGTGCTCGGAAAAGGTAGTTTAATTTTATGTACTTGCGATTTTGTGACATCAATAGTATGGATATTATATTGAAATATTATATTGAACTTTCAAAATAGTATTTCATCTTTTAGCTTATTGTTGTAATAATAAGTTGTATAAAGGTTGATAGAGCTGGTTCGCAAAAGGTATAGAAAATAATCCAAAACTCACAGTAAAAATGCTATAATTATGTTTTACAAGAGAAGTGACATGCAAATCAAAGATATAAAAAACATAGACAACGTCAATTACAAGGCATGTGCAAATCTATCAAAAAGTCTTTAACATTCTTCCCCCCTGGAGCTGGAAGCAGTGGTACTAGACGCAGAGTCGAACGACGGCGTAAGGTGCCGCGAGAAGTCCTAACGTCGACGACCCTAACTCGACCATCGGCTCCAGGATAAATAGTTTCAACTACTCCACGTGGCCAGTAACCTCTCTCAGAAGTCGAATCAACGACTAGCACGACATCATCAATCTGCAGCTGATTTTCATCGCTTGTTGGACTCATGGTTCGCAGTTGTAAACAAGGAAGTACTTCCTTCAACCATCTAGCCCAAAACATATCAGCCAACCTTTGAGCTACCCGCCATTGCTTCCTAGAGCATAAATCGGCAGGCGTCGTATTACAAACAGGAAGATTAGATGAAGTGCCTAACAGAAAATGAAAAGGTGTTAAAGAGACAGAATCAGATGGACTAACAGACACGTGTGTTAATGGCCTACTATTAACAATCGCTTCTACTTCACACAATAGCGTCGCAAGAGTCTCATCTCTAGGGACTCTTTCTTTCATTGTGACTTTTAGAGTCGTTTTGATGCTACGAATGAGCCTTTCCCAGGCACCACCCATATGCGGACTAAGCGGGGGATTGAAATGCCAGTTGACTCGGTAAGTGGATGTCTCAGCTTGCAAGATCTTTAATTCTGCATCTGTTCCACGCAGGTTTGTACCATTGTCCGAGTACAAGTCCGTTGGCCAACCTCGTCGTGTAACCATACGTCTAAGTGCCATTATTAAACTATCTGTTGTAAGAGAGTGAACAACTTCGAGGTGTATGGCTCGTATTGTCATACACGTGAATATTACACCGTATCTTTTTTCCCGCCTTCTTCCAACTGCAACATCGAATGGTCCAAAAAGGTCTAGACCGCAATGAGAAAAGGGTCTACAGTGATGTGCAACCCTACCTGCGGGCAAATCTCCCTGTCTCGGTGCTACAGGTGTAGCTTTTCTAATGCGGCAGGCATGCAATACTCCTTACAGATGGGCGAAGATGTATGATCCAAAAACGTTGACGCAGCTCATTAATTACGGTTTCGTTATTGGCATGAGCGAATAATCTATGATAATGTTCAATAATAAGTCGTGAAACATGATGTCGACCATGAAGGATAGCAGGCCTCTTTGTTTCAAAATTAACTTCTTCTGCAGAATCGATACGTCCCTGAATCCGAAGAACACCCTGATCATCGATGTATGGTGAAAGCTTCAAAAGTCGACTCTTCTTTGGTAAAGGCTTACTGTTCTCGAGAAATCGCATTTCCTCAAAAAATGACTCTTTTTGGGCTCTCATCAGTATAAAATTTTCGGCTTGGTTTAATTTTGCCGAATCAATTACACTGTCTTTTTTCTTAAATTTATCAACTGCTACTAATAGTGCAGCGGTAGCGCGCAATAAACGTGTCCACGATGAAAATCTGATAGGATCAGGTAGGCATAAAGATTCAGTAAATGTCACAACGGTGACCACATTCTCCTTCTTGAGCTCTAAGTCTTCGTTAGTCACAAAATTTTTGACAAATCTCTTTTCTGGCCACTCTTTCTCCTCTTTAAACAAAAACTCAGGACCGTGAAACCATGGATGATCGTACTGCAGATCAGTCACGTTTTCTTTAGTTGCAAAGTCAGCAACATTTATATCTGTCGGAACATACCTCCACTCCTCAGACTTAGTGAGCTCATCAATCTCACCCAAACGGTTCGCAACATATGGCTTATAATTTCGTGCGTCACTCGTAATCCATAAGAGAACAGTTGATGAATCTGTCCAAAAAAAACGCTGATCTGACTTTATTGTATGCTCCTGTTCTATGGAAGCTGCTAACCTGCATCCGAGCACCGCAGCTTGCAATTCCAAACGCGGTACAGACACAGGTCTTAACGGTGAGACTCTACTCTTGCTGGCTATAAAAGCAACGTGCACGCTTGTCCCATCGAATATTCGCCAATAGGCAACAGCAGCATATGCTTGAGGAGAAGCGTCACAGAAGACGTGAAGCTCCCATTTAATATTTTCTAACCGCAGAGCCGTCGTGGTATTTAGGTACCATCTAGGTATGCGTAATAGCTTCAGCTTAGCAACGCACTCCAACCATTTCTGCCATTTGACGAACTCTTTGTCTTTGATTTGTTCATCCCAAGCTAATTTACTCCGCCAAACATCTTGCAGCAGTATTCGTGACCTTATAGAAATAGGTGCAAGAAATCCTTGAACATCGAATACTGACATAATGACTCCCAGCATTTCACGTTTAGTCGGTCGTTTTATGCCTTGAGCTATATCTTGACTGATGCGCTTCAGTGAAATATCAAAGGCTAGTACGTCATCAGCTGGAAACCAGTAAAGTCCTAGTGTTCGTTCACCCTCGCTTGTTCCTCCGATATTAAACTTATAGGCACTTGGGCCTAAATCTGTCTCAGGTAAACTTGCTAGAACTACCTTACTGTTACTGGTCCAGTTCCGTATCTCAAACCCTCCTTTCTTATGAATGTCCCTAATGTCTTGAACAAGTTGAACTGCTAAACTCTCAGTCTCAATGCTGTCCATAAGGTCATCAACGAAATGATTCTTTATGATGCTTCTAACAGCACGAGGTTTCTCTATCACATATAGCATGGCATTTCTATTTTTGACATACTGTGCCACAAAGGGAGAACAGCAAGCACCAAAGATTAAGGAACTCATTACATAAGTATCAGGAGTCTTACCTGCATTCAGGTCATCACTCCAGAGGAAACGCAAAGCATCTTGATCCTCTTTCCTGATTTTAACACGAAGAAACATGTCTTTTATATCGCCAGTCACAGCAACTCGGTGTTCTCTGAATCTAAATATAAGTCCAGGCATTGAAACTAATAAATCTGGACCCTGAAGTAAGTAATCATTCAGAGAACAGCCTTGTGACTTGGCAGCAGCGTCAAAAACAAGTCTCAGTTTTTTCTTGTTTGGGTTATCAACAGCGAAGTGCGGCAGATACCATAAACGACTAGGTGTAGCGCCAGCATCCTGCTCTTTATGGACATGAGCATAGTTATTCTCAAGAAGATGTTGAATCCTCTCTCGATATCGAGCTTGAAAATCTGGCTTCATACACATCTTCTTTATTACACCCTGCAGACGCATATATGCAGTAGGATAAGAATCCTTCATTTTGAGTATGTCATCCTTCCAGGGCAGTCCGACCTCCCAGTGATCTCCTACTTGCTTGGACGTAGCGTCAAGAACCTCCACGGCTTTTACATCACCAGAACACTGTCTTGGTTTGGCGCTGACTCCCAAGGCATCTAAAGCATATGAATGCTTGATGAGATCATTTAGTTCTTCCAAACTACGATTGTGTTCATTGTGATGTGATAAAAACAGCGTATTACCGTTGGTAATGCCATGTGGATGGTGTTTCTGAAGTAACTTTCCGTGAACAGACCAACCTAAAACAGTGCGAGAAGCGTTAGGATCACCTTCTATTATCTCTAGTGGCACCAGCAGGTGGTAGTTGTCCTGTCCAATAATCATTTTGGGCTTCATTTGCTTGGAACACAGATCATCTTTAATTACATGAAGATGTTTATGACTACTAGGCTGATAATATTGAATTGGCAGATTAATATCTTTAACAGTACGTGCTACTATCTTATAGCGATTTGAATCGGTACCAGAAATTTCAAAATTAATTAACTCCGTTTGACAAGCCAGAACACAACTATCCCATGCTCCACGAACTCTCAAATTTTGAATCTGACCCTTCAATCCAGCTGCTTCGACAATCTCATCATCAATCATCGTGATGGTGGAACCGTCGTCTAACAGAGCGTCTGTAACGATGTCACCATTAGGACCATGGATTCGAACGCGAATATACTTAAGGAGTACCTGTGAAGGCGTAGGAGCATATGTAGTTGCTGCTAGCTCGGTTTTTTCCGTTGACGTAACGTTTGCTACACAATTATTAGGCTCTTCCACCTCCGAAATATCTATAGTAGCATTGACAGTTGACTTGACTGGCCAATGCAGAATTGTATGATGTGGCAATCCACAGTTGTCAATTACACAAAGCGGAGCTTCGCATGTGTCCTTGTTATGGGTGCTTACTAAACATTTGGGACAAAGTCGACAAGTACGAACAAAAGACCATCTATCCTTTCTGAGAGCTCGTTTGAATTTAGGGCAATCAGGAATGACGTGATTTGAGCGCTTATGACAGAAACGACATTTTGAAGTATCATCTGTTGAAACTTTAGGCGATGTGTCTTTTGTCTGTACTAACAACAAATGAGGTTTTTGGAAATTAGAGTGAGAATGAGTAGTATCAGGCCTTCTATGTGTAGTAGTAGTCTGTAGTAACAAAATGCCAGTTTCGGAAAGCTTTTGTGCCTCTATTTCTAAAAACATCGATAATAACTCTATGCGAGTTATATTCGAACTCGTTTCGCGTTGTTCATGTAAATAGTCTGCCCATCGGGTAATTAAACTACATGGTAATTTAGATAAAATTACTGAAGTGAGTTCCGGACTTCTTAAGTAGTCATCCTGCTTTATGGTTTTGACAGCAGCGACATAGTTTTTAATTTTTATAGCAAATGACACTATGTCATTATGATATGACGCTGACAATGACGGAACTTTTCGTATTTGACTAACCAATTTTGAAACGATGATTTCTGGTCGACCATAATTTAAATCTAAAGTTTTTATGATATTTTCAGCGGTTACATTACCCATCAGGAGAGCAGCAACACATTCTTTAGCATCCCCTTGCAGACTCTTACGTAGGCGGCAAACGTTTTCCGTGTTCGAAAACTGGCATACCTGGTTAGACTCCTCGTAGAAACTTTTGAAACTAATCCATTCCAACGGATCTCCTCTGAAAATAGGTAACTCTTTAGGTGCTGTCATACGACTTAACATCCTATCGGCGATAACGTGCGAAGTAGAAGCGTTATTAATTAAATTATTACTATGAGCACAACCTAACGCTAAGTTATGCACTGCATCAGCTAACCTAAGTATTGCCTGGTCTTGGGACTGACTTACGGGGGCTACAAAGGGAGCTGACATGTTATTATGTTGTGGTACAGAGGTTGAAAGAAATACATCACCATGTGGAGCAGAAACATTTTGATGAATATCAGGCGCATCGGTGGTAGAGGGGTCTAAGTGGCGCAAATTCTGTGTCGCGCTTGTGCGACGAGGTGATACATTCTGTTGCGCTACCCATTCCTTCATCCTTCTACTTGATGATGCTGCGGAACCTGCCCGAGAATGTCGGTCTTTTATTTCTGCTATACTGGCACTGAGTCTCTTGTCCACAAGATCCATCTGAGCTTTTATCTTCGCTTCTTCTAATTTGGTTATCATCTTGGCCTCCTCCAGCTTGGCTTCTGCAGCAGCAACTAACAACCGTGCTTTTTCCTCGGCGGCTTCCAATTCTAATTGTTTTCTTAGTGCGGTCGTAGAAACAACTGACATTTTTGAACTAGATGCTGATACAATCGAAGAACGGCTGTTGCTATTACCGTTACCGTTGTTCTGGAGACGATCTTGGTAACTCTCTTGTTGATTCACCTGTAATTCTTTCGCGAGCTGACTTTCACTTCGAGCTTTGGCTCTTGTTAACATTTTGCTTATATTCAATACCTCAAAAAATTCTGTGCGGTTGAGAAGGACCAAAATATAAAGGTTGATAGAGCTGGTTCGCAAAAGGTATAGAAAATAATCCAAAACTCACAGTAAAAATGCTATAATTATGTTTTACAAGAGAAGTGACAAGCAAATCAAAGATATAAAAAACATAGACAACGTCAATTACAAGGCATGTGCAAATCTATCAAAAAGTCTTTAACAAGTGTAAAACTAAAATTTTACAATAAAAGCATAAAGAAACGAATAGCAAATAAATCAGCAAATTGTATTTTATTTGAAATATGCTATCCTTCTTTTGCAAATAAAACAGTTTTATAAAGCATTTATTAATAATAGGATTATTGTTTACTCAAAGCGAACAATAACGCTAAGGAATGCAATGTAAAATACTTTAATGTTAATATAAATAATAATAATGTTTTTTATTAAAAGAATAAAATAAAACCGTAAAAACCGTATAACATTTAATGTTATAAGTAGTGCTCGGAATAGGTATGTAGTTTAATTTTATGTATTTGCGATTTTGTGACATCAATAGTATGGATATGCCTGGGAACTCACTATTTTCAGAGATTGTAAAAATATTATATTGAAATTTCAAAATAGTATTTCATCTTTTAGATTATTTTGTAAATAATAAGTTGTAAACATAAAATTTTACAATAAAAGCGTAAAGAAACGAATAGCAAAAAAAAAAAAACAGAAAAAAAATGAATTATGAATATGAAATGAAATTCCCTGACACCCAGTTACGCCGAGAAAATCATAGTATTATTTTATAATAAACATGACGATTATGTTGGCGATCTTCAATTCAAAGACGAATAATTACACCATCGGAACAACTATGTACTTTAATGTTGATATAAATATATGTCTATTTTTAAATTTGATTTATATAACTTGCAATAAATATCTGTAATATCTGAACTTGATTTTTTCCTTCCACTCACTCCTATAAACCTACAAATAAACAATAATGTATTTTCATGATTATATAAAATGACATAAGTTTCATTGCATTGCATTACGTAAGGTCCCGGAAATCACGCTGATTTTAGGCTTATCCATGTTACGCTTACATTGACTTTCTTTTTGCAAGTACATAAAATTAAACTACCTATTCCGAGTACTAGTTATAAAGTTAAATTAATCATTAAAAAGTTGCATTTTTGTAATTTTTTATTCCATACGGTGGCAGACGAGCAAATGGCTCACCTGATGGTAAGTGGTAACCATCGCTCATGGACATCTGCAGTGCCAGGGGCACAGCTGAGCCGCTGCCTACCTGGAGAGTTATACTCTTTTTAAGCCTCGTTTGAAGTTAGACATATCGTAGTGCTCAGGAAACACCGCAGCAAGGAGCTCATTCCAGAGTTTGCATGTACGCGGAAGGAATGAACGCTGAAACCGAACTGTACTAGACAAGATCGGTTCCAGGTGATATGGATGAACTCTACTGCCGTGGCGGGTGGTGCGATGGTAAAAAGGTGACGAAGGCACCATTGCAAATAGTTCCTCAGAGCACTCTCCGTTAAAGAGCCTATAAAGAACACACAGAGAGCCAAAGTCTCTCCGCTGCTCCAAGGTCTCTGTTGAGGCCGTAATATTGGGATCACCGATGATACGGAAAGCACGCCTTTGCAGGGAGTCAAGAGGGTCGAGTTGATATTTGGGGGCTCCAGCCCAGAGGTGAGAGCAGTACTCCATATGCGGCCGTATTTGAGCTTTATAAAGCATCAGACGCTGACTGGGCGTGAAGTACCGCTTCGCTCTGTTGAGAACACCCAGTTTTTTACTTGCCATTTTGGCTTTGTCCTCCAAATGACTCCCGAACTGCACTGTGGCTGAAATTTCCACACCTAGAATCCCAATAGACTCGGACATACGAAGAGCGACTCCTTGAAACTGAGGCACTACGATAAATGGGTCTTTCTTCGCAGTGAACGCGCACACTTGTGTCTTCGTGGGGTTGAACTTGACTAAGTTCTTTGCACCCCATTCCGAGACTCGCCCTAGAGAGTCCTCGACTTCAGACACAAGTTGCAACCGTCTTTCATGTAGCGACATCCGGGGGACGTTCTGGTGGTCGGTATACCGCATATCACCCGTGCTGTCATCCGCATAACAATGTATGTTCTCAATGGACAACATATCGTTGATGTGCAGAATGAACAGTGTTGGGGAGAGCACCGAACCTTGTGGAACGCCAGCATTTATGGGCATGGTTTTCGAGCAGCAGCCATCAACGACGACTTTAATACTCCTACCATCCAGGAAGCTGGCTACCCATTTGCAGAGTCCCTCGGAGATTCCATATGATGGTAGCTTAGCCAGAAGACCTCTATGCCAGACCCTATCAAACGCCTTCGCGATATCTAGTCCAACGGCGAGAGCCTCGCCTTTGCCCTCCAAAGTTTCTGCCAAATGGTGCGTTAGGTAAACTAAAAGATCACCAGCTGAGCGCCCGTGACGGAAGCCGTATTAAAATTTTGTTGTATCTACAATTTAGCAATTTATTTAAGTAACCAAAATAAAAATGAATAAGGTGCTTAAGTAAGTGATTTCAGATAGTGCTTACGAACCGCTCTCTTAAATAACTAAATAGTTATACTTGTGGCCTAGATCATTGCATAGGTGAATCGCAGTGACACTAACTGATGACAAAAAGAAGTTAGTGCGGCAATTAATACTAATTTACTTAAGTACCTACAAGTTAATTAGTTCCATTATAAAAGAAAAACAACAATTATAACGTTAATACATTTTCCATGAAAACAACATTATGACTTTATTACGTGTTTTAGAGAGAGATCATAAAAAAATGATGTGGTGACGAAATGATCACAACTTGTTATGGGGATAACATCAACTCTGAGTTTTTATTTAAGTACTAGCGGACCCGACAGACTTCGTCCTGTCAAAAAGATTTGTACAGTGGCAGTTTTTTGTTCCTAATTATTTTATAGATAATGTCGCATAGCCAACCAAATCGCAAAATTAAACAGTCTAAATGACCTATTACATTTTGTGGCTATTCAATTTTGGAACGTGACATTAAATCCTCCAACGATGTATTCTGTGCTCCAACGCACGCACGCACACTGTTTTGATAGATATGATTGAATTTCAACTATATGTAGCGTTAATAAAGCGCAAATTGACTCTTTGAAGTTAGGAACACACCTTCATTGCTTAGACAACAGTGAGTGCTTGCAATATAAACTTTATACAATAACAATAAAGCTCAATTCGACTGTACGTTTTAGTTAGAAAACGTTTGCATGGGAAAATAAAAGGGCTGTTTTTAGGGTATTTCCGATAATTATTCGAATTTTCCTCATTGTAAAAACCCTCCTTGAACTTCAACAAACATTAACAAAAAAGAATTGGCCAAATTGGTCCAGGCGTTGTTGAGTTATGAGCTTACCAACACATTTTGCGATTCATTTTTATATATAAAAGATGGAGGCACGTGAACTAATTTTCCATAACAGTCAATATTGGCAGAGGATGTGTAGACCAAGACGTGTCCTTAGCGACTCCACAACCAATTAACGCAGGACCTTCTAGACCTGCAAGCGGCGGCGTCTGAGCCGTCGCCTCCCTTGTCATCCCTTAATCGGCAGCCTTCTGCTTAGCCACGAGTAGGTTCTCTGTCAACATAGGCCGGTCCCACTTTGGTGTACCGTGCCTCTCCTGAGGTGCGGCTCTCTATCACTTCAAGCCAGTAGGGTCATTAGGACCAAAGGCTCAGGCTGAGTTTAGTCGGTAGGTCTGTTGGGTCGAGCCGCCTCGATTCACCAGGAGTCCGACATAATCATCGCATCTCTACTTGCCGTTGCGGTGGTATCCATGAGGATTCTCAGCCTCTTTACTCCAGAGGGAAAAAAGGAAAAAATGCCTATTTAAAAATAGGTTGTCCACAATGCAATCCAGACTATCTCTTCAAAATCAAAAATCAAAATCAAAATAATCTTTATTCAACATAGTACCTTTACAGGCACTTATTGACGTCAAGACAAAACAAAAAAAGAAAAGCTTAAAAAAAAACAAAAACCTTGTCCGTACGTACGAATAAGGAAAAAAAATATTGACTCGACACCTGTTTGGAAATTGGGAGAGCCTTCTCGAGAAGAACAGGCAAGAAACTCTGAAGGTCTATTTTTTATCTCCTCTTTTCAATGTTAATAATTATAATAATATAATATAAAAATACAATATAGTATAAGATACAATCATACCTAATACGATTACAGTCGTATGTATGTTTACATACACATACAAAAATAATACAATATTATAATGTTGTTACCAAACATGGCTCTATGAATAGTGTCCCTATTCCCAAATAGTGTGATCATTTAGATAGTCACTTACTTTATAATAACCTTTACTCATGAGTGTCTTTTTGATATGGATTTTAAATTTATATAAAGGCAAATCAATGACACTTTGCGGAAGTTTGTTAAAACATAGATATACATTTCCCCAAGAACGAACAGCTAGTTTTATGGAGTCTGAACATGGATCGGCAAGTTTATTTTTGTTTCTAGTATTCACATTATGTAGATCATTCATTACTTCATATACCTGTATCCTGTTTGTATCAGCTTATTTATGTGTCAAGCTTGTGTTTTCACGTCGTTCAGTAAGAATAGCTTTGTACTAGACAAATTGGATCAACATTGACAGGAGTGTGTTATATAGGATAACGAATAGACATACAGTAATCATACATAGATTTATAGAAATTTGTGTATATTAACAGCCATGAATGAAATGGAATTCTAAAAAATACTTACACGAACTTGTTTCCTTGAAATCGGGATTCTAACGACTCAGCCACAGATATTGTTGTAAAACCTTATTTTTATTTTATTTATATGATAGTTCTTAACTATATTATAAACGATTGTTTGTATGGATGGATGTTTGTGTTGAAAAACTACTAAATGCTAAGTGTAATGAGCATGAGATACTTGATTCATATATTTATTGTAATAGAATTACAACAAAACCAATAATTTCATTAAAACTTCATCGCATAACAAAATCTGTTGCTAGTGTGGCGAATTGGTTCCTTTTATTGATTTTTTACCTTTTTTATACGCGGACTTCGTTGGCAGAATTAGTTGGAGGAAAGCAGCAAAATTAGCCGACCAATTTTGGAAACGGTGGTTAACTGAATACTTGCCTACACTCGCTCCCAGAAGGGGAGAAGGCCAAAGTTGTCCAATTATAAAGGTCGGAGACACGGTCATCGTCGCTGATAATAACCTTCCACGAGGAGCTTGGCCTAAAGGAAGAATTTCGAAGCTGTATCCTGGTAAAGATGGAGTCAATAGAGTGGCCGATGTCACCACTATAGCTGGAGTTTTAAAAAGACCGCTTAGAAAGTTGGTGCCTCTGAATGTCACTTAAAAAAAAGAGGAGGATGTGGCGAATTGGTTCTTTTTATTGATTTTTTACCTTTTTTATACGTCTATGTTTTTATATGTCATTTTTTGATGTATAGAAATATGTTGGTTGTTGTTGTCTGTCATTCGTGTCTTTCAATACCTAATTATAATATTTCCACTAATTTAAAGAGCTCGATAACAGCTAGGTTACTCATTATCGTCAAAGTCCGCGTACTCGTAAGTGTGCAAGAATAGAATGCTGTCTATGGCAAATACTTTGTCTAAAGTTTAAAGTTTTAACCCGTTGGGTTGGCCGTACTACACAAGTAAATTTTTGCCACCCAACCACCCTAATTGCGAGTTTACGTAATTCTTTCATATATGTCGAACAATTATTCTTTTTTGTTTGCTGTTGTATTCCATTACCACAGGAATTGCTGTGTAAAGCTCCTCTATTAAGAACCTCCTTTCAAAAAAAAAAAAAATGGGTGTTTGACAACTTCTATTTTGCTTGTAAAGTAACTTAAAAATGTATTATATATTATACATATATACTTTTGTTTTCCTGTCTCATCTAAATGTTAAACTTTTATTCCCATATTTCTTCATTCTAATCGAAATGATTAAGCACTTTTCTCTGACGAATAACATTATAGGGATAGGAGGAACAAGGTTCTTACCCTAATACCTCATCTAACGACTAAGGTTAAGGGTTCTCTAATGGATGGATAAAGTTTTTACAAAGTCTACTCAGGTTTAGGGCGTTTCTTATTAATCGAATCGTATAAGGGTACGGAAAGTTTAATAGTATTCAGAAATTTAAAACTTTAATTTGACAAAGATTTAACGTATAACTCACTCACTCACTAATGAAGTGAAAGTTTGTAAGTATGGATGAATATTTGTTACACTTTCACAAAAAAACTACTGAATGGATTTGTATGAAACTTTACAAATGAAAATGAAAAATATTTATTTCTACAATCCAATTCGTTAACATACAGTGGCCAGAGTCTCCTTTTAAGTATAAACGCATTAGCAATGGACTTAAGAAATAGATCTATATAAAATAAAAATGTATTTAAATTAACTCTAGAAAAAGTTTATACACACATATACATAAATACGCACAATACACATGCACAACATCATACACCCATCTGTGTATGCGTGCGTGGAAATGTGTTTAAGCTCAATAATTGGGAAGACGTCAATTTTTTTAATTCAATATATAATAATAGTACTCTTTTATGTGAGAGATATTGTAGAACCAACAGTACACCTGCACCTATTACTTTTGAAGATACATCGCCATGTTTGCGGCGCTGTCGCGGGTCGCTCAAAGACGCTCCATACTAACAACACTGCAATCGTGACGTCATAACTAGAGATCGGATAATCGGATGCATATTTACCTAAAGTTAATTTTTGGCTCACAAATTATGGAAGCGGCTTTTTAAAATACATTTTGTTAAATAAAAATCCCGGGAAAATACGGGACTGCAAACGTAGTGATATTGTTTGAAAATTACTAAATTAGCACGTGGTATTTATTTTCAAAAGACCGAGACTCCGGGTTCATTTATACAACTATGCATACGTATTTACATGAAGTTTAGTTTGAGTTCCCCGTGCGATTTATGAATGTACGATTTATTACATGAAGAGTGTTATACGAAAGTAGTGAGCTAGTTTGACTAAAACAATAATCAATTAAATAATTGAATAAAAAACCAGAAATGGTGCCCGGGCGTAAGTATGGTCTAGTATCTCACTCTGAGTTAACTTCCGATTTAATGAGTGTGAGTGAGACGGCAGTTGTGAGCAAGTACAGACAAAACTAAATTAGGTAAATAAATAAACATCCGGCTATCCAATTCCGCAATCCCGGGATTTTTATTTAACAAAACAATAAAAAGCCGTTTCCATACTTTGTCTTAAACTAATTTTAGGTAAATATGTATCCGATCTCTAGTCATAACTCAGTAAACTCGTCAAATTTGTATGAGCGTATAAACCAATTTTAAAATAACTTTGTAATTTGTACGTTTATTAGTATACTTTCTATATAAAAAAAATGTTATATTTAATGTGACAATGCTAGAAATGTGCGTTTCATTAGACTTACGTAAAAAATAATTGCACATTTTTAGAAATCTAAAAACTGGAATTTCAATATTGACATATTTTCTTAAATTGCTAAAGGACATTGTTCAATTTTGGCCTAAGAACCGATGTGAATATAAATTATACTATAATTTTTATTTATTTTTATATTATTTGAAACATATTTTAGTTTTCCACGGACACTTCAAATAAATAAATTCCAAATAAAAAGTTGGGTCACAATTATTGATGCCGTATAAAATTTTTTCCGTCAGCCAGTGCTGCCAGTTTCGGAAGTTTTCGCGATTTCGGTAAATACGGATCGAATTGAAAATCTCCTCCTTTTTGAAGTCGGTTATTAAAATTAGTTGATAACACTTTATTCATTTAAATACCTAAATTGACTAGCTAGAAAAAAAACTAGTATTATATATTTTTTAAACGAAAGCTTGGCATTCAAGTATTATAGTTTTCGTAATTGGCAACACTGGTGTACTTCATACCTTATCTGTGTCCGTTTCATTTAATTTTTGATTGCTTTGCGACTATCGTTTCTTTTGTGATTTTCTATGCGTTTCATGGTTTTATTCTAACAATTTTGGCTTGATTACGGACTCCGATTACATTGCGTAGGTACTTGGTAGACTCGGATGTGTGTAAAGGACTGGATTTTGTAAAATGATAATTGTCAAAGAATTATCTTAAACTTGGTACTATCTCTTTTCCTAGTATCTAGTAGAGTAGTCCTTTCCTAGTTCTAGAAGAGAACATATATAGCTGTACATAGTATTGTTAATATTACTTTGATATTACTACTCTGATATTTTTTTTTTGGTGGTTATTTTTTATTTATAACCTCAAAATATTAACTTTTTTCGTAATTATTTTAGTTTCCTGAAGTGTCCGTTCGTGAAAACTTATTTCATAGGATTCCATATAATTTTAAGAGTTTATATAAGTCACTTTCGATTCGAACGGTTCTTAGGCAGAACATGTATGGAGCCGGAACAATGTCCTTAGATAATTATAGTATTAAAACGGCCATTTTCAATTGTAGTTGTCTACCATATGGTAGTCCAAAATATGATGATAAGTGATTATAGTAAGTAGGAAAAAATCTACCATCTGTGCAGACGAAGTCGCGGGCAGAAGATTATAAAATACTATTGTCCTTTCAACTGATCGTGTCTATTCGACGAGTAATCATATCTGGACATAAATCTCACAAAATTATTTATCTAGAGGTCGAGTGTTTATCTACAGACGTAATGTATTCATGGATTCAGAGGACGCCCGCGGCTGCGGTTCACGCCGTGGCTTCATTGTGTTGTGGGTACTTTGTCAGCTTGAAATGAAAATGGATTTAAATGTATCTCTAGTGAGATCAATCCTAACTGACTGTTCGTTCGTTGAACTATTGTTTAGCTCGATTTTACAAGCCTTTATTTAACTTGTGTTAAAACCTCAATGTAAATATGCAATTCTACTTCTCTCGCTTGAGGTTATACCATGATCATAGATTGCGGATTTGACCACTGTCTCTTTTTTTTTTCCTCAGGAGAGGAGGCTGAGAATCCTCATAGATACCAACGCAACAGGCAAGCAGGGATGCGTTGATTATGTCGGACTCCTGGTGAATCGAGGCGGCTCGACCCAGCAGACCTATATACCCACTAAACTCAGCCTAGCCTTGGCCCTAGTGGCCCTACGGCTTGAACGGAGCTAGTATTCCATTGCTTCAAATAAATAAACCGTTATTTCTAGAAGGTGTTTGATATTGTTGACTACATATTTTATATAAGTATTATTATCTTTATTGAAAGTACTCTAAATATTTATTCGTACTCACTTGACACTTTAAAATAATTATTCTATATTATATTATGGCCTCATGCGGCTCTTTTTTGGTATTATTTTTATTCATTCATTTTATCCGCTCATTTTGTGAAACTCTACTCACTCAAAAAAGGTGATGGCTGAAAATCTGTGATTTGTCCAAATAAGGCAAATATTTAGCTGAGCCTTGACCTTTTGCTTTCTGCAGCATGCATATATTTATGGTGTTTGATTGTATGTTTGTTTTTTCTCAATTATTACCATTTATGTGTATCTTGTAGAAAATAATAAACGCCGTACCTATCTATCTTGAATGGAATAGATTATGAGGCTTTATTACTGGAAACACTATTTTAAGTTCTTCCTGTCCTTAACTTTTATATTTGTTTGACTTCAAACAGTGCCTGCAAGGCCTATGTTAAATAAAATTTCCTTTTCAAAAAAAAACTAAAACAGTTTATGCTTTGTGCTGTAACTTCTTGATGGAACTCCATATTATGATCTTAATGAAACACTACTTTTCACTAGTTCCACTACTATATAATATTTCATATTTATTGTGACCGATAAATATTATATAGTAGTGGAACTAGTGAAAAGTAGTGTTTTATTAAGATCAAAATCTAAAACATTTACAGTTACAACAATTAGCCTTTTTTTTTGTTCTTCTGAGGAAAATGCATAAAATTGCATATCCCGCCTGCCGGAGCCGGTGGTTATGTGGGGCTCTCCTCCCAGAAGGGGGAGGCCTACCCACTAAAAACCTCAGGGATGGCCTTCCTCAGGCATGTAGGGAGCCCCCGGGAACACCGAGCGACTTCCAGGATCCCCCAGCCTCCGCTCTCCTGCCGATACAGGGGAGCCCTCCTCGGGGGAGGCTACAATACCTTCCCCGAACACCAATTAGCCTAGCCCAAACTAAGCTCTGTAAGGCTTGTGCTATGGGATCTAGGGTAACGGATAGACATACATTTTTTTTTATACAAATATATATCAACAACCATGACTAAGGTACAAATGCACGCATTCATCACACAAACATCTGTTCCCACCGGGACTCGAACGCGGGACCTCAAAGATGGCGACACTTTGAAATTGGTGGCGAGTATTGAGTTCGTCATTTTAAAACGTTAATGTATGCTGTAGATCCAAGGTTAAATAAATAAACGAGTAAAATAATGGAGCACCATAGCGTTAGGTGGCGCGGTTTAAAAGCAATCAGGTACGCCTTTATTATCAGGCTTTAATCGGTCGCCGCAAATAGGATTTGATTTATCAGCCATTAACCGTATCTGACTGAACTAATCAGAGCCATCAATGCGTGCATCCGTTTGCGGATATGTCGGTAATGTCGAATTGCTGGGTGTACTCACTAAGTGCGTGATTAAGGTCTTAGAGTATCTGCTTTATTGTGCTTTAGTTTAAATCAAATCAAATCAATATAATCTTTATTCAACATAGTCTTTAACATATACGAGTATAAAATGTAAGGACACTAAGAGACATATATAAAATAAAATTACTCTACACCTGTCGGAAATTTGGAACGACTTGGTTTCAGACAGTGGCGGATCCAGGTGGGGGTCATGGGGGTCATGACCCCTCCCCCTCCCCTTGAGCTGGTTCCAGGCCCAAGGTGGAGCACTAATTGAACATGATGATTTTATTTATACATTTTGTCATCATACAGATTTTATGTAACTCAAAGGTCAAAGGTCAAATTTATTATCTCCTCTTTTTTAAAATCATAAAATAATACAATTACATCTATTTTCATTTTAATACAATAAAAATAAACATATTTCCGGTAAAAAACAATATTTTTATTTCTACAAAATCATTAAATTTAATATTTAAATCCATTTTCATAATTTAGGAAATAATTGAACTGATACCTTTTTTGAATCGAATATGTTATCGATTATTTAATCGAATACTTTTTTATTGTACATCGACCAAAACAAAAATATGTACAGACATTGAAACCTTACAACGTAATTACAACCTTACAAAGGGCGATCTTATCGCTGAGGGCAATCTTTACCAGATTCTCTTCCAGGTCATAGAGGAACTGTTTTTTATTTATTGTATGTATCCGCGTAAAGATTTTACAGCTCTTAAGTTCTTTGTTTCCTATTTTTTTTTATTTGTATAACGTCAATAAGTGCTTATATTAAATAAAAAATATTTTTATTTTTAATTTGTTTATATTTTGTTTCAGATTCCGAAATGTGCTGTGGGTTACACAACTCACTCTCGACCTTCGTTTGATTTTGGTAAGAATAATTACATGTCATTATTTTCTTGAATTGAAAACAAGAAAAGGATGTTTATATGAGTAAACATTTTTTGTTCGCGTAGAATTGTAATTTTAGGTAGCATTTTTAATGACTGAGAGTGTTATAATGACTAAGAGTGTTATAAACGTAAGAGTAGACAAATATAATCAGAAAGCTTCGAACTGCTCAGCTAATGGGAGTTACACGTACTATTGTGAGTCAACCATCAAAGATAGAAATATGCTGTCGTGGGATATTTTTTATTTAATTTTAAGGAGAACATTTCCGTCATACATGATTTCTGTGTAGCTTTAACCATTAAGGTTGGTTGCACACGCGACGCTTCAAAAATGGAGTAACTTCTTCCGTTTTTCCAACATTTCCCTTCACTGCTATGCTCCTATTGATTGTAGCGCAATGAAAAGTATACTATAACCAGCTCAGGAGTATGAAAAATAATTGTACAAAGTTTCGTTAAAATCCGTCGAGTAGGTTTTGTTTCTATAACGGTTATACAGACAGACATAAATTTTACTGATTGCATTTTTGGTAACAGTATTATTTTCTAATTACCCCCTGATAGTTATTTTGGAAATATATTTCATGTACAGAATTGACCTCTCTACAGATTTATCATAAGTATAGATGATTTAATTTGCCATTTATTACAGACATTTCTTAATCATTTGCTGTTATAATCGATAGTAATTCTCGCAAATTACAATCGAATCGTGGAGTGTCTCGATTTCGTTGGAATTATCGAAAAACAAAGCCTCAAAACAAAGCAAATAACCTCTAAACGTCGTAGATAAAATTGCCTTATAAATTAACACACGATCAATTGTTCCAACAAAACAATAGGACGAAGACATGAAACTAGTAATTTTCCTGTTTGCGAGAAAACAATTAACGCTATGTCGTACTTATTTACTGGTAATGTCTGTTAGGAGAAATGTTGCTGTCCATCTGTGTTAGTGCTTCAGGACCTTGTCAATCTCATTAACCTTAATTAACAAAAGAAACTGATTTTAGCCTCTAAATGGAATTCATCATACTTGCATCTAATTGGGTAGATGACGATTGTTTTTTATTCTATACATTTTTTTTTTTTTTTTGTTCCACTGAGGAAAATGCATTAAATTGCATACCCCTGCTGTGGCGAGCCGGCGGTTATGTGGGGCTCTCCTCCCCAGAAGGGGGAGGCCTACCCACTAAAAACCTCAGGGATGGCCTTCCTCAGGCATGTAGGGAGCCCCCGGGAACACCAAGCCACCTCCGGGAACCCCCAGCCTCCGCTCCCCTGCCTAGAGGGGAGCCCTCCTCGGAGGAGGCCACACCACCTCCCCCGGTTTTTATTCTATACATAATAACAGTTCTCTTTTAGATGAGAAATACTCTAAAAGTAACGACGTATCTGCGATTATTACTTTTAAAGATACAGCGCCATGTTTGCGGCGCTGTTGTGGGTCGCTCAAAAACGCTTCATACAAAGTACACTGCAATGGTGACGTCATAATTTACTAAAGTCGCCTAATTTGTACGAGGGTATAAACAAACTTGCCAATAGCTTTGTTATTTTTACGTTTATAGATATACTTTCTATATTAAGTAATGTTAGATTTAATGTTCCTCACAGTTTGAAAGGTATTCGTTGCCAACAGTTGATATTGGATTTAACCCTTAGTAGCCTGTTTTACGAAAGTGTTTTAATACTACTGTGTTTGAGGGTCTAGATGAAGGGCTAAAAATCACAAAATTTATTTTACATATTTATTTAGAAAAAAAAATACTGGTATCTATTTTGATACTTTAGGCATTGAGGCCATAAAGAAATCGGATATACCTATGCATGAAATAATGCGAAACATTGATTTTTTTACTATCGCATAACGACAATGTTCAGACTCCATAAAACTAGCTGTTCGTTCTTGGGGAAATGTAATATGTTTAACAAACTTCCGCAAAGTGTCATTGATTTGCCTTTATATAAATTTAAAATCCATATCAAAAAGACACTCATGAGTAAAGGTTATTATAAAGTAAGTGACTATCTTAATGATCACACTATTTGGGAATAGGGACGCTATTCATAGAGCCATGTTTGGCAACAACATTATTTATAATATTGTATTATTTTTATATGTGTATGTAAACATACATACGACTGTAATCGTATTAGGTATGATTGTATCTTATACTATATTGTATTTTTATATTATATTATTATTATTATAATTATTAACATTGAAAAGAGGAGATAAAAATAGACCTTCAGAGTTTCTTGCCTGTTCTTCTCGAGAAGGCTCTCCCAATTTCCGAACAGGTGTCGAGTTTTTCCTTATTCGTACGTACGGACAAGGTTTTTGTTCTTTTTTAAGCTTTTTTTTTTGTTTTGTTTATTGACGTCAATAGTGCCTGTAAAGGTCTATGTTGAATAAAGATTATTTTGATTTGATTTTGACACTTTACATGTTTTCGTTTCCTACAATTATTAAATTAACACTTATTTCTGGAATCCATAAATATTTCTACATGACCAATACAATCGCAACGCACTTTAGTAGATCTTGTACTGGTACTGTAGTATCTTGTCGAGTGTTGGTACTTTTTTTTTTTTGTTCCCCTGAGGAAAATGCATTAAATTGCATACCCCGGCTGTGGCGAGCCGGCGGTTATGTGGGGCTCTCCTCCCCAGAAGGGGGAGGCCTGCCCACTAAAAACCTTAGGGATGGCCTTCCTCAGGCATGAAGGGAGCCTCCGGGAACTTACCAAGCTACTTCCGGGAACCCCCAGCCTCCGCTCCCCCGTCGATACAGGGGAGCCCTCCTCGGGGGTGGCTACACTACCTCCCCCGGTCTCCTCCACCAACGACGCCCCCCGGCCACGGAAGGGGCGTGGTCCATCCCGAGTCGCCGTAGCAATCGCGACTTCCTCGCGCCCGCCGGCGACCCGCGGCGGCGCCGCAGCTGTGCTACCGAGCCCGGCGCCGCCTTCTTCGAGCGGGATCGGCCATCTCCCGACCCCGCTCGGCGGCCTCCTTCTGGAGCATCACTGCTTCACAGAAGGAGGCCACAGCCCTCCAACCTCCCTCGTCCGCCAGCATTGCCACAATCAATGCCGGCGGAGACAGATCTCGCCCGATACACTGGGTCTTCCCCTTTTAATTTTTTTTTAATTTCGTTGGAAAGAATATAATACAACAGTAAAATACGTACAGCTAACCTATAAAAAAAACTAAAAGTAATGTGAACATTCGGCTTAAAAGATTGGTAACAAAATTAAAACTCTAGGTTATTAAGGGTTTAGGATACAGTATCCAGTAATTTCACTGCCTATCTGCAGATCAAAATACAGCAACGCGGTAACTGCTATTTTGTGATAATTTGTAAGACTGAAGAACCCAAACAGATGACCCTGGTATAGGATCAGATAGAAGAATTAATCCCTGCAACAATGCTGCAATAATCACACCATTTAGATTCTAACCAAGTGGAGTTTGAAACGATCTAGTAAATCCTCGCCAGTGCGGTCGTTATCTTGTGAATTGATAGGGCTTATGGCCGATACAATGTTGGTACGTCCGTATTTACGAGTAGTGTCATTGTAGGTTGTCCAACCTTGCTTAAATGTAGGTTGGCAACATTGTGTTTTCCTATTTTGTAATCTTTTTGTTTACGCTTTACTATGATGCGGTAGTGCCATCTTAAGCAATATGTGAAGTTGTCATTGATGTGTCAAAGTGGAGATCTTTCAAAAGGCAGTGAATACCTTCAAAATCAAAATTCGTTTCTCTGCAGACCAACCTGCAGTTTGGGCTTTGCCGGCGGCATTCTTGTTGTATTCGTGATTTCTTTTTAATATATATTGTAAGCAATTTATATTTAAAGGTTTTAATATAATAATTTATATTAGAGTCGAAATCAATTTTCAAAATTCTTTTTCTTAAAGTAGATTTTTTATAATCTTCTATGTATATTGGTATTTGGAGATGATCTAAATTTAACATTCATTTTTTGGCAGTCAGCGTTTGAGTGATGTAGTGACAGAACGAGATATAATATATTGTATGATTTATACATGTGTGTATTAATTTAATAACAATTAATTTTGAATAAAGTATATTTAATATCAATACATATTTGCTTAAACTATTTTAAGCGATATTTTTTGTTTTACATAAATATTTCTTACACTTACATTATGTTATGGGATCTATGGTAACGGATAGGCATACATATATAAATATATTTGGTAAAAATATATTATAACAACCATGATTAAGGTACAAATACTCGTATTCAGCACGCCAACATCTGCTCCATCGGGACTCGAACCCGGGACTTCGGCGATGGCGACACCTTGATACTGGTATACTCGTACCAACTATATTACCTTAGACTACTACACTGCTAGCTGAAAAATATAAAATTAAAAGTAAACATTTTTTTTTAATACAAGCTTTTATTATATGCGCTAAAAAGAACAAAATAAACTTTTACATAAAGCTTGTCGCGAGATTTACTTTTTTTTTTTTTTCCCTGAGGAAAATGCATTAAATTGCATACCCCGGCTGTGGCGAGCCGGCGGTTATGTGGGGCTCTCCTCCCCAGAAGGGGGAGGCCTACCCACTAAAAACCTCAGGGATGGCCTTCCTCAGGCATGTAGGGGGCCCCCGGGAACATCAAGCAACTTCCAGGAACCCCCAGCCTCCGCTCCCCTGCCTAGAGGGGAGCCCTCCTCGGGGGAGGCTACTACCTCCCCCGGTCTCCTCCACCGACGACGCCCCCCGGCCACGGAAGGGGCGTGGTCCATCCCGGGTCGCCGTAGCAGTCGCGACTTCCTCGCGCCCGCCGGCGACCTGCGGCGGCGCCGCAGCTGAGCTACCGAGCCCCGAGCTCCTTCGAGCGGGATCGGCCATCTCCCGACCCCGCTCGGCGGCCTCCTTCTGGAGCATCACTGCTTCACAGAAGGAGGCCACAGCCCTCCAACCTCCCTCGTCCGCCAGCATTGCCGCAATCAATGCCGGCGGAGACAGATCTCGCCCGATCTCTGCGACCAAGACTCGGCGCTCGGAGGCCCACGCGGGGCACTCCGCCAGCGTGTGCTGGGCCGAGTCGAGGTCGGATGCGCAGTGGTGGCAATGTGTCGATCCCTCCCGTCCTATTCGACACAGATACTCACCGAAGCAGCCGTGCCCGGTGAGTATCTGAGTCAATCGGTAGGTGACCTCCTCCTTCCCGTGTCGCGAGATTTACTTACTTATAGAATACTTTTAACGACGATGACGAGCTTGTATTAATTTTTTTTTAATAGTAAATGCGCAATTATTTAAGGTACTTAATTTGATAAGGATTAATGCTGTATTGCTTAAAATCACATAGTGTCTTCGATCATATATATGATCGAAGCATAGTGTATTGTATTGTGTAGAAGCAAAACATGTGTTTGCATTTTCTTACATTATAAACAAATAAAACGCAGTTATTAATTTAATGAATTATTAAATATTCAAGGGAAAATAATTAATATTCGGCAAGGTTTCCAAATAAATCCAATTACAAAGCTAAGTTTAATAAAACAATAAATTAATCAAACATCAATCATACCAACGCCATTGTTATGCTTCGTGAATTAATTTGTAAGGTATCGCTGTTAATTGAGTTGTTTAATTTGTTTAAAAATTAATATTTCAAATCAGTACCTCTAGACAAAATGCCTTTCTATTCTATTCTATTTGCGTTTTCTATAATAGATAACATAAAAAATGTATGGAACTGACATTTCCAGTAGATACGTCACGTGACTTGATGACGCTGATAGAAAACTCGCAGACAAGATGCTAACTGTGTTTCTATTCTATCGCTTTCTTCCCGGGGAAACGAAACTATATTCATACCAAATTTCATCAAAATCATTAGTTTTGGAATGAAAGCCAGACAGACAAGAGTTACTTTTGCAATTATAATATTAGTATGGAACTTTAATTTGATAAACTTTTCATATAATCTTGATTATATAAATATTTTTTACATTTATACATTTTGAAACAACCGTAAGTAAACAAAGCTAATTTGAATTCAATACTGACACTCGCTTTTGTAATGATTAATTGTAAATCTCATTCTTACCTCTAAATAAATGTATACGCAACGATTTTCAATTTCAAATCCAAAGTTTGTTTAATTTAGTCCTAATTAATGTAGGTAAATAATTGTGAAGTACGCACGTTTGAAATGTTTTGAAGTTCCTCCTAATGGCACTTTTTTCTCTTTAAGCAAAGGGAATTAAGGCGAAACACGGTAGATTATATTCTATTTCTATTCTATTTTCTACTGTCACAGTAGACACAGCCATTCTATCAGTAGTTGTCTAGCATTTTTCGATAGAAAACGCTTAGACTATTATAATAGTAGAAACAGAATAGAAAAGACGCGCGTGTTTTTGTCTAGGGCTACAGGATATTAATAACTTGTCCTTTTGCGGAAGAGTCCCATAAGTGATTTCGAAAATTTGATATCGACAGGGCTACTCCCTTCGTTTGTTATCTTATTCGGAATTGGTTGAAAAACAGCCTTATACGCCTTGCTTATATCATATTCTTGCTTACAGCATATTCTGAGCCAGTTTTCTTTTGTCATTAATGTGTTTGCTTATACCTTTTTATTTTCTATTTCTTTTTTCAATTTGTGTGTGTGTGAAAATTGTTATTTTATCGGGGACAAATAAACGTTTATAATTGAATTATATAACTAGCGGACCCGACAGACTTCGTCCTGTCCAAAAGATTTGTACAGTGGCAGTTTTTTGTTCTAATTATTTTATAGATAATGTCGCATAGCCAACCAAATCGCAAAAAAAGTCTAAATGACCTATTACATTTTGTGGCTATTCAATTTTGGAACGTGACATTAAATCCTCCAACGATGTATTCTGTGCTCCAACGCACACGCACACTGTTTTGATAGATATGATTGAATTTCAACTATATGTAGCGTTAATAAAGCGCAAATTGACTCTTTGAAGTTAGGAACACACCTTCATTGCTTAGACAACAGTGAGTGCTTGCAATATGAACTTTATACAATAACAATAAAGCTCAATTCGACTGTACGTTTAAGTTAGAAAACGTTTTCATGGGAAAATAAAAGGGCTGTTTTTAGGGTATTTCCGATAATTATTCGAATTTTCCTCATTGTAAAAACCCTCCTTGAACTTCAACGAACATTAACAAAAAAGAATTGGCCAAATTGGTCCAGGCGTTGTTGAGTTATGAGCTTAACAACACATTTTGCGATTCATTTTTATATATAATATTATATTTTTGATCTCGAAGCTTAATACTAGTGATATGCTGGTACGTCAAAAAATCAGCTCATCTCGCTTGATCAGCTCGTCAAGGAGAACAATACTATCGAAACTTTGGAATCAATCGCCGCTCGCCAAACTGCCATAAAAACTGTGCCATGTACTTTACATGTAACGAAATGACGATACAGACTTGTGGTTCACGAACAACGTGTGGAGAATAGATTTAAACGAAAAAAAATTCGTCGAAATTTTATAGAAAAAATCCTATCAAATTTCTATTCACAAACAGTTTGTCAAAGAAACCATTAGCACTCGCGGCGACACAAATAGAGTATCTGATGCCATAGCCGTCCTACGAGCCTTTCCCTTCATTTATCCATTAGAGACTCGTTTGTAAGATATTTAACAATGACAATGGCGTGCGGGGCAGCATTAGCAAGTTCATCGGCGATTATGCTGATGACTTCCTCCTTACGATGCTGAATAAATCACGAGAGGATAAAACAAGCCTGTCCGCTGATAAGAGAAAGGAAAACTCGCTAAATTACGAATCTTGACCCTGAGAACAATGGCAGGATCGTTGGGAAAGGAACGAAGGTGGAAGTGGGAAAATTGTAACCGAAATTTTAAAGAGCATTCAATTTAACAGTTATTCATTATTAATTAATGTTACCGATTTATTATAGTTATAATCATGTTACTAAGAATGTTTGAAGCATTGAAGACTTTTTTACACACGCTTCTGATCAACAGAAGTTTAGCTCTAAGTTCCTTGACAATGTACCAAACAATTATATATAATATAATATTAATTTAAACACAAGAAATAAAAATAAACTTGCTGTTCCAACGTACAGGCTACAAAAAACTAGAGGTTCGTTTGTGGGCAAATGTATAAATTTTTATAACAAGATTCCACATAGTGTAGCTGAATTGCCCTTTCATAAGTTCAAGGTACATTTTAATGGGACGGTAATGAGTAAGGGCTATAACAACGTCAATGATTATTAAAATGATGCCAATGTTTGGTGTTGATTTGAAGATATTACATTCTAAATTGTAAACATAATGTACCTTGTATGATAACGACATAATTTATTGTAAATGTTGTTATTACTTTTGATAAAACTGATAAGTTTCTTGCGCCCATTCTTCTTATCAGCTAAAAAATACGTCCTGAATGGGTGGTAGGGGAAAACAATTGGGCGATTCAAAAGAGCTTTCTATAAAGCTCTTTTGAATTTTGATTTTGATTTGATTCTAGTCTATTATTAAGAAAATGACGTAACTTTTGACAAAATACTAGATGCTTAAGGCTCTGACTTAATTTATGCAAAAGAAGCTCAACTAATATTTAATAAAAAGATATAGAGGGTAATTTGAAAACATGTGTTCACTCATCTTCTAAGTAAATGAGAAGTGAAGTCGCCACGAAGCCGCCGAGCTCGAGAGCGCTCGGATAAATTCGGTTGCTGTCGCTCGAACGCTACATAGCACATGCCATCTGTTTTTCGTCAGCGATAGCACGCAAAAATGACAAAGAACAACGACTGGAATATATAAACTGCACGTCAGAAGCCGCCTCACTTACGCTGCCCCAGCCTGGTACGCGCTGGTAAATAAACACAAAAGGAAACACCTAGCCGCCCAGCAGTCTCTCACGCTGCGGACAATCGTGAAGGCACCACGGTACGTCCGCAACGACGTCATCAAGAGAGACCTGGAAATGGAAACCATCGACGACTTTATCAGGCGATTGGCGAAGAGGCTGTTCGAGAGGGCTGAGAGATCGGCCCACCCTCACATCAGGGATATTGAATAAAGTTAATTTTATTACAAAAGATATTGATTACGTTTGCTGATTCCGCGCATTGATGATGACTTGTCCCGCTCGGTGACTCACGAGCGGCTCATATAGCCGCTCGTGAGTCACCGAGCGGGCAACAGATCCTGAAGATGTCTCGCTGAGAGACGAAACACGTGTCGACCTTGTCTGCTTGTTGGACAAGTCATCATCAACTGCGCGGAATCAGCAAACGTAATCAATATCCTTTGTAATACAATGGACTTCCGCAAAATAACACCTGCTACAATAGAGTACTTAAAGTTAATTTTGATTTGATTGGAGTTCTGGACGTGAGAGTGGATGGGCGTGTTGGGAGAGGAAGACTGAAGAAAAGCTGTTTGATGATATGCTGAAGAAGGGAGTGAGTGTCAAAATAGCCCGTGACAGAGTGGAAGAGGAAGGTTGCGTCGACCCCAAATAAAATTGTGAACAGGGCAAAAGAAAGAAGACATGCAGAATCTGCAACTATCTGAGTCCCTAATATCCATGTTGTAGAGATGTCTGCACAGCCCCCAGTAACTTGGCCCTCCCAAGTTTTATTAGTTTATATATTATTTTTTTATTAGTTCAGCAGTGAAATTGATTGAATAACCTTTCATTAAGTTAGTGTTCTTGCCCCCAAGTTTTCTGCCAGAGTGAGCGTGATTCCTCCTTCAGGTGTTTGTACTCCAGGCATGTTGAGTGCCACCCCATTTTCAGGGTCATTCCACAATATGGTACTGGTGCAAGTTGTGGTTTTCAAGTACCATTAGTACAGTACCTCAAAAGGTACATGTGACCTTATTTTCTCTTTTCTCTTCGCCTATACCGCAATGACGACCTCCATAGTCGAGTGGATAATACACCGGTTTCAAGGTGTCGCCATCTCTGAGGTCCCGGGTTCGAATCCCGGTGGGGGCAGATGTTTGTGTCATGAATGCGAGCATTTGTACCTTAGTCATGGTTGTTGATATAATATATCTGATTGATTGAAAATATTTTTGATTGAAATATATTATATTTCAATCAAAAATATTATATATGTATAATATATGTATGTCCATCCGTTACCTTAGATCCCATTGCCACAAGCCTTATAGAGCTTAGTTTGGCTAGGCTAATTGGTGTAAGTGTAACAAATATTTTTATTTATTTATTTAATGCCTAAAGGCGAAAGTCTTCAACCAGTGCGTCCTACCGGTTATGACTTACAGCGCCGAAACGTGGACATTAAAGGTCGGGTTAGTCCACAAATTTAAAGTCGCGTAGCGGGCTATGGGGCGAGCTATGCTCGGAGTTTCTTTGAAGGATCGAATTCGTAATGAGGTCATTCGACAAAGAACCAGAGTAAACGACATAGCTCGCAAAATAAGCTCGCTGAAGTGGCAATGGGCTGGCCACGTTTGCCGAAGGACTGATAGCCGATGGAGCAGACGAGTCCTTGAAAGGAGACCGTGACTCGGCAGCCGTAAGGTAGGACGCCCACCCGCCAGGTGGACTGACGACCTGAAGAAGGTCGCTGGAGGGGACTGGATGCGGAAGGCGGACGACCGGGTGTTGTGGCGCAAATCGGGAGAGGCCTATGTCCAGCAGTGGACTATGATTGGCTAAGTGATGATGATGACCTTATTTTGGCAACAACAAAGAAGACGTGGGTAAAATTTTGAATGATAAGATTGTCAATTTGGTATTATAAAATAATATATATATAGTTAATTAAAAAAATATGTAATACAAGGATATACATGTGTATTTTGATGATCGAGAATGAACAAAAACGAAAGATGAACACGAAGTATTCATTGTTTGAGAACTAGTGTAAGTGATGATTGACACAAAAACATTCACAATTTTTTTCAATTTTTTTAATTTAATAATCAAGAAGTAACTTTTTAACATCTTTGAACACTTGTCAATAAATATTAACCTAACATTTTTTTTAATTTAATAATCAAGGAGCAAACTTTTGAAACCTTCGGACACTTGTCAATAATTATTAAACTAACTAACAACATAAGTTTGGAGGCAAATAAACTTGTTTTGACAGAGTTTCAAACTGTAAAGTACAAAATGGTGATGAAATAAAATAGGAGCTGTTTTCGAGACAGATTTTACATTTTCTGTGAAATAAATTGTCTGATCAAGTGTAATCAAAAACTTCACTGTCGGGATAAATAAACAGTTTGTTTAAATCATAAATCGAAATAAGTCATTTAATAGTGTGAATTAAAATTGGCAATTAGTCGAGCTTAATTTATGTAGCTTCTAAGTTAACGCTTAAGTTATTTACTAAATTGTGAAAAAACTTATACGGAGACAGATTTCTTTGGATAAGTATCTAATGAAATCTGTCTCCATTTAGTTTTAAGGGTATCTTACAATAAGAATTACTCCCTAAAATATTATATTTTTAGGAATCAGAAGAGAAATTCCTTAAAAAAATAAACAATTTAACAAATCACTTATTTATTAATTTTAAACACAATAATTTGACAACAAAATAATTTTACAGAGGAACAAAATCAGCCTAACGCCTACTTTACGAATTACGCAACGTTACGCAACGCAACACGTAATAACGTTACGACCGGTCTACCCGCTCCGAATGCCCGATGATAAGTGAGTCGCTGGCTTTTTTTTTTTTTTTATTTGCGCGGGAGGAGGCAGTGAATCCTCATAGGGGGCGCGCCACCACAGTGGTCGCTATGACAACCCCCTGGTGCTTGGACGACCTTGCACCGGATACCACCCGCGCCCGGTCTACGGTGGGTGGTTATGTTGGACTCTGACAGAAGGCCAGCCTACCAACTAAACACTGCCTAATGCCTTTGGCCGGGCAGAAAGCCTGGGGCCCTATCGGCTTCATCGAAGCGCTCGCCCTCTCAGGGGAGGGGGCGAGGCAGGAGTCGCTGGCCAACTGCAGCGGTTTTTATAGGCAAACGCCGGTAACCATAAACTCGTGTGGGTGTATCTGCTTATAATATTTATAAAGATAAGGTACTAAGTCTATATCTCCTTATCAGTTTCTTTGATATGCACTTAGCCAAGAGCTCTCTTGACATTTGATATGAAAAGTTATAAATAAATAATTTTAGTACAATCCAAACTTCACATTTGTACAACGAAAACCATCGCTATTGCCAGCGCCAAAATGATGTGTATTTTATTTGGATTACTTAGTCAAATCCTGTCAAATAAGTATTTAATTAAGGTGTGCTCTGTAAAAAAACTCTAATGGTACTGTAATACAGGTTAACATAAATGTCATAAATTAATTCAGGTCCCAGTAATATTAAAGGGTCATGCCATTTCATCAAAATCAAAATAATCTTTATTCAACATAGACCTTTACAGACACTTATTGACGTCAAAACAAACAAAACAAAAAAGAAGCTTAAAAAAAACAAAAACCTTGTCCGTACGTACGAACAAGGAAAAAAAAATAAAAAAAGTATTGACTCTACACCTGTTCGGAAATTGGGAGAGCTTTCTCGACAAGAACAGGCAAGAAACTCTGAAGGTCTTTTTTTATCTCCTCCTTTCAATTTTAATAATTATAATAATATAATAATAATACAAAATTAAGATACAATCATACCTAATACGATTGCAGTATGTATGTTTACATACACATATAAAAAAAATACAATATTATAAATAATGTTGTTACCAAACATGGCTCTATGAATAGTGTCCATCCACCAAAACACTATAATTATTATGTTTTAAGGTAGAATATATATTCAGGGATTCTTGGATCCTCGTAGGCTGTGGTTCAGGGTCAAAGTCGCCATTAAAAGTCTCCCTAATCACTTTACAAATAGTCCTCGTGTATTTCGCTGCGATCGGTTGATTTAAGCTCCGTTCAAACTCTGTAGAAAAACTGGTAAAAGAAATTTACAGAATTATTTTCGGAAACTAAAAAGCCTTCCGAGGATATCAAACTAACCACCACGAAGAGTCGACTAGAAATCTTTAGCGTTATTACATCTGGAGACGAATTTTTGAAACAATAGAAAACCAATTCGCATTCGAAATCGTGCGATTCGTATACGAATTACCGAAATCACTATTTCTGAACTTTCATTTCGTGCGTTGTGCAACGAGTGTTTCAACCCACTCGTTTTTTATTTCCACTAGTAGAATATCCAACGCTGAAGTGACGTGACAGTGATAAATTTACTCTGGTTAATGTAAAGCTTGTAAATAGGTACATAATAATAAGTAAATATTGTTTAAGTACATATATTTTAATTTTTGTTGTTGTGATTTATAATTTCACTGCGCGAAAGGGAATCTAATTAACACTGAATTAGAGTGATTCAAAAATCTATATAATTGTTAGCAGTAGAAAATAATTTCGCGCACGATTTGTATTCGTATTCGAATTCCAAATTCACGTCTAATGATTCAAAAATACGTCTCCTGTGGATTGTCCGTTATAAGGTGGTAGTGAGTTTTATGTGTACTCCATATCAACTGAAGAACTGGCTACCTTACGTGTAGCATTTGGAACACGATAATGCTATCACTAACTTGACAAATGTAAGTATTTTGTAGGCAGCCAGATGGGTTTAGAACACCATATAGTTATCTCATATCTCGTATACCACTAAAGGATTTGAACCTTCCCTAAGTTAAATGACCCTACCTTTACCTTATATCAGGTGTCACCAATTAGTTTCGCTCGGGGTCCATTTTAAGAAATGAAATGACAATCGCGGTCCACATATTTAATAAAAAAAAAAAATAACGAACAAAGGATTTATTTATTTCTTTTATTTTATAGGATAGGGCAGCAATCGAGCAAACGGATCACCTGATGGTAAGCGATAACCGTAGCCCATAGACACCCGCAACACAAGAGGAGTTATGGTTTTTTTTTTTTACTCAGGAGAGGAGGCTGAGAATCCTCATGGATACCAACGCAACAGGCAAGCAGGGATGCGTTGATTATGTTGGACTCCTGGTGCTGTTGAGGCGGCTCGACCACACAGACCTACCGACTAAACTCAGCCTAGCCTTGGCCCTAATGGCCCTACGGCTTGAATGGAATGTTCGGCGCACCCTCAGGAGAGGGCACGTCAGCGCTGCCCTCCGAAGAGGACATATGCGCGAAAGAAGGCTCGGTACGCCAAAGTGGGTCCGGCCTTGAAATGATGGGGCCTACTCGTACATGTGCAGCAAGCTGCGAAGTATGGACTAACTAAGGGATGGCGGCGCAGATGCCGCTTCTCGCAAGGCTTGAAGAGCCAGCGTCAATGAGTCGGGAGGGTCAGAAATGACGTGCCTGGGTCGACGATATTCTGTATTACGCGGATTGACTGGGAGGAGGGAGTTACAGATGCGTTGTCGGCCTTTTAAAAGGGAATAAGTGGGGAAGGGGGGGTTGGGCCTCCGGTACCTTCACTCACTCGGCGAAACACACAGCGCAAGTGCTATTTTACGCCGGTTTTCTGTGAGGCCGTGGTATCACTCCAGTCGAGCCGGCCCAATTCGTGCCGAAGCATGGCTCTCCCACGGTAGGTAATTACGGAACTTACAAGGGTATTATTATTTACATATCAATGAGAAAAGTGTAATTTTTTACTGTTGATTATCTGTATGACGTTTGAAGTGAAATTGGTGCAAACTATTGGCATTAAATCCTGAAGATGTTCATCAGTTAGTCGAGAT